>JALMQS010000069.1:4987361-5141839 GCA_024734495.1 Forficula auricularia | reverse complement strand
TTTTTATAAGAAATTTTTTTTATTACTACAACCTAACAGAACTCATCTGTAGTGCCAAATAGACCAACAGACACCTTCATTGACTAATCAGAAGAAATATTAAAAAAAAACACGAACTTATCGATTTCAATTCGATTTTTTTTTTGGAGCTCAAGCCATGGCTCACTTTTATATATACCTCATGGTCAGAAAGGATTAATTATTTGAAGGGAAAATAATAAAAATGTTGAGAAAAAATTAAGTCCAATTTTTATAAGGAGGTATTTTAAATATTAAATCTTAATATAGAGTCACTTGAGGACCCTTAGATAAAATTAAGTAAAATCATTAGAGAAGAAAAATTGCATATTCAATTATTTTTAAAATAAAATAATTGAATATGCAATTTCTAAAAGAAGACATAAAATTGGAAATGTTCAGCAATGAAAAAAAAAATATTTTCTAAAGTAGTGTAAAATTTAGAAAACTTATTTTCTAAGTTACATTTCGGGGGCAGTAAAATTAATACCAGATTTCTGCCTTTTTCGAACATAGTAGTGCAGGAAAGCTTCCAGATTACATTTATATGAAAAAGTGTATTTTTTTTAATCCAATCGAATGCAAGAAGGGGTGGACCAGTAAAGATGCAGCCCCTATGGATCTCGGAAGACCCTTGCATTACCGAAGAGAAGTAAGAGGGTGTTGACGTAGGTGTTTACGCACTCGGGTTTTGAAGGTTTGAAGATTATAAGTGCTGGGATAGATGGAGACTGGAAGAGAGTTCCAGTTCCTTGAAGTCATGGGGATATACGTATTGGCGAATGAAATGGCCCGGCACTTTTTTAATTTCACCTCGAAAGAGTGTTGGGAGTCGGCAAAATGCGTGCTACGTGCAAAGCATGCTTTAGGGGTGGGGGGGATTATTGATTTTATCTCATCAGAGCACCGGCCATGATGGTATCTATAGAAAAGGGAAAGGGCAGAGAAATTTCTTCGATGAGCTAGCGAGTCGAGGGAGTCGTTGAGGGTAGAATCGTCAATTAGGCTGACGGCTCGTTTCTGAATTGCATCAGGTTTGAGCTCAAGCCAATGCTCACTCCATTATATACCCCGAGGTTTGAAAGGATTAATTATATGGAGGGAAAATATTAAAAATTTGGACAAAAAGTAAAACTAATTATTCCAAGGAAATATTTTTAATACTACAACCTAATATAGATTCACTTGTATGTAATTATCTACTCGTATTATTTATATACATATCAGAAGCCATCAACTCTTCCAGCTTATCTTCAGATATAATCTTAATCGGCTTAGTATACTAAGTCATACTAGTTACACATATCATTAATTATTTAAAAATGTTTAAAGCACACTACTCTACTTTCACTTACCACTAAACTAATTTTCGATGTTCACTCAATAGGGCTTTTTTTTGTAGAATATATACCTTGATTAATTATTTGGAAGAAAAAAATTAAAAATATTAACAATAAAGTAATTCTAATTAATCCAAGGAGATATTTTAAATACTAGAAACTAATATAGAATGACTTGTAGTGTCAATCACACCAATAGACACATTCATTGATTAATCAGAAGAAATATTAAAAAAACTTATTATCAATGTTAAGTCGAATTTCTATTTGAGCTCAAGGCATGGCTCATTCCATTATATACCCCGAGGTCCCAAAAGATTAACTATTTGGAGTGCAAATATTAAAAATTTTGACCAAAAACTAATATTAATTATTCCAAAGAGATATTTTCAATACTACAACCTAATCTATATTCACTTGAGGAGTCAAACACACAAATAGATACATTTATTGACTAAGACTTAGAAATATAAAATAATAACTCAAACTTTTTTCAATTAGGATTTTTTTGAGTTTCAAATTATGGCTCATTCTATTATATACTCCGAGGTCCGATAGGAATAATTATTTGGAGGTAAAATATTAAAAATATTAACAAAAAGTAATACTAATAATTCCGAGGAAATATTTTTAACACTACAACCTAATATAGATTCACCTCAGGTGTCAAACACACCAACAGATAAATTCATTGACTAAAAGCAAGAAATATTAAAAAAAAAATTATCAATTTTTAGTCGAAATTCTATTTGAGCTGATGACATGGTTCACTCCATTATATACCCCGAGGTCAGATAGGATTAATTATTTCGAGGAAAAGTATTAAAAATTTAGACAAAAACTAATACTAATTATTCAAATGAAATATTTTTAATTCTACAATCTAATATAGATTCACTTTAGGTCTCAAACACACAAACAGACACATTCATTGACTAAAAACAAGAAATATTAAAAAAAAACTTATCAATTTGAAGTCTAAATTCTATTTTAGCCATAGCTCAGTCCATTATATACCCCGAGGTCCGAAAAAATTAATTATTTGCAGGTAAAATATTAAAAATTTGGACAAAAACTAATACTAATTATTCCAATGAAATATTTTTAATACTACAATCTAATAGAGATTCACTTTAGTGTCAAACACACCACCAAACACATTCATTGATTAAAAACAAGAAATATTTAAAAAAAAAACTTATCAATTTGAAGGCGAAATTCTATTTTAGCAATGGCTCAGACCATTATATACCCCGAGGTCCGAAAAAATTAATTATTTGCAGGAAAAATATTAAAAATTTAGACAAAAAGTATTACTAAATATTCCAATGAAATATTTTTGATACTACAACCTAATATATATTCACTTTAGGTGTCAAACACACCAACAGACACATTCCTTGACTAATAGCAAGAAATATTATAATAAAAACAAAAAACAAAAACTTATCAATTTGAAATCGAAATTCTATTTTAACCATGGCTCAGTCCATTATATACCCCGAGGTCCGAAAAAAAATTAATTATTTGAAGGAAAAATATTAAAAATTCGGACAAAAAGTAATACTAATTATTCCAACGAAATATTTTTAATACTACAACCTAATATAGATTTACTTTAAGTGTCAAACTCACCAACAGACACATTCATTGACTAAAAACAAGAAATATTTAAAAAAAACAACAACTTATCAATTTGAAAGCGAAATTCTATTTGAGCTCATGCCACTTGTTCACTCCATTATATACCCCGAGGTCCGATAGGATTAATTATTTGGAGGAAAAATATTAAAAATATGGACAACAAGTAATACTAATTATTCCAAGGAAATAGTTTTAATACTACAACCTAATATAGATTATCTTTAGGTTTCAAACAGACCAACAGACACATTCATTGACTAAAAACAAGAAATATTTAAAAAAAACAACAACTTATCAATTTGAAGTCGAAATTCTATTTTAGCCATGGCTCAGTCCATTATATACCCCGAGGTCCGAAAAAATTAATTATTTGCAGGAAAAATATTAAAAATTTAGACAAAAAGTATTACTAATTATTCCAATGAAATATTTTTGATACTACAACCTAATATAGATTCACTTTAGGTCTCAAACACACCGACAGACGCATTCATTGACTAAAAACAAGAAATATTTAATAAAAAACAACAACTTATCAATTTGAAGTCGAAATTCTATTTTAGCCATGGCTCAGTCCATTATATACCCCGAGGTCCGAAATAATTAATTATTTGCAGGAAAAATATTAAAAATTTAGACAAAAAGTATTACTAATTATTCCAATGAAATATTTTTGATACTACAACCTAATATAGATTCACTTTAGGTGTCAAACACACCAACAGACTCATTATCAATTTGAAGTGAAATTCTATTTTAGCCATGGCTCAGTCCATTATATACCCCGAGGTCCGAAAAAATTAATTATTTGGAGGAAAAAATATTAAAAATTTGGACAAAAAGTAATACTAATTATTCCAACGAAATATTTTTAATACTACAACCTAATATAGATTTACTTTAAGTGTCAAACTCACCAACAGACACATTCATTGACTGAAAACAAGAATTATTTAAAAAAAACAACTTATCAATTTGAAGTCGAAATTCTATTTTAGCCACTGGCTCAGTCCATTATATACCCTGAGGTCCGAAATAATAATTATTTGCAGGAAAAATATTAAAAATTTAGACAAAAAGTATTACTAATTATTTCAATAAAATATTTTTGATACTACAACCTAATATAGATTCACTTTTAGGTGTCAAACACACCAACAGACTCATTATCAATTTGAAGTAAAATTCTATTTTAGCCATGGCTCAGTCCATTATATACCCCGAGGTCCGAAAAAATTAATTATTTGGAGGAAAAATATTAAAAATTTGGACAAAAAGTAATACTAATTATTCCAACGAAATATTTTTAATACTACAACCTAATATAGATTTACTTTAAGTGTCAAACTCACCAACAGACACATTCATTGACTGAAAACAAGAATTATTTTAAAAAAACAACTTATCAATTTGAAGTCGAAATTCTATTTTAGCCACGGCTCAGTCCATTATATACCCCGAGGTCCGAAATAATAATTATTTGCAGGAAAAATATTAAAAATTTAGACAAAAAGTATTACTAATTATTCCAATGAAATATTTTTGATACTACAACCTAATATAGATTCACTTTAGGTGTCAAAACACACCAACAGACTCATTATCAATTCTGAAGTAAAAATTCTATTTTAGCCATGGCTCAGTCCATTATATACCCCGAGGTCCGAAAAATTAATTATTTGGAGGAAAAATATTAAAAATTTGGACAAAAAGTAATACTAATTATTCCAACGAAATATTTTTAATACTACAACCTCAATATAGATTTACTTTAAGTGTCAAACTCACCAACAGACACATTCATTGACTGAAAACAAGAATTATTTAAAAAAACAACTTATCAATTTGAAGTCGAAATTCTATTTTAGCCACGGCTCAGTCCATTATATACCCCGAGGTCCGAAATAATAATTATTTGCAGGAAAAATATTAAAAATTTAGACAAAAAGTATTACTAATTATTTCAATAAAATATTTTTAATACTACAACCTAATATAGATTCACTTTAGGTGTCAAACACACCAACAGACGCATTCATTGATTAAAAACAAGAAATATTAAAAAAAAACTTATCAATTTGAAGTCAAAATTCTATTTAGTAAGAATTAATAAAAAAATACATAAACGAGCAAATTGTAAAATTAAATTGAAGGAAAAAAATTAAACTCTTTCAATACTCGGTACGGTCTTTGCAATATCGGTGAATTCATTATTTTAGTAAATGGTGATTCAAAACACACCTGTTTGATGGGTTTATTATTTTTTACTATAGAAACCGATTAATATCTCAAAAAATGATTATAATTAAATATTATTTTTCTCCACGTTCTAGACATTTTTTAATACAATGAGCAAAAAAATATATATTTTACTATTTGCAAACATTACACGTTTAGTCTACTAAGCCGACTTCTTCAGTGCTTCTACAATTATAAGAACATTGTTAGTATCAAGTTACAAGATTATTTAGAGAGACCAAATAGGCTAATTGTTTTGATATAAAGGGAAAAATTACTTTGACATGAAATCAGAGGGTCCCTGTGGTCTCAATCTTATATTTTTACAGAAAAATAAAATATTAATTCGAAAGATATTTTTATCGATTTTAATAGATGAGTATTTATAGAGAATAAATTTGCTATTTGTTTTGATATAAATGGAAAAATTTACTTTTGACCCAGTCAAAAAAACTGAAATGAATGTATATGACCATATACTAATTGCTTTTTAATATGATAGTTTGTTTTGAGAATATTAACTAAAAAATAAATCTATAGAGAAGCTTACCAAGATGCTGCAAATCTGAGCTGAGCAGGTGCAGAGTGGTTCATAATGTACATACTACGCCTCCCGTATTTGCCTGAATAATAAAACACATTTTAATAAAAAGCCTTTAGCTAGTCTAACTTAACAACCCTCAGACACCACACACAAAATTAATTAAAAAAAGTTCAATTAATCACTTTTCAAGAATTTTTATATTAAATTAAAGAAAATTTTGAAAATTTTTAGAAATTAAAAAGTTTATTATTATTCCTATCACGGTCCCTCTTATATACCCTTTTCTATTGTCCCTATCTCCCCCTCCCAATTACCCCTCCCGCTCTCCCTATTTTCTCCCCTCTTATATACCTCTCGAGAGCAATTAGTGCAAACTATTCTTAGCTTATCTTCCGATATAATCTTAATCGGCTTAGTATACTAAGTCATACTAGTTTCACTTATAATTTTTAATTATTTAACCATGTTTAAAGCACACTACTCTACTTTCACTTATCACTAAACTAATTTTCGATGTTCACTCAATAGGGCTTTGTTGTAGAATATATACCTTGAGGTCCGAAAGGTAAATTGAAAATATTAAAAATGTGGACAATAAAGTAATTCTAATAAAACCAAGGAGATATTTTAAATACTACAACCTAATATAGAGTGACTTGTGGTGTCAAATTCACCAATAGACGCATTCATTGAATAATCTGAAGAAATATTTAAAAAAAAAACTTGTTATCAATGTTAAGTCGCATTTCTATTTGAGCTCAAGCCATGGCTCACTCCATTATATACCCCGAGGTCCGAAAAGATTAACTATTTGGAGGGAAAATATTAAAAATTTGGACAAAAAGTAATAGAAATTATTCCAAGGAAATATTTTTAATACTACAACCTAATATAGATTCACTTGTATGTATTTACCTATTCGGATTATTTATATAAATATGATTTTAATAAATAAAAACAGGTGTGGAGTTGTATCTAATTTGTTAATTTGATTATTTAATACCTTCAAAGTTTTCCTATTCCTATCCTATTGAATATAAATGAATATGCAATTTCGAAAAGGGCATATTTTGAGAAATACACTTTTTCATATAAATTTAATCTGGAATCTTTCCTGCACCTACTATGTTCGAAAAAGCCAGAACTCTGGTATTAATTTTACTGTCCCCAAAATATATCTTAAAATATAAAATAAGTTTTCTAAATTTTACACTACTTTAGAAAATTATTTGTTTTTTTTCATTCCTGAACAATTTCAATTTTCTGACATGTGTTCTTTTAGAAATTGCGTATTCATTTATTTTAAAAATAATAAAATAAGGAAAAGAAAAAAAGACTAATTAAAGATCTATTTTTTAAATTAGTAGTAGTTTATTAGTATAAGAAAATGAAATGGAATAAAATTCTAGATAAAAAAAATATATGTGTAAGTAAGTAAAGTTAAAAATAATTTAAATTGGAATTTTGAAGCTTTACATGAAATTAGTTAAAATTCTGGGTAATTTTTAAATTATTGTAATACTCTAATTTTAAAGTAGAGGCCAAAAAATAAGAAATCCAGGTTAAATAGAGAAAATATATTTTACTATTTGCAAACATTACACGTTTAGTCTACTAAGCCGACTTCTTCAGTGCTTCTACAATTATAAGAACATTGTTAGTATCAAGTTACAAGATTATTTAGAGAGACCAAATAGGCTAATTGTTTTGATATAAAGGGAAAAATTACTTTGACATGAAATCAGAGGGTCCCTGTGGTCTCAATCTTATATTTTTACAGAAAAATAAAATATTAATTCGATAGATATTTTTATCGATTTTAATAGATGAGTATTTATAGAGAATAAATTTGCTATTTGTTTTGATATAAATGGAAAAATTTACTTTTTACCCCGTCAAAAAAAACTGAAATGAATGTATATGACCATATTCTAATTGCTTTTTTAATATGATAGTTTGTTTTGAGAATATTAACTTAAAAATAAATCTATAGAGAAGCTTACCAAGATGCTGCAAATTTGAGGTTAGCAGGTGCAGAATGGTTCATAATGTACATATTACGCCTCCCGTATTTGCCTGAATAATAAAATACATTTTAATAAAAAGCCTTTAGCTAGTCCAACTTATTAACTCTCAGTCACCTCACACAAAATTATTAAAGAAAATTTTGAAAAATTTTAGAAATTAAAAAATTTATTATTATCCATACCACTTTCCCTTCATAATGAACATACTACACCTCCCGTATTTGCCTGAATAATGAAATACATTTTAATAAAAGCTTTTAACTAGTCTTACTTATCAAACCCTCAGACACCACACACAAATTAATAAAAAAAAGTTCAACTCATGAATTTTTATATTAGAGTAAAGAAAATTTTGAAAATTTTGAAAATTAAATAGTTTATTATTATCCCTATCACTGTCCCTCTTATGTACCTTTTTCTATTGTCCCTATCTCAGCCCTCCCAAATACCCCTCCCACTGTCCCTATTTTCTCCCTTCTTATATACCCCTCGAGAGCAATTAGTGCAAACTATTCTTAGCTTATCTTAAGTAGGATTTTTTTGAGTTTAAATTATGGCTCATTCTATTATATACCTGGAGGTCCGAAAGGAATAATTATTTTTGGAGGTAAAATATTAAAAATATTAACAAAAAGTAATACTAATTATTCCGAGGAAATATTTTTAACACTACAACCTAATATAGATTCACCTCAGGTGTCAAACACACCAACAGATACATTCATTGACTAAAAGCAAGAAATATTAAAAAAAAACTTATCAATTTTTAGTCGAAATTCTATTTGAGCTGATGCCATGGTTCACAATTCCCCGAGGTCAGATAGGATAGGATTAATTATTTCGAGGAAAAATATTAAAAATTTGTACAAAAACTAATACTAATTATTCCAATGAAATATTTTTAATTCTACAATCTAATATAGATTCACTTTAGGTCTCAAACACACCAACAGACACATTCATTGAGTAAAAACAAGAAATATTAAAAAAAAAACTTATCAATTTGAAGTCTAAATTCTATTTTAGCCATAGCTCAGTCCATTATATACCCCGAGGTCCGAAAAAATTAATTATTTGCAGGTAAAATATTAAAAATTTGGACAAAAACTAATACTAATTATTCCAATGAAATATTTTTAATACTACAATCTAATAGAGATTCACTTTAGGTGTCAAACACACCAACAAACACATTCATTGATTAAAAACAAGAAATATTAAAAAAAAACTTATCAATTTGAAGGCGAAATTCTATTTTAGCCATGGCTCAGTCCATTATATACCCAGAGGTCCGAAAAAATTAATTATTTGCAGGAAAAATATTAAAAATTTAGACAAAAAGTATTACTAATTATTCCAATGAAATATTTTTGATACTACAACCTAATATAGATTCACTTTAGGTGTCAAACACACCAACAGACTCATTCATTGACTAAAAAACAAGAAATATTATAATAAAAACAAAAAAAAACTTATCAATTTGAAGTCGAAATTCTATTTTAACCATGGCTCAGTCCCCGAAGTCCGAAAAATTATTTATTTGCAGGAAAAATATTAAAAATTTAGACAAAAAGTATTACTAATTATTCCAATGAAATATTTTTGATACTACAACAAAATAGATTCACTTTAGGTGTCAAACACACCAACAGACTCATTCATTGACTAAAAACAAGAAATATTATAATAAAAACAAAAAAACAACTTATCAATTTGAAGTCGAAATTCTATTTTACTTTTGACCCCGTCAAAAAAACTGAAATGAATGTATATGACCATATTGTAATTACATTTTTAATATGATAGTTTGTTTTGAGAATATTAACTTGAAAATAAATCTATAGAGAAGCTTACCAAGATGCTGCAAATTTGTGCTGAGCAGGTGCGGAGTGGTTCATAATGAACTTATTACGCCTCCCGTATTTGCCTGAATAATAAAATACATTTTGATAAAAAGCCTTTAACTAGTCTAACTTATCAACCCTCAGTCACCACACACATAATTATTAAAGAAAATTTTGAAAAATTTTAGAAATTAAAAAATTTATTATTATCCATACCACTTTCCCTCTTATATACCGTTTTCTATTGTCCCTATCTCCCCCCTCCCAATTACCCCTCCCACTCTCCCTATTTTCTCCCCTCTTATATACCCCTCGAGAGCAATTAGTGCAAACTATTCTTAGTTTATCTTCCGATATAATCTTAATCGGCTTAGTATACTAAGTCATACTAGTTTCACTTATCATTTTTAATTATTTAACCATGTTTAAAGCACACTACTCTACTTTCACTTATCACTAAACTAATTTTCGATGTTCACTCAATAGGGCTTTGTTGTAGAATATATACCGTTGAGGTCCGAAAGGATTAATTATTTGGAGGGGAAATATTAAAAATTTGAACAATAAAGTAATTCTAATAAATCCAAGGAGATATTTTAAATACTACAACCTAATATAGAGTGACTTGTGGTGTCAAACTCACCAATAGACGCATTCATTGACTAATCTGAAGAAATCTTAAAAAAAAAAGTTTATATCAATGTTAAATACAATTTCTATTTGAGCTCAAGCCATGGCTCACTCCATTATATACTCCGAGGTCCGAAAAAATTAACTATTTGGAGGGAAAATATTAAAAATTTGGACAAAAAGTAAATACTAATTATTCCAAGGAAATATTTTTAATACAACCGCCTAATATAGATTTTTTTAATTCTCTAGAACCACCCTGATCACAAATATACTAAAATTTTTATCATTTGGATGTTTCAATTTTTTCGTGGAAATCTGAAATTTCACAAGATTATAGCTTTGCCATTTTTTCGTTTTTTGACAAAAATTTTTTTTGAGATATTTTTAAAAAAAAATATATATTTTTTCAATTCAACCCCATGATCACAAATGTACTAAAATTTTTATCATTTGCATATTTTCAAAAAGTGTAATTAAGGTTCTATTTGGCTAACAAACATATAGCCACATTCATTGACTAATACAGGCGAAAATTTATCAAAAAATACGAGCACTTTATCAATTTCAAGTCCGAATTTTTGATAGAACACCTATGGCTCATTCCCTTATATAGCCGAGATCCGAAAGGGTTAAATATTTCAGGGAAAAATTATCAAAAACTTTGTCGAAATTGTCATTTTAATTGTTCCAGAGAGATATTTTAATAATAAAGTCTAATTTAGGGTCTATTGGGATAACAAACAAACCTATAGCCACATTCATTCACTAATCAGGTGATAATTTATCAAAAAACATGAGCTCTTTATTAATTTCAACTCCGAATTTTTGATTGAAAACCCATGGCCCATTCCCTTATATAGCCGAGGTCCGAAAGGGTTAATTATTTCAGGTGAAAAGTATTAAAAATTTTGAGGAAATTGTAATTTAAATTATTCCAGGTAGATATTTTAATAATTAAAATCTAATTAGTATAATTAGTCTAATCAATTAGTCTAATCAGAAGACATATTAAAAAAAAAACACGAACTTATCAATTTAAATTCGAATTTTTTTTGAACTCAAGGCATGGTTCACTTTTATATATACCTCGTAGTCGGAAAGGATTAATTATTTGGAGGGAAAATATTAAAAATTAAAAAAAAATTAATTCTAATTTTTATAAGAAATTTTTTTTAATACTAAAAGCTAACAAAGATTCATCTGTAGTGTCAAATAGACCAACAGACACCTTCGAAACCGGAACTTATCTATTTCAGATCAAATTTTTTTAAGCTCAAGCCATGGCTCGCCTCCTCAATTACTCTCGACCTAGACAAACTGAATAAATGGGGCTCTCAAAATTTAGTTAACTTTAATTCAAATAAGACTCAATGTTGTCTAATTTCTAGGCGCGAAAATAGAGATTTCCTGATATTCACTTCGATTCGAATACCCTGAAAATGTGTGACAGCCTATCCATGTTGGGCGTCTCTGTCGCATCTGACCTGTCTTGGAATGAACACATCTCCTCTGTGGCGAAATCTGCAGCAAGGAAGATTGGCTTCTTATTCAGGTCCAAGCGATTTTACAAACCCCCACAACTTCTCACCATCTACAAGGCCCAAATCCGCCCCTATCTCGAATACTGCTCTCATCTGTGGAGAGGAGCCTCAAAATATTCTCTTGCTACCCTTGATGCAATTCAGAAACGAGCCGTCAGGCTAATTGACGATTCTACCCTCACCGACTCCCTCGACTCGTTGGCTCATCGAAGAGATGTCTCTGCCCTTTCCCTTTTCTATAGATACTATCACGGCAGGTGCTCTGATGAGATAAAGTCAATAATTCCCCCCAAAGCATACTTTGCACGCAGCACACGTTTTGCCGACTCCCAACACTCTTTTGCGGTCAAATTGGAAAAGTGCCGGACCACTTCATTCGCGAATACATATATCCCCATGACTTCAAGGAACTGGAACTCTCTCCCAGCCTCTATCTTTCCCAGCACCTATGATCTTCAAACCTTCAAAACCAGGGTGCATAGACACCTACGTCTACACCCTCTCACTTAATCAACTTTCCCTTCTCTTCGGTAATGCAAGGGTCTTTCGAGATCCATAGGGGCTACACCTTTACTGGTGCACCCCTTCTTGCATTCGATTGCATTAAAAAAAAAAAAACCCCGTGGTCGGAACCAATTAAATATTTGGAGGAAAATATTAAAAATTTTGACAAAAAAATATATCAAATTTTAATAAGTAGGTATTTTAAATACGACAAACTAATATAGAGTCTCTTGTGGTGTCAAACACACCAACAGACACCTTCATTGCTTCATTGACTAATCAGAAGAAATATTTAAAAAAAAAACACGAACCTATCGATTTCAATTCGAATTTTTTTTTGAGCTCAAGCCATGTCTCACTTCTATATATATCCCGTGGTCGGAAATGATTAATTATTTGGAGGAAAATATTAAAAATTTTGACAAAAAATTGAAGATCAATAAGTGAATGTAATGGAAGGCAGCCCAGAGGTAGTGAGGAAAGAAAAAATTAACACATATAAAATATGGTGTAATTTATTGGAATTCTTCTTCCTTTCCTTTCAAACCGACGTTTCGGAGGATTTTTCCTGTAATGGAAGGCAGCCCAGGGGTAGTGAGGAAAGAAAAAATTAATACATATAAAATATGGTGTAATTTATTGGAATTCTTCTTCCTTTCCTTTCAAACCGACGTTTCGGAGGATTGCCTTCCATTACATTCACTTATTAAGATCAATTTTTATAAGGAGGTATTTTAATTATATTGTATGTGAGAACTTATCGATTTCCAATTCGAATTTTTTTTGAGCTCAAGCCATGGCTCACCTCCATATATACCCCGTGGTCGGAACGGATTAATTATTTGGAGGAAAAATATTAAAAATTTTGACAAAAAAAATAATTCAAATTTTAATATGAAGGTATTTTAAATACAACAAGATAATATAGAGTCACATTTGGTATCAAACACACCAAGAGACACCTTCATTGACTAATCAGAATAAATATTTAAAAAAAAAACACGAACTTATCGATTTCAATTCGAATTTTTTTTGAGCTCAAGCCATGGCTCACTTCTATATATACCCCCTGGTCGGAACGGATTAATTATTTGGAGGAAAAATATTAAAAATTTTGACAAAAAAAATAATTCAAATTTTAATATGTAGGTATTTTAAATACAACAAGTTAATATAGAGTCACATTTGGTATCAAACACACCAAGAGACACCTTCATTGACTAATCAGAATAAATATTTAAAAAAAAACACGAACTTATCGATTTCAATTCGAATTTTTTTTGAGCTCAAGCCATGGCTCACCTCCATATATACCCCGTGGTCGGAACGGATTAATTATTTGGAGGAAAAATATTAAAAATTTTGACAAAAAAAATAATTCAAATTTTAATATGTAAGTATTTTAAATACAACAAGATAATATAGAATCACATTTGGTATCAAACACACCAAGAGACACCTTCATTGACTAATCAGAATAAATATTTAAAAAAAAACACGAACTTATCGATTTCAATTCGAATTTTTTTGAGCTCAAGCCATGGCTCACCTCCATATATACCCCGTGGTCGGAACGGATTAATTATTTGGAGGAAAAATATTAAAAATTTTGACAAAAAAAATAATTCAAATATTAATATGTAGGTATTTTAAATACAACAAGCTAATATAGAGTCACATTTGGTATCAAACACACCAAGAGACACCTTCATTGACTAATCAGAATAAATATTTAAAAAAAACACGAACTTATCGATTTCAATTCGAATTTTTTTGAGCTCAAGCCATGGCTCACTTCTATATGTACCCCGTGGTCGGAAAGGATTAATTATTTGGAGAGAAAATATTAAAAATTTTAACAAAAAAAATAATTCAAATTTTAATATGTAGGTATTTTAAATACAACAAGCTAATATAGAGTCACATTTGGTATCAAACACACCAAGAGACACCTTCATTGACTAATCAGAATAAATATTTAAAAAAAAACACGAACTTATCGATTTCAATTCGAATTTTTTTGAGCTCAAGCCATGGCTCACTTCTTCTATATGTACCCCGTGGTCGGAAAGGATTAATTATTTGAGAGAAAATATTAAAAATTTTAACAAAAAAACTAATTCTAATTTTTATAAGAAATTTTTTTTATTACTACAACCTAACAAAACTCACCTGTAGTGCCAAATAGACCAACAGACACCTTCATTGACTAATCAGAAGAAATATTTAAAAAAAAACACGAACTTATCGATATCAATTCGATTTTTTTTTTTTGAGCTCAAGCCATGGCTCACTTTTATATATACCTCGTGGTCGGAAAGGATTAATTATTTGGAGGGAAAATAATAAAAATGTTGACAAAAAATTAAGTCCAATTTTTATAAGGAGGTATTTTAAATATTAAATCCTAATATAGAGTCACTTGAGGACCCTTAGATAAAATTAAGTAAAATCATTAGAGAAGAAAAATTGCATATTCAATTATTTTTAAAATAAAATAATTGAATATGCAATTTCTAAAAGAAGACATAAAATTGGAAATGTTCAGCAATGAAAAAAAATTATTTTCTAAAGTAGTGTAAAATTTAGAAAACATTAGAGTTACATTTCGGGGGCAGTAAAATTAATACCAGATTTCTGCCTTTTTCGAACATACTAGGTGCAGGAAAGATTCCAGATTACATTTATATGAAAAAGTGTATTATTTTTTTTTAATGCAATCGAATGCAAGAAGGGGTCGACCAGTAAAGATGCAGCCCCTATGGATCTCGGAAGACCCTTGCATTACCGAAGAGAAGTAAGAGGGTGTTGACGTAGGTGTTTATGCACTCGGGTTTTGAAGGTTTGAAGATTATAAGTGCTGGAATAGATGGAGACTGGAAGAGAGTTCCAGTTCCTTGAAGTCATGGGGATATACGTATTGGCGAATGAAATGGCCCGGCACTTTTCTAATTTCACCTCGAAAGAGTGTTGGGAGTCGGCAAAACGCGTGCTACGTGCTAAGCATGCTTTAAGGGGGGGGGGCATTATTGATTTTATCTCATCAGAGCACCGGCCATGATGGTATCTATAGAAAAGGGAAAGGGCAGAGAAATTTCTTCGATGAGCTAGCGAGTCGTAGGAGTCGGTGAGGGTAGAATCGTCAATTAGCCTGACGGCTCGTTTCTGAATTGCATCAGGTTTGAGCTCAAGCCAATGCTCACTCCATTATATACACCGAGGTTCGAAAGGATTAATTATATGGAGGGAAAATATTAAAAATTTGACAAAAAGTAAAACTAATTATTCCAAGGAAATATTTTTAATACTACAACCTAATATAGATTCACTTGTATGTAATTATCTACTCGTATTATTTATATACATACCAGAAGCTATCAACTCTTCCAGCTTATCTTCAGATATAATCTTAATCGGCTTAGTATACTAAGTCATACTAGTTACACATATCATTAATTATTTAAAAATGTTTAAAGCACACTACTCTACTTTCACTTACCACTAAACTAATTTTCGATGTACATTCAATAGGGCTTTTTTTTGTAGAATATATACCTTGATTAATTATTTGGAAGAAAAAAATTAAAAATATTAACAATAAAGTAATTCTAATTAATCCAAGGAGATATTTTAAATACTAGAAACTAATATAGAATGACTTGTAGTGTCAATCACACCAATAGACACATTCATTGATTAATCAGAAGAAATATTAAAAAAAAACTTATTATCAATGTTAAGTCGAATTTCTATTTGAGCTCAAGCCATGGCTCATTCCATTATATACCCCGAGGTCCCAAAAGATTAACTATCTGGAGTGCAAATATTAAAAATTTTGACCAAAAACTAATATTAATTATTCCAAAGAGATATTTTCAATACTACAACCTAATCTATATTCACTTGAGGAGTCAAACACACAAATAGATACATTTATTGACTAAGACGAAGAAATATAAAAATAACTCAAACTTTTTTCAAGTAGGATTTTTTTTGAGTTTAAATTATGGCTCATTCTATTATATACTCCGAGGTCCGATAGGAATAATTATTTGGAGGTAAAATATTAAAAATATTAACAAAAAGTAATACTAATTATTCCGAGGAAATATTTTTAACACTACAACCTAATATAGATTCACCTCAGGTGTCAAACACACCAACAGATAGATTCATTGACTAAAAGCAAGAAATATTAAAAAAAAAACTTATCAATTTTTAGTCGAAATTCTATTTGAGCTCATGCCATGGTTCACTCCATTATATACCCCGATAGATAGGATTAATTATTTCGAGGAAAAGTATTAAAAATTTGGACAAAAACTAATACTAATTATTCCAATGTAATATTTTTAATTCTACAATCTAATATAGATTCACTTTAGGTCTCAAACACACCAACAGACACATTCATTGACTAAAAACAAGAAATTTAAAAAAAAACTTATCAATTTGAAGTCTAAATTCTATTTTAGCAATAGCTCAGTCCATTATATACCCCGAGGTCCGAAAAAATTAATTATTTGCAGGTAAAATATTAAAAATTTGGACAAAAACTAATACTAATTATTCCAATGAAATATTTTTAATTCTACAATCTAATATAGATTATCTTTAGGTGTCAAACAGACCAACAGACACATTCATTGACTAAAAACAAGAAATATTTAATAAAAACAACAACTTATCAATTAGAAGTCGAAATTCTATTTTAGCCATGGCTCAGTCCATTATATACCCCGAGGTCCGAAAAAATTAATTATTTGCAGGAAAAATATTAAAAATTTAGACAAAAAGTATTACTAATTATTCCAATGAAATATTTTTGATACTACAATCTAATATAGATTATCTTTAGGTGTCAAACAGACAAACAGACACATTCATTGACTAAAAACAAGAAATATTTAATAAAAAACAACAACTTATCAATTAGAAGTCGAAATTCTATTTTAGCCATGGCTCAGTCCATTATATACCCCGAGGTCCGAAAAAATTAATTATTTGCAGGAAAAATATTAAAAATTTAGACAAAAACTAATACTAATTATTCCAATGAAATATTTTTAATTCTACAATCTAATATAGATTCACTTTAGGTCTCAAACACACCAACAGACACATTCATTGACTAAAAACAAGAAATATTTAATAAAAAACAACAACTTATCAATTAGAAGTCGAAATTCTATTTTAGCCATAGCTCAGTCCATTATATACCCCGAGGTCCGAAAAAATTAATTATTTGCAGGTAAAATATTAAAAATTTAGACAAAAAGTATTACTAATTATTCCAATGAAATATTTTTGATACTACAATCTAATATAGATTATCTTTAGGTGTCAAACAGACAAACAGACACATTCATTGACTAAAAACAAGAAATATTTAATAAAAAACAACAACTTATCAATTAGAAGTCGAAATTCTATTTTAGCCATAGCTCAGTCCATTATATACCCCGAGGTCCGAAAAAATTAATTATTTGCAGGAAAAATATTAAAAATTTAGACAAAAAGTATTACTAATTATTCCAATGAAATATTTTTGATACTACAATATAATATAGATTATCTTTAGGTGTCAAACAGACAAACAGACACATTCATTGACTAAAAACAAGAAATATTTAATAAAAAAAACAACTTATCAATTAGAAGTCGAAATTCTATTTTAGCCATAGCTCAGTCCATTATATACCCCGAGGTCCGAAAAAATTAATTATTTGCAGGAAAAAATATTAAAAATTTAGACAAAAACTAATACTAATTATTCCAATGAAATATTTTTAATTCTACAATCTAATATAGATTCACTTTAGGTCTCAAACACACCAACAGACACATTCGTTGACTAAAAACAAGAAATTTAAAAAAAAACTTATCAATTTGAAGTCTAAAGTCTATTTTAGCCATAGCTCAGTCCATTATATACCCCGAGGTCCGAAAAAATTAATTATTTGCAGGTAAAATATTAAAAATTTAGACAATGTATTACTAATTATTCCAATGAAATATTTTTGATACTACAATATAATATAGATTATCTTTAGGTGTCAAACAGACAAACAGACACATTCATTGACTAAAAACAAGAAATATTTAATAAAAACAACAACTTATCAATTAGAAGTCGAAATTCTATTTTAGCCATGGCTCAGTCCATTATATATCCCGAGGTCCGAAAAAATTAATTATTTGGAGGAAAAATATTAAAAATTTGGACAAAAAGTAATACTAATTATTCCAACGAAATATTTTTAATACTACAACCTAATATAGATTTACTTTAAGTGTCAAACTCACCAACCGACACATTCATTGACTGAAAACAAGAATTATTTAAAAAAAACAACTTATCAATTTGAAGTCGAAATTCTATTTTAGCCACGGCTCAGTCCATTATATACCCCGAGGTCCGAAATAATAATTATTTGCAGGAAAAATATTAAAAATTTAGACAAAAACTAATACTAAATATTCCAATGAAATATTTTTAATTCTACAATCTAATATAGATTCACTTTAGGTCTCAAACACACCAACAGACACATTCATTGACTAAAAACAAGATATTTAAAAAAAAACTTATCAATTTGAAGTCTAAATTCTATTTTAGCCATAGCTCAGTCCATTATATACCCCGAGGTCCGAAAAAATTAATTATTTGCAGGTAAAATATTAAAAATTTGGACAAAAACTAATACTAATTATTCCAATGAAATACTTTTAATTCTACAATCTAATATAGATTCACTTTAGGTCTCAAACACACCAACAGACACATTCATTTACTACAAACAAGAAATTTAAAAAAAAACTTATCAATTTGAAGTCTAAATTCTATTTTAGCCTTAGCTCAGTCCATTATATACCCCGAGGTCCGAAAAAATTAAATATTTGCAGGTAAAATATTAAAAATTTGGACAAAAACTAATACTAATTATTCCAATGAAATATTTTTAATACTACAATCTAATATAGATTATCTTTAGGTGTCAAACAGACCAACAGACACATTCATTGACTAAAAACAAGAAATATTTAAAAAAAACAACAACTTATCAATTTGAAGTCGAAATTCTATTTTAACCATGGCTCAGTCCATTATATACCCCGAGGTCCGAAAAAATTAATTATTTGCAGGTAAAATATTAAAAATTTAGACAAAAAGTATTACTAATTATTCCAATGAAATATTTTTGATACTACAATCTAATATAGATTATCTTTAGGTGTCAAACAGACAAACAGACACATTCATTGACTAAAAACAAGAAATATTTAATAAAAAACAACAACTTATCAATTAGAAGTCGAAATTCTATTTTAGCCATAGCTCAGTCCATTATATACCCCGAGGTCCGAAAAAATTAATTATTTGCAGGAAAAATATTAAAAATTTAGACAAAAAGTATTACTAATTATTCCAATGAAATATTTTTCATACTACAATATAATATAGATTATCTTTAGGTGTCAAACAGACAAACAGACACATTCATTGACTAAAAACAAGAAATATTTAATAAAAAACAACAACTTATCAATTAGAAGTCGAAATTCTATTTTAGCCATGGCTCAGTCCATTATATACCCCGAGGTCCGAAAAATTTAATTATTTGCAGGAAAAAATATTAAAAATTTAGACAAAAACTAATACTAATTATTCCAATGAAATATTTTTAATTCTACAATCTAATATAGATTCACTTTAGGTCTCAAACACACCAACAGACACATTCATTGACTAAAAACAAGAAATTTAAAAAAAAAAACTTATCAATTTGAAGTCTAAATTCTATTTTAGCCATAGCTCAGTCCATTATATACCCCGAGGTCCGAAAAAATTAATTATTTGCAGGTAAAATATTAAAAATTTAGACAAAAAGTATTACTAATTATTCCAATGAAATATTTTTGATACTACAATCTAATATAGATTATCTTTAGGTGTCAAACAGACAAACAGACACATTCATTGACTAAAAACAAGAAATATTTAATAAAAAACAACAACTTATCAATTAGAAGTCGAAATTCTATTTTAGCCAAAGCTCAGTCCATTATATACCCCGAGGTCCGAAAAAATTAATTATTTGCAGGAAAAAATATTAAAAATTTAGACAAAAACTAATACTAATTATTCCAATGAAATATTTTTAATTCTACAATCTAATATAGATTCACTTTAGGTCTCAAACACACCAACAGACACATTCATTGACTAAAAACAAGAAATTTAAAAAAAAACTTATCAATTTGAAGTCTAAAGTCTATTTTAGCCATAGCTCAGTCCATTATATACCCCGAGGTCCGAAAAAATTAATTATTTGCAGGTAAAATATTAAAAATTTAGACAAAAAGTATTACTAATTATTCCAATGAAATATTTTTGATACTACAATCTAATATAGATTATCTTTAGGTGTCAAACAGACAAACAGACACATTCATTGACTAAAAACAAGAAATATTTAATAAAAAACAACAACTTATCAATTAGAAGTCGAAATTCTATTTTAGCCATAGCTCAGTCCATTATATACCCCGAGGTCCGAAAAAATTAATTATTTGAAGGAAAAATATTAAAAATTTAGACAAAAAGTATTACTAATTATTCCAATGAAATATTTTTGATACTACAATATAATATAGATTATCTTTAGGTGTCAAACAGACAAACAGACACATTCATTGACTAAAAACAAGAAATATTTAATAAAAAACAACAACTTATCAATTAGAAGTCGAAATTCTATTTTAGCCATGGCTCAGTCCATTATATACCCCGAGGTCCGAAAAAATTAATTATTTGGAGGAAAAATATTAAAAATTTGGACAAAAAGTAATACTAATTATTCCAACGAAATATTTTTAATACTACAACCTAATATATATTTACTTTAAGTGTCAAACTCACCAACAGACACATTCATTGACTGAAAATAAGAATTATTTAAAAAAAACAACTTATCAATTTGAAGTCGAAATTCTATTTTAGCTACGGCTCAGTCCATTATATACCCCGAGGTCCGAAAAAATTAATTATTTGGAGGAAAAATATTAAAAATTTGGACAAAAAGTAATACTAATTATTCCAACGAAATATTTTTAATACTACAACCTAATATATATTTACTTTAAGTGTCAAACTCACCAACAGACACATTCATTGACTGAAAATAAGAATTATTTAAAAAAAACAACTTATCAATTTGAAGTCGAAATTCTATTTTAGCTACGGCTCAGTCCATTATATACCCCGAGGTCCGAAATAATAATTATTTGCAGGAAAAATATTAAAAATTTAGACAAAAACTAATACTAAATATTCCAATGAAATATTTTTAATTCTACAATCTAATATAGATTCACTTTAGGTCTCAAACACACCAACAGACACATTCATTGACTAAAAACAAGAAATATTAAAAAAAAACAACAACTTATCAATTTGAAGTCGAAATTCTATTTTAACCATGGCTCAGTCCATTATATACCCCGAGGTCCGAAAAAATTAATTATTTGCAGGAAAAATATTAAAAATTTAGACAAAAAGTATTACTCATTATTCCAATGAAATATTTTTGATACTACAATCTAATATAGATTCACTTTAGGTCTCAAACACACCAACAGACACATTCATTTACTACAAACAAGAAATTTAAAAAAAAACTTATCAATTTGAAGTCTAAATTCTATTTTAGCCTTAGCTCAGTCCATTATATACCCCGAGGTCCGAAAAAATTAAATATTTGCAGGTAAAATATTAAAAATTTGGACAAAAACTAATACTAATTATTCCAATGAAATATTTTTAATACTACAATCTAATATAGATTATATTTAGGTGTCAAACAGACCAACAGACACATTCATTGACTAAAAACAAGAAATATTTTAATAAAACAACAACTTATCAATTTGAAGTCGAAATTCTAATTTAGCCATGGCTCAGTCCATTATATACCCCGAGGTCCGAAAAAATTAATTATTTGCAGGAAAAATATTAAAAATTTATACCAAAACTAATACTAATTATTCCAATGAAATATTTTTAATACTACAATCTAATATAGATTATCTTTAGGTGTAAAACAGACCAACAGACACATTCATTGACTAAAAACAAGAAATATTAAAAAAAAACAACAACTTATCAATTTGAAGTCGAAATTCTATTTTAACCATGGCTCAGTCCATTATATACCCCGAGGTCCGAAAAAATTAATTATTTGCAGGAAAAATATTAAAAATTTAGACAAAAAGTATTACTCATTATTCCAATGAAATATTTTTGATACTACAATCTAATATAGATTATATTTAGGTGTCAAACAGACCATCAGACACATTCATTGACTAAAAACAAGAAATATTTTAAAAAAACAACAACTTATCAATTTGAAGTCGAAATTCTATTTTAGCCATGGCTCAGTCCAATATATACCCCGAGGTCCGAAAAAATTAATTATTTTCAGGAAAAATATTAAAAATTTAGACAAAAAGTATTATTAATTATTTCAATAAAATATTTTTAATATGGTACTACACCCTAATATAGATTAACTTTATGTGTCAAACACACCAACAGACGCATTCATTGACTAAAAACAAGAAATATTAATAAAAACTTAATTATTTGGAGGAAAATATTAAAAATTTTTACAATAAAGTATTAGTAATTAATCCAAAGAGATATTTTAAATACTGTGACCTAATATAGAGTGACTTGAGGTGTCAAACACACCAATAGACACATTCATGATCTAATCTGAAGAAATATTAACAAAAAACTAATTATAAATGTTATGTCGATTTCTATTTGAGCTCAAGCTATGGCTCAGTCCATTATATACCCTAAGGTGCGAAAAAATTAATTATTTGGTTGGAAAATATTAAAAATTTTGACAAAAAATTAATACTAATTATTCCAAAGAGATATTTTTTAATACTATAACCTAATATAAAGTCACTTGAGAAGAGAAACACACAAACAGATACATTTATTGACTCTGATGAAGAAATATTAAAAAAAATAACACTAACCTAACATTTTCAAATAGGATTTCTATTTAAGCTCAAGAAATGGCTCACTTCATTATAAACTCCAAGGTCCGAAAGGATTAATTATTTGGAGGAAAATATTGAAAATTTTAACAAAAAATTAATACTAATTATTCAAAGGAAATATTTTTAATACTACAATATAATATAGATTCACTTGAGTTGTCAAGCACACCAACAGACACATTCATTGACTAAAAAAAGAAATGTTAAAAAAAACTTATCAATTTTAAGTCGAATTTATATTTGTTCTCAAGCCATGCTCACTCCATTATATACCCCGACGTCCGAAAATATTAATTATTTGAAGGGACAATTTTTAAAATATTGATAAAAAAGTAATACCTACTAATTTTTCAAAGGAAATATTTTTAATACTACAATCTAATATATATTCACTTGAGGTGTCAACCACACCAACAGACACATTCATTGACTAATAGCAAGAAATGTTAAAAAACAACTTATCAATTTTAAATCGAATTTCTATTTGATCTCAAGCCATGACTCACTCCATTATATACCACGAGATCCGAAAATATTAATTATTTGGAGGGAAAATTTTAAAAATATTGATAAAATAAGTAATACCTACTAATTATTCCAAGGGAATATTTTTAATACTACAATCTAATATAGATTCACTTGGGGTGTCAACCACACCAACAGACACATTCATTGACTAATAGCAAGAAATGTTAAAAAACAACTTATCAATTTTAAATAGAATTTCTATTTGATCTCAAGCCATGACTCACTCCATTATGTACCACGAGATCCGAAAATATTAATTATTTGAAGGGAAAATTTTAAAAATATTGATAAAAAAAGTAATACCTACTAATTATTCCAACGGAATATTTTTAATACTACAATCTAATATAGATTCACTTGGGGTGTCAACCACACCAACAGACACATTCATTGACTAATAGCAAGAAATGTTAAAAAAAAACTTATCAATTTTAAGTCGAATTTCTATTTGATCTCAAGCCATGACTCACTCCATTATATACCACGAGATCCGAAAAAATTAATTATTTGGAGGGAAAATTTTAAAAATATTGATAAAAAAGTAATACCTACTAATTATTCCAAGGGAATATTTTTAATACTACAATCTAATATAGATTCACTTGGGGTGTCAACCACACCAACAGACACATTCATTGACTAATAGCAAGAAATGTTAAAAAAAAACTTATCAATTTTAAGCCGAATTTCTATTTGATCTCAAGCCATGACTCACTCCATTATATACTCCGAGGTTCGAAAAGATTAATTAGTTTGTAGGAAAATATTAAAAATTTTGACACAAAAGAAAGTAGTAATAAATAATAACAATACATTTTTTTCTTGATATTTTTATACATTAAATAATGGGTACAAAATCAACAAAAAGTAGACTTTAAAACAACAAGATTAGTATATCCTAATTATAATTTAAAATTATTTACTTATCAATTTTTAGTGTTTTTTGCTGTTTTAAATTGTAATGTCAAATGTCCTACTGGAATGCATTATAAAACTTTAAATATGTCAATACTTTTACTATGTCAATATCTGGTCACACTAGGGTTTTCACCTGTAATAAAGTATAAATTGAAAGTTTTTGTGCTGAGTGTAGCAGAATTTTTATATATTGAAGGAGACAATAAAAGAATGTGTCTAATTCCAGTAGAAGACACAGTTTTATTGTCTCCTTCTCTATAGTATCTTACTATATTTTATCCATTTGTACTAAATATTATAGAAAAATAATATAGTAAGAAATGTACTATATTTTCATCACTAAAAAATATACCTGTCTAAGTAAATAAAGTTATATATAATTTAGACTGGAATTTTGATGCTTTACATGAAATTATTTAACATATTGGGTTGTGGAAATATATTTTAAGGTAATATCTTATTCTAAAGCAGAGGCCAAAAAAATAAGATAAAAAAGTAAATTGAGAAAATACATTTTAATACTTATCAACGTTTCATGTTACGTCGACTTTACTTTTGACACCTTCAAAAATAAGCTGACGTGTTCTGATGTGGTCATCCACTTAACTTTACCATACAACCTGGGCCCTCACTTATATTTAATATTTAATAAAATTGTTTATAATCATGTAGAGTAGGGGGGGTTAGTTTTTGCATTTTTAGACTTCTGGGGGTCCACTGATTATGTATTCAAAATTAGGTTCAGTTTGGTAGAAGGGCGTAGATTTTCATTTTTTGACCCTACACCGCCCCCCCCCCATTTTTGCATTTTTAGACTTTCGGGTTCCACTCATTGTGTATACAAAATTTGGTTGAGTTTGGTCAACTGGCCTAGATTTTTAATTTTTACCCCCATCCACCCCCACCCCACCCCATTTTGGGCGGTTAGTTTTTGTATTTTTAGATTTCTGGGGTCCCACTGATTGTGTATACAAAATTTGGTTGAGTTTGCTCAAATGGCCTAGATTTTTAATTTTTAACCCCTCCACCCGCCTTAATTTTGGGTCGATATGCACCAAAATCTAATCAGCTCTTAATCTAAATGCACCAAAATTACGTGTGAAATTTGGTTTCACTATTCCTACTAGTTTCTGAGCTAGCTCGTCAACAAAAAATTTGGTAACGCACAGACTAGCAGACTAACAGACATTTTGACAAAACAATTATTATCTCGAAAAATATAATTTTTTCCATGGTCACTTATTAGAGTTTTTTTGTAGAGCGAAATGCCATGGTTTCGCTCAATTTTTTAATCAAAATAGTTTCAGCCGTTTTTGAGATATTTTGTAAAAAAAATGTAGGAAAAAACCACTTTTTTCATGCACGATTACAATACTTGACCATACCCACGGTAAAGTAAAAACTGGAATGAATGTAAATGACCATATTCTAATTGGTTGTTTAATATGATAGTTTGTTTTGAAAATAATAACTTAAAAATAAATCTATAGAGAATCTTACCAAGATGCTGTAAATCTGAGCTAAGCAGGAGCAGAGTGGTTCCCAATACAGATCCTACGCCTCCAGTATTTTCCTGAAGAATAAAATACATTTTAATAAAAAGCTGTTAGCTATTCTATTTTATCAATCCTCAGTCACCACACACAAAATTAATAAAAAAAAGTTCAATTAATCACTTTTCATGAATTTTTACTTTAAAGTAAAGAAAATTGTGAAAAATTTCAGAAATTAAAAAGTTTATTATTATTCCTATCACGGTCCCACTTATATACCATTTCCTATTGTCCCTATATCCCCCATCCCACTTACCCCTTCCACTCTCCCTATTTTCTCCACTCTTATATACCCCTCGAGAGCAATTAGTGGAAACTATTTTTAGATTATCTTCCGTTATAATCATAATCGGCTTAGTATACTAAGTCATACTAGTTTCACTCATCATTTAATTATTTAACCGAGTATAAAGCACACTACTCTACTCACACTAATTTTCGATGTTCACTCAATAGAGCTTTTTTGTAGAATATATACCTTGAGGTCCGAAAG
The DNA here is from genome assembly GCA_024734495.1 of Forficula auricularia. NCBI lineage: Eukaryota > Metazoa > Arthropoda > Insecta > Dermaptera > Forficulidae > Forficula > Forficula auricularia. The sequence continues at coordinate 5,114,932 of JALMQS010000069.1, read as the reverse complement.
GATTAATTATTTGTTTGAAGAGGAAAATTCAAAATTTTGACAAAAAAGTAATTCTAATTAATCCATGAAGATATTTTAAATTCTAAAACATAATATAGAGTGAATTTTGGTGTCAAACACACCAATAGACACATTCATTGAAAAATCTAAAGAAATATAAAAAAAAAAGAACTTATTATCAATTTTAAGTTGAAATTCTATTTGAGCTCAAGACATGGCTCACTACATTATATACCCCGAGCTCCGAAAGGATTAATTATTTGGAGGGAAATTATTAAAAATTTTGACAAAAAGTAATACTAATTATTCCAAGGAAATATTTTTAATACTACAACGTAATATAGATTCAGTTGAGGTGTCAATACATCAACAGACACATTCATTGACTAAAAATAAGAAATATTAAAAAAAACCAACTTATCAATTTTAATTCAAAATTCTATTTGAGCTCAAACCATGGCTCACTCCATTATGTACCCCGAGGTCGGAAAAGATTAATTATTTGGAGGGAAAATATTAAAAATTTTGACAAAAAAGTAACTTGTCATCAATAATAACAATAAATTTTTTTCTTCATATATTTATATATTAAATAATGGGTACAAAATCAAAAAAGAGTAATATTTAAAAGAACAAGAGTAGTATAACCTAATATTAATTTAAAATTATATACTTATCAATTTTTAGTGTTTTGTGCTTTTCTTACTACCGATTTTTGCTGTTTTAAATTGTGTTGTCAAATGTCCTACTGGGATGATTTATAAAACTTCATATGTCCTACTTTTACTATGAAAATGTCTGGTCACCCCAAGGTTTCCACATGTACTATAGTATATAGTATCTTACTATATTTTATTCAATTGTACTATATATTATAGAAAAATAATATAGTACGAAATGTACTATATTTTCATCGCTAAAAAATATATATGACTAAGGGAATAAAGTTATATATAATTTAGACTGGAATTTTGATGCTTTATATGAAATTAGTTAAAATACTGGGTTGTGGAAATAATTAAAAAGTAATTCTAAAGCAGCATTTTTAAAGTAATTCTAAAGCAGAGGCTAATAAAATAAGTTAGCCAAGTAAATTGAGAAAATATATTTTAATATTTATCATCAACGTTACACGTTTTGTCGACTTTGCAGACTTATTCAGAGCTTCTACTATTATAAGAACATTGTTAATATCAAGTTACAAGAATATTTAGAGAGACCAAAAAGGCTAATTGTTTTGATATAAAGAGAAAAATAAATTACATGAATTCAGAGGGCCCCTTGTGCTTTCAATCCTAGATTTTTATAAAAAAATAATAAAATATTAATTCGAAAAATATTTTTATCGATTTTAATAGATGAGTATTTTATAGAGATTCTTCTTCTTCTTCTTCTTCTTCTTCTTATTGTTAGGCTAAAAGCCTGTTTACTCCAGAGCGTCTTTCCATCGTTTTCTTGGACGGCCCCGTCTTCTTTTCCCGGTAGGGATGTTGTCATGTACCTTCCTCACCAGCCGGTCTTCATTCATTCGCAATACGTGTCCACTCCATTCTTTTCTTCTCCTTTGGACCCATACGCTGACATTTTGTATATTGCACTTTTCCCTAATATCTTCATTTTTTACCCTGTCCATCCTTGTTTTACCCGCAATTCTGCGTAGCGTTTTCATCTCACAAACTTCCAATATTTTTCTTGTTTTTTCGGTGTCAGTTCTTGTTTCGGCCGCATATGTCAAAATTGGTCGCACAACGGTCTTATATATGCGAACTTTTGCTTCCGTTCCCAGAAACTTGTTTGACCAAACCGTTTCATTCAGGCATCCTGATATTTTGGACGCCTTAATAGATTGGAGCCTGACTTCCTCGCTAACGCTTTCGGAGCTGGTAATCTGAATGCCGAGATAATTGAAGGATGACACTTGTTCTACTATGGTGTTATAAAGTTGTAGCTTACAACGTACTGGTTCTCTCGCTATTGTGAGAGTTTTCGTCTTTTTCGAAGATATCTTGAGTTGGAATTTTTCGCAGGAAAGTGCAAATTTATGTAAGAGTCGTTGGAGGTCGTTTTCGCTTTCCGCAACAAGAGCCGCGTCGTCTGCGTAGCACACAATATTGACATTCTCATCTCCCATTGAGTAGCCTTGGACATTTTTTAGGTCTTTTATTAATTCATTCATCACAAGGTTGAATAAAAATGGACTTAGTGAATCGCCTTGCCGAATTCCCTGGTTGACTGGGATCATTCCCTCCAGTTTCCCCTCTATTCTGATTCTTGCATAATTATTTTGATATATTTCCTGGATTAATCTAATGATGGCCACTGGTGTTCCATGATCTTCCAAAATCTTCAGGACATGCTTTAGTTGGATCTTATCAAAGGCTTTTTCAATGTCAATGAAGCAGAAAAAGGCAGGTTTATTAAATTCCAAGGCTTTTTCAGCTAATTGCCTCACAACAAATACAGCATCGATGCAAGAACGCCCGCGTCTAAATCCCTGTTGTTCATCTTCGAGATTTATTATTTTAGTAAGTTTCTTTGCAATAATAGACGTGGTGAGCTTTAGATGGGTATTGAGCAAGTAGAGCAAGTAGAGATTGAATTCGCTATTTGTTTTGATATAGGGCAAAAAAATTTACTATATATATATTACTATATTTTATAAAACGTGCAATGGTCCTGGAGTTGAGCGATAATTTATTCTAATAATTCATTAACTTCTTATTTTTATTCATAATTAAAGATCTAATTAAGGCAATCGATTAATCATCGAACAAGGGAAACTTATGAGTTCTGGGAAAACGTAGCAAATGACCAGCGATTAACAACAGAGAAGAGCATTGACATGAGTGAGGCGAATGAGTGAGCATCTACTGCTATCGAAGTGGCTCTGAATACACCTACACATATACTCTGTATTCAAGTTCCGCAGTTTTGACAGGAGAGAGGCTAGCGAGTGAGCATACACTGCCAGAGGAATCGAAGAGAAGGTATACAAATACCTATACTTTTACCTTCAAGTCCCGCCGTGATTGACTTCAAGAGTGAGTAGAAGCGAGAACACAGACTTCTCCTTATTTACATATATACTTCTGCCTTATAATTGAATATACACGCAAGGCCAGGAGTGAATAGGAGAGCTCTACTGTCTATATATATACACATATATACGTATCTACACATACGGCGGAGTGACACACACACCTACGCGCTGATTCCTCGAGTACAAGGAGTATACAACGAGCACACACACACCGGAGGCTCCTCTCCAGGACTTCGCTTGCAATACAGATACAGAGTGCATTGTACAATCAATCAATAAAACCATCTCATTGTCTCATAACCGCTGGTCTGTATAACATTATTTATAGTATTAGTACCAGGAAGCCCATTTCCATACATCCTTCACTCATCACCTAAGATTTCATTCTCCATTTTAGGGACGTGCCATTTGGATCAGACACTGAGGGACACACCCACCCCATCAACAAATAGCGAAGCAGATTAAACTAAGATTAACGTAACAATATAAAGCCCAATTTCCCTAATACATAAGGTTACATTCCCCCCCCCCCCTTGCCCCTTAATAACCCCCACCCCCTCGTGAACGTTTGAAATTTACATTTTTGATATCTCTGAAATAAATCACTTTTTTAAGCCTCTCTAAAAAGCGACATACAAAAGGGGGACTCTTATCAACTTGATTAATAATTGATAGAAAAATATTAATTTTCGAAAAATTAAACGGATTTTAAATAGTATATTTTTTATCGATTTAAATTAGTATAATTTCGATAGAATAACTCGAAAAAAATATTTTTTAAAAGAGACATTGATAGAAATCGAGGGCTGAACCACGACCTAAAATCGTGTACACCTACTTCCACTTCCACTTTCATTTCCAAGTAGAAGACAATAAATAACAATAGATTATCTAATAAATTCCTAAGTAATTCCAAATAATTCCAAAGAAGGGGTACACATAATTCCAATCGCGGCTAACCCCTCGATAGAACCCTTATCAACTTGATTGAGAAATTATTGCAAAAAACAAAAACAAATTTTCAATAAATTAAACCCATTTTAAATAGTACGTTTCATAAAGCGTTTCAAATTTATATTTTCGTGAGAACATCTCGAAAAAATCACTTTTTAAGCTACTTTAAAAAGCGACATTGATACAAAGGGGGACTCTTATCACCTCGATTGAGAATGATAGAAAATACAAAATATTAATTTTTTAAAAAAATTAAACGCTTTTTAAATATTAGAATTTATATAGATTTAAATGAGTATAATTTTGATAGAATAACTCAAAAAAAAAAATACTTTTTTAACCCTCTCTGAAACGCGACATTTATAGAGAGGGAGGACGACATATTGTGAAATTTTCTGATTTTGACTTAAAATTTGAAATATTCAAATTATAGAAATTTTAGTATATTTGGGTTCAGACGGTCCTGGAAAATTGAAAAAATATATTTTATTTGAAATATCTCAAAAAAAAAAAAAAATTGTAGAAAAATGAAAAAATGGCAAGTGAAATTTCTGATTTTGACAAAAAATTTTAAATATCCAAATTATATTTGCGACATGAATAATTTACACCTCCTTCCTTTATTTCAATCGGATTACAATTTATACACCACAAATAACTAATGAGATTTGATAAGTTCACCAATTTTTAGCGAAATCGTTACAGCCGTTTTCGAGAAAGCGATTCTCTATATATACAAATTTTACTCGTTTAATATAATAAGATAATATTAAATATAAGATAGGGGCTAAGGTGTATGGTAAAGTCATGTGGATGGTCATATCAGTTTATTTATTTAAAAAAATTGGAAATCTGATGATAAGGGGACCCTTATCACTTTCTTCAATTTTATCAATGTTATAAAATTAATGTTTTTTCCAGTTTCTTTGATGAAATTATAATTTCCTATATCTCTATAAAATACTCTACTAGAAGTAAGTATAATCTCTTCGGAATTCAAATATTTATTTTTCCAAAAATTTGAAATCTGATGAAAAGGGGGACCCTTATCACTTTCTTCATTGTTAAGGGTATAAAAAGAATATTTTTCTGAGTTTCTTTGATAAAATTATGATTTCCTATATCTCTATAAAATACTCTACTAGAATTAAGTATAATCCTCTGGAATAATATTAATATATATATATATATAATAAAACTCGAAAAAACATTCATTTTATACCCTTGAAAAAAATAAAGAAAGTGATAAATAAATATTTGAATTTCGAGGGGATTATTCCTAATTCTAGTAATTTTATACAGATATAGAAAATTATAATTTCATCAAAGAAACTCGAAAAAACATTCATTTTATACCCTTAAAAAATGAAGAAAGTGATAAGGGTCCCCTTATCATCAGATTTACAATTTACTTAGAAAATATTTTTAGGAGATTCTACTTAATTCTAGTAGAATTTTTATAGAGATATAATAAATTATAATTTCATCAAAAAAATCAAAAAACAATCTTTTTATACCCTTGAAAAAAATGAAAAAGTGATAAGGGTCCCCCCTTATCATCATATTTCTAATTTTTTTAGAAAATAAATATTATACTTAATTATAGTAGAGTATTTTATAGAGATAAAGGAAATAATAATTTCATCAAAGAAAACTCGAAAAAACATTATTTTTACACCCTTTAAAAAAATGTTTTTGTTTTGAAAAATATCAATTTTGAAAAATTATAATTTTTTTTTAGAAAAAGCGGGCCTTTTGAGATTTCTTAGGTTGAGAACCACTGCCCTAGAGTCTTGAAAAATTATAATTTTTTAGAAAAACAAGACGTTTGAGAGTAGGGCATGTTGGCTAAGATTTATTAGCACAGCAGTTGAAAACCACTGCCCTATAGTTTGGAAAAATATACTTTTTGAAATATTATAATTTTTTTTAGAAAAAACGGGCCTTTTGAGATTTCTTACGTTGAGAACCACTGCCCTAGAGTCTTGAAAAATTATATTTTTTTAGAAAAACAAGACGTTTGAGAGTAGGGCATGTTGGCTAAGATTTCTTAGCACAGCAGTTGAAAACCACTGCCCTATAGTTTGGAAAAATATACTTTTTGAAATATTATAATTTTTTTTAGAAAAAACGGGCCTTTTGAGATTTCTTAGGTTGAGAACCACTGCCCTAGAGTCTTGAAAAATTATCATTTTTTAGAAAAACAAGACGTTTGAGAGTAGGGCATGTTGGCTAAGATTTCTTAGCACAGCAGTTGAAAACCACTGCCCTATAGTTTGGAAAAATATACTTTTTGAAATATTATAATTTTTTTTAGAAAAAACGGGCCTTTTGAGATTTCTTAGGTTGAGAACCACTGCCCTAGAGTCTTGAAAAATTATAATTTTTTAGAAAAACAAGACGTTTGAGAGTAGGGCATGTTGGCTAAGATTTCTTAGCACAGCAGTTGAAAACCACTGCCCTATAGTTTGGAAAAATATACTTTTTGAAATATTATAATTTTTTTTAGAAAAAACGGGCCTTTTGAGATTTCTTAGGTTGACAACCACTGCCCTAGAGTCTTGAAAAATTATAATTTTTTAGGAAAAACAAGACACTTGAGAGTAGGGGCACGTTGACAAAGATTTCTTAGCACAGTAGTTGAGAACCAGTGTCCTTAGTCTTAAAAATATCCATTTTGAAAAATTATAATTTTTCGGTAAAAAAGGGCCACTTGGGGGTTATCACCCCTGTCCCGGTGTTAGGGTAAAAAGGAGGGGCCCCGGATCCACGCAGACGCAGAGTGTGTGGGAGTGTAGCCCCAAACCCTCTCTCCTTGGACGGTCGATAGGCCTGGCCAGTCCGCCGGAGGATGCGGACGGAACATATCCTCTGCCTAGCAAGCAACGCCGTTTTGCTCGTGTTTTTGGTACTTACTGTCCCCTCCCTGGCGTATATAGAAGTGGGCAAACACCCTCTGAAAACCAATCAGCCAAAAATGGCAACCCTTCTGCATTAATCAATTTTTTCCATATAAAATCACAATTAGCTTGTATTAGTTCTTCTATTAGATCATACCATCATTATTATTATCACTTACAAACATCCTCTTGATCTGACCTATTTATCTTTATCTAATTATATAATGTTTTAAATGAATTTAAAATAAATAAATAATTTTAATTATTTTAATTCTATCCAAATATTCTTAAATCGTAAAATTTACTGAACTATTTCAGAGAAATCTTTAATGTTTATCAAATTTTAAATAGTTTAAGCTTATTTTATTTTAAAATCTTTTTCATGGATTTAATGAATTTTCAATCTATATAGATATCTATTATAATATCCCTAGTAGCACAATGTTTCAAACTATATAGAGGCTAATAGATTCTCGAAATCTGTATAGGCACTATATACAGGAATTATTTGACGGATTATACTGGTGTTTCACAAAGTGGAAATCAAATTAAAAAATTTTAAAATCTTTTAAATTATATTTTGGAGATTTTTCATTTATCTCTATACATATTTCAGGCTATGAACCCTTTATTAGGAGGGTTAACAAAAAACTGAATATAAATTTTACATGTAAGATTTTTTAATTTTATTTCCACTTTGTGAAACACCACTATAATCCGTCAAATAATTCCTGTATTTAATATGTTTCACTATAAACCAACGCCGCTTTCCCTAAACGTTATAGGCCCTATATAGTTTGAAACAGTGTGCTACTAGGGAAATCATATTTTGTTTGTGACTTTTTAAAGAAATCCAGAAAATTAATAAACTATTAATATATATGGTAAAATCAAAATATTCTTGATTGTAACACTTTATAACATCACAATTAATCATTCTCTACCTCAATCTTGCATAATTAAAAAAATTGAAATGATAAATAAAAACGAATTTTTTTTTTCACCTTTTCAAAAAAAACAAATTATTGTCTAAGACATGTTTTAATAACTGAAAGATGGGTTCAACTAGACCCGAAACATGTCTTAGTCAATAAAAAAATTTTTGGAAAAAGTAAAAAAAAATTTTCGTTTTATTTACAATTTCAATTTTTTAATTATGCAAGATTGAGGAAGAAAATGATTAATTGTGATATTAATATATAGCTCATGTAAACTCTCAATTTTTTAACCTATATATTTTTGAAATCGCAATTTTTTTCTATTTTAATTACCCGAAATATATTTGAAAAAAAATTTATAAAAAAATAATACATTTTTCAAATATGAAAAATTTGAAAATAATTTTTTTTTCTGATTATTACTAAAATAAATGAAATACTTAAGAGGTCGAAATCATAATGGTATTATATAATAACTTAAATTATTCATCATTTTATATATCCAATTGAATATCACTTTTAATTTGACTATTAATGAACGTATTTACCTATAACGAATTGATTAAAAATCGTGTCTTTTGTTTTATTCAAGTTTTTCTTTATTAAAATGCCATCATAGGACAAATTTGATTTAATTTTATACAAAGTAATTATATTCAATTTATTGAGTAATTTTTCTATTGGTCAGTCTCTATTGCATTTTCTTAATTTAAATTTTTTTACTAATAGATAATGTATTTAATTCAAATTAAACTTTTCCGACAAGCTCTTTCAAAGATTATTTTTCTAAAAATTATCTCTTTAACTTGTCGAGTTCACGTTGAAGAAATTTCCTTAGAGATGTTGAAATTTTTGAAAAAACATTTTTGAAAATAATCCAATCAATCGTCATTAGATTTTTGTAAGTGAAGTTGGATTTAACTCAAAGTAAATTTTCAGCTGTGCAAAGGGGCGTATTCCTATATATCAGAAGAGTTACTTCTGTAGGGTTAATCAACTACCAGGATTGGAAATTTTGTACTTTGTACTACTGTTCAACTCTAGAGGGGATGAGCTCTTCTTGCATGAAATCGAACACATCAAACAACTAAAATATGTTTGTAGTATAGTCATGTGAAAACTGAACGATTGGAGAAGCTGAAAGAAAGAGATTGGAGGCTTTGGAAATGTAGTGCTACAGAACAATGATGATTATCAAATGGATGGATAGAAATACAAATGAAGAAGTTCTTGAAAGAATCGGAGAAAGAGAAACTTTGTTGAAGAGTCTGAGTCTATTCAGATGATGGGGCACACATTGAGACACGCTTAGGGACATCTTGGAGTATGTGGGAAAGAAAAGGACTAGATTAGAATATTTATACCAAATAATTGGTGATATGGGATGTTAGTTAGATAGGTCAAAGAGCCGGTTGGAGACGGATTATGTGTCAAACCAGTCTTAGGATGATGAAACAACTACAGTCAAACTTGAGTGACTGAGAACTGGGTAAGCGAAAAAACTCTATAAGTGAGAGTATTTGCCAGGTCCCATCTTCTTAACCCTCTAAAACTTCTATAAATGAGAAACAGAAACCTCTATAAGAGAAAGTTATTTTTCACTCTAGGACCTCTATAACTGAGACTACTGCTTGCTTGTACCTCTATAAGCGACAATCGAACGAATTACTACTTCCAATTTAAGAATGAGTCATGAATAGCTGATGTTAATTTGTATTCTTAAATTTCGAGGAACTAACTTACATTATTTTCACAACATATTTTATTTGAATAGCCAAATATGCATTTGTACCGACTTATTTGCCGAAATTAATACAGTTGTTAAGTATCCATTGAGAAGAAAGGTTTAATGTATTTTTATAGACCTCTGTAAGTAAGAAAGACCACTCTTAAAACTCTATAAGCTAGAAACTCGGGTTAGTGCAAAACCTCCAAAAGCGAAAAAGAAATCGCGGTCCCTTGAACTCTATCTTATCCAGGTACGACTCTGTACTTTTTTTCTAAAAATTGTTTTAAGATTTTAAAAATATGGTCTTGAATATTATGGGACATGTTTTCCTCCTATCAATAATCCCTCTAATTTGCGTACAGACGGTCCTCTATCATAGTCAAAATACTCTTTTAAATTTATTTGTGAATCCATATTAAAAAAAAACTAATGCGAAACATTTGGTACTAAAAAAATATTCCATTAATTTCATGTCATGTCATTCATTTAAAAATAAATAAACATCTTCCTGTCAAATAACCATCGTTCCAAAGTTTCATTTGATTTTATCAAAATAATAATATCATTAAGCACCCTTTGTTTATTTAAGAGAACCAATTGTGTCTGTTTAAACTATAAACTGTCGACAGAACATGAATATGTTCTTATCATTTATAATAATTTAGGTCAGGATTCTTTAATTGCGTGGGGGATTTGATGTCAATTGATTCTGAAACAGCCGGTGTTTGCTCGATACGCCGTGACAGAGAGAGGGTTATCAAAATCACATTGAAGAAAAAAACCGACAATTAAGGCATTTACATTCATTGATAAACTACATCCGTTTCATTCAGATATCACTGCACAGGATGATAAAAAAAGGCATCCAGAATTTTCGGAATTTTTCATTTAATTCAATTAAAACCTATTGTATAGATAGATATATTGAGCAGGCTGAGAAGCAGCGTGTAGTTAATTTATTAGATATGTAGATCTTAATTTTTTATTTTTGTGATTTAATTTAAAAAATAAAGATTTTTTCATTTCATCCAGGTCAGAAATTCATTAAGTCTACTCACTGTCAAAAGAAATTCATATCAAAAGCAACGCTCAATCAACATTTAGGTCTACACTCAGGTGAAAAACCCTTTGGATGTCCCCATTTGGTAAATTCTTCTATCGAAATTCTGATCCCACAAGGCATTTAAAGACACATACAAGAGAGAGGCCCTTTAGCTGTGTCCAGTGTGAACAACACTTCTCACAAAAATCTGATCTCATAAGACATTAAATGTCCTTAAAGAACACATAGAGGGGAGAGTAAATTTATTAAAGATTAAATTTTTATTTAAATCACACCATAATTGATTTCAAGTATCTATTTATTAAACACAAAAAGAAACAATACTTTCGAATAGGTAAATACCCTACTATCTATGCTGTTATCGGAATTACTATATTTACGACAGTTCAAGTATAAAAAAATACAAAAAAGTGACAAAATTGAAAATGTTTTGTTTTGCCGAAAGTAGCAGAAATGTTGATTCATAAAGAGAAATCAATGAGTTTGTCTTCTGATTGACATATACATATATTTGCCAAATATTTATTTGTTTGAAACTATAGTTTCGAAGGTTTGACCTTCATCATCAGTATTTTAATTATAAATATTTTATCTGTTATTTCTCATGGGTTCAATTACGCGATTGGGTATAGAAAAATGTGTTATCATGATGTTATCAAGATAGCCACATTTTAAATAAACGTATTTATATATACCATACCTATATGTTCATTTGCATCAAGCAAAGGACAACGCATCATTGATTCCTCTTTATAAGGTGGCAAAATGTTTGTACCCCCACACCCCCAGAAAATAGCTTAACTTATTTGTTTTTGAGTTTTCTAGCTTTAGAATTTTAGATTGAAAAATGAAGAAATTCAGAAAAATAAATCGAATAGTTTATATGATGAGCTCTCCAACGATTTTAGTTAATGAACTAAAATTGGGCAGAAAAGGTTCAATAAAAATCTGCGTTATTATTTTATCAATTTCAGCTTTCTAAATCAAACTGTTTGCTAACAAAAATCAACTGGTGTGTTCACCACACGACTTTCACATTTTCATTTATTTGAAATTATTGCGACTCTATTAATTTACATCCCCTTCCTTTATTTCGTTTTTTTTTTTTTTTTTTTTTTTTAAATCGTTATAGCCGTTTTTGAGAAAATAAAAATCTTTCATATAAATGTCCACTTCCGGTTTTCCGATTTCAACCAAAAAGCTTGCTGTAGTCCTTCTAGCTTATATCAAGCTTAAGTTTCGAATTTCGTATCTCTGAGACTTATGGTTGAGAAACGCAGATGTGGTACATACTTACACACATACGTACGCACTGACCAATGGATTTTTGGCCGCTTTTTGGCCTCTGTGGACCAAAATTTTTGGTTTTATGTCCTAAATAAGATTTTCAACTATTAAGGGCATCGATTCCTTTCACCTAGAAGTTACAAAATTAAATTATCTTCTTTCATCTCTGAGATACAAGCTCTCAGAGTCAGGACCCAGACAGGCCATCGCAATACTTACCCATTATATTCTATGAATATAAATGTGAAAGTACAAAAAAAAAATCACTAAATTTGAAGAACATGACAAGTTTCGGAAATGTTTTTAACTTTTCATTCAATATTCTTTGATTTACATTTATATATAGTATATAAGTAAGATAATTCCAGGAATGGTGTTTGGGGAGGCCTGATCCCATAAGGGCAGCCCCGTGGAGGGCCTAGCTGGCGAGCATCCCTCACGAATTGATTGCGGAGACCTTAAGGGAATTGCGACCTTCTTTCTTCACTAGAAACGCAAGGTCTATTCCCCTTAAGGTTATAGGTCAGTGTTAGCACACGCAGAAGTTGGTCAATCTAATTACTTTCTTTCTATTTACCTCAATCATAGCTCAAGGGTAGCACCCCTCCTTGAAAAGAATATATAGATCAAGGTGAATAATATTTTGAAATGAATACTTATTAGATATACAAATAGAACGAAGGAAAATGAAAATATTTTCTAACAGGTAGTCTCCAACAAGGGACGCATATTGAATGTATTTAGCAAGAATTAATACATAGTTATTATTGAAAATTCGTTCATTATAGGGTTCCAGGTTTTTACTTTACCACGGTATGGTCAAGGATTGGAATCGAGAAGGGTTGATTTTTCCTTTATTTTGTCTAAATATCTAAAAAAACAGCTGGAACTATTTTAATAAAAAAAAAAAAAAATGAATAAAACTATGGCGTTTTGGTCTATAAGAAAAACTTAGAATGTACTGTACATCGAAAAAGTATATTTTATGAGATTTCAATTATTTTTCCAAAATGTCTGTTAGTACTTTATTACGTCACCAAATTTTGTGTACGCCCTAGTTCAGTGTTTCTCAATCAGGTTCCACAAAGTGAGGTTTGGGGTTCCTCGAGCCTAGAGGTCAATAAAAAAAAAAATAGAAAAACAAAAATAGTAGCTAGTAGTATCACTCCTCAAAAAATTTGTCATGCAAAGGAAAAATACTAAATTTAGAATAAGTATTACCTTATAGTCAAATAAAACCATTGCGATGAACCTCACTATTATTGCCTCAGTGATACAATTTTTGTTGCTCTAAAGTTCCTTAACTTTCCAATACAACGATTACGTTAATAAAATGAAAACATCATTTAAATTGTTTTATTATTATTTTATTATTAATGACGTTTGAAATAATATTGCTTTTCAAATAGATGAGAATATTATTTATGAGTATACATTAAATATGTAAAAAAACCTTAATGTTATATGGGTATCCCAATGAAATTACCAAAAAAAATTTATAATAATATTATTCAAGAAAATAAAAATGTTAAATATTGTAATTTAAAATGCACGTTTTTCGTAGTAACCAAATTTCCGCAAAATCTAGCAAATTTTTAAAATGTGGTAACACCGTCATTCGGCGGCGGTATATAATTTTTTTTTTATTTATTTATCGTCACCGGGAACAAAGCCCATTTAGACAGCACATCACTAAAGTGTTAGTAGTGTTAGTGAGGGAGCCGAGTTTTAGCCGATAGAAATTTTATATGCCAGCCAGGATCGAGCCCTGGCCTTCCGCTCCAACATCGTCATAATCGATGCCGAAGCGGGGCTAGCGCGTTAGCCAGCTCGGCTACCCCGACTCTCCAAGCGGTATATTATTAAAAGCTATAAAAGTAGCATGATGTTGATATTTTGACGAAAAATTAAATATCTCATATTTTAGTGCTAGGGGTTCCCGAGGGGTGAACTGCGACCAAATATGCTGTTCACCTACTTCCACTTGTACTTCCAAATATTTCCAAGTACTTTCAAATATTTCCAAGTACTTTCAAATATTTCCAAGTACTTCCAAATATTTTCAAGTACTTCCAAATATTTCCAAGTACTACCGAATGTTTCCAAGTAATTCCAAAAATTTCCAAGTAATTCCAAATATTTCCAAGTACTTCCAAAATACTTCCAAAGAGGTGTACACCTACTTCCAATCGCGGATCACCCCTCGGGGGTTCCTCAGAAATAAATATGAGAGCTCTAAGGTTCCTCGCTCTACAAAAGGTTGAAAAACATTTCTCTACTATAGATCAAAAACTAGTGTCAATATAAAAACGAAATTTCACAAGTAATTCTTACAACGAAATTAAGAGCTGATTAGATTTTAGTTGAAATTTAAACCCTAAATTAAGGAGGAAATATTAACCCTAGCCTAACTCCTTTTAGTCGCCTTTTACGACAAGCAGGAGATACTGTGGACATATTCTACCCCCGGTCCACAGGGGGTCATTAAAATGCAAATTAGAAACAGAAATAATTTGGAAAACGTTCAATTCAAAAATCAATAATCATAGAGATTTATTTGCGTTTAATTATAACAATTTTCTTATTGATTTTTGAATACCTATATATTATATAGAGTTTTCACATCATCATATTTTCGCTCGATAATTCAGCTAGTTAATTCCAGATAATTTTAAAATTATTTTTTCATTGAAAAATGTTAGTCCTTTTATTAAAAAATAATTGAAAGATTATATAGAATTAACTGTCTGAAATATTAAGGTAAATTATGATGATACAAAACTCAAGATATAGGTAATACTATATAATATCTAATATCACGTAGATACTAATTTATATAAAAATAATTTTAAGAAAAAATAAAACCCACTTCAAAAAATTAAATGCAACAAATTAAATACACTAAAGGAATAAAATAATTATTATCTTATTTAGTTACAACTAAACAACGAAATTTTAACATGAAATTACTTTTGAAGTCGGTGCCAAACATATACCTTTTATGAATCGCACTCAACGGACTTTACTTAGTACGTTTGGCGGGTACGCTCGCTTATAGGTATAGTTTGTTTGTCACCGACTTCAAAAAGTAATTTCATGTTAATATTTCATCGTTTAGTTGTAACTAAATAAGATAATAATTATTTTATACCTTTTAGTGTATTTAATTTGTTGTATTTAATTTTTTGAAGTCGGTTTTATTTTTTCTCTAAAAATTATTTTTATTTTCTCTTTTTTAGTGATGTTATTAATAGTGATTATATCATCAGAACTTGACCAAATTTATATGGCACCGTCACTAAGACACACTCTTTCCAATAAAAAAAGAATCATTGAAATCGGTCCATAAACAAAGAAGTTAGGCCTAAAACAAACCTAACAAAAAAGGTCTAATACCTTATACATTTAGTTTTTTTGAAGTCGGTTTAATTTTTTTCTTAAATATTATTTTTATTTTTCTCTTTTTAGTGATGTTATTAATAGTGATCTAATCATCCCTAAGATACCCCCTTTCCAATAAAAAAGAATAATTAAAATCAGTTCATAAACAAATAAGTTAGGCCTGAACAAACCTAACAAAAAAGGTCTAATACCAATGAAAAAAATGGGACCAACCGGATGGTAGACTGAACCCAATTCAATTTTTTTTTTCAAAATCGGTTCACAATTGGCGGAAATATGTGGTAACATAGGCACAAAAAAAAATTCAGTCGAATAGATAACCTCCTCCTTTTTTGAAGTAGGTTAAAAATACACATAATTCATACCTTTAACACATTTTGTTCTTGTGGCTAGTAGGACAAAGTTCGAAACTATATGGAGTCTATATAGATTTTTGAGATCTATATAAAGTCTATATAGTATACTAACTAGTATATAGTTTCACACTTTGTGCTACTAGGAGGGGGGGGGGGGGTCAGTATTCACACACACACGCGCGCCCCGAGACACAGTCAGAAAATTTCATTGTCGAAAATTATTTTGGTCAACATTTCATCCGAAGAAGTTATTATTCGTAGTTTCTAGTTTTAGAAATATCGGTTGAAAATTGCAGAAAATCTAAAAAATCAAATTCTCCCATTAGAAGCAATTGACAGGTTTTAGTTAATAAGATGGAATTTTGCACATTAGTTTTTTTTTTAAGAAAGGACCTTTGTGCCAAGTAGCTTTCTAGCTTAAAAATCCAAAATCCAAATCATCGAAATTTGGGTTGATTATACAAAGCCTATAAAAAGTTTTCATTCTTCCCTCCATTCTACTTCTTAATAAGCTGACGTGTTCTGATGTGGCCATTCACTTGAGTTTACCATACAACCTGAGGTCCCAATAATTATGTATACAAAATTTGGTTGAGTTTGGTACAAGAACCTATATTTTCATTTTTGACCCCCCCTCCCCATTTTGGGCGGTTAGTTTTTGCATTTTTAGATTACTGTGTGCCCACTGACTATGTATACAAAATATGTTTGAGTTTGGTACAAGATCCTAGATTTTCATTTTTTGACCCTACATAGTTTTTGCATTTTTAGACTTCTGGGGTCCCACTGATTATGTATACAAAGAGTTTGCTCAAACGGCCTAGATTTTTAATTTTTAACTCCCCCCCCCTTAATTTTGGGTCGATATGCACCAAAATCTAATCAGCTCTTAATCTCAATGGACCAAAACTACGTGTGAAATTTGGTTTCGATATTCACACTAGTTTTTGAGCTAGCTCGTCCACAAAAATGTAGTAACGCACAGACTAACTAACTAACAACCAGACAACCAGACCGACAGACTAACAGACATTTTGACAAAACAATTATTATCTCGAAAAATATAATTTTTTGATGTTCACTTATTAAAGTTTTTTGTAGAGCGAAATGCCATGGTTTCGCTTCAATTTTTTTAATCGAAATAGTTTCAGCCGTTTTTTGAGATATTTCGAAAAAAGAAGGAAAAAAACACTTTTTTCATGCAAGATTACAATACTTGACCATACCCTCCCTGTATGGTAAAGTAAAAAATAATGGTGGAAATGAAATTTAAAGAGAAACTGAACTCGAGTAAACGTATAATGTTCAAAACATAAGTTTTAAATAAATTAGTTGATAAAATTTTAAATTTATTTCTTATAATTTTAAAAATTTTGGTTTAAATGTTATTTTTCGTTGTATAACTTGTGAAATTCCTTTAAAACGATATGATTTCACTTTTTTACCTAGCAGAGACTAAGCCAGTTTAAAAGTATCTAAATTTAGTTAAAAAATTAAATACAGTATTGATTAGAGACAGAAATAGATTCTAGGTAAATCAGTAGGCGAAGATGAAATAATCGATCGAAATCTTCTAAAAATAGCAGCCTATAAAAGTTTCCCTTATGAAAAAATACAAACATACATATAAATAGATTTATAGAAAGATCTTGATAAAGAGAATGTCAGATGAATCTATAAATATCTAGAATATCACTAGATCGATTTCTAGTAATACAAATAAATGGGACTATTAATTTTAATATTTTATGTACGGTTAAGTAAAATGATGAACATTTTATTTAATAATATAATTAATATCCTTTTGTACATAACTAAAGATTTGAAGAGATATACCATAGTTAGATCAAAAAATAAATAATTCATACAACATGACATTGATACGACAAGATTAGCTATAAATTATTTATATGAATTAAACTAGATCAATATTAATTTGAAGTTTTAAAAATAAATAAATCAATATTGGAGGAAAAAGTACATACGCTTTCCGTAAATGTCAGTGATTTATTTCAAAGCCCTGTTTAAGTTAGAAATTCGAAAGATGACACCGAGGTGAAGTTTAGTAATACAAACTTGTAGGCCAAATATAAATATATACATTTAATATATATCTAATATACATTGATTTGCTACTTATATAACAATTTGATCTCCTTTTTCTGATTTTTCTGTATTTTTGAAGTAATAACTTCTTTTGGCGCGCCTTGAACACTTTTTATTTTACTTGGCAGTAAATGGGATTGATTCGTCACGCGTCACCCGTCACGGTTGGGTTCTGTGTCTAGATCTCATACCACTTCAAGCCAGAGAGGCCTCTGCAGCATTTACTCTAAGCTCAAATTAATATCTTATATTTGATTTTGGCGCTCATGTACAATGGAATTGATCCGTCACGCTTCGCGTCACCCGTCACGGTTGAGCTGTGGTCTAGTACCAATCATAGCCAGAAAATATATTAATTATTCCTTTTCAAAAAATAATAAAGTTATTAAAATTTTTAATTTTATAAAAAAATAATTTTTTTACGTAAACTTTTAATTATTTTTTTGGGATATATATTTATGATGTGTTAATTTTAAATATTATATACTAAACATTAAATATAATAATATGATATTTAAAAATAACATAACATGAATATATATTTAACAATTCCAAAAAATAATTAAAAGTTTACTTAAATTTTTTTTTTTAATATAAATTTTAATCATTTTAGAATATTAGAATTATAAATGCCATATACGCTATCACTTCTGTCGTGTGGTCTTAAGTACACACCCGAATTTTTTTAACTTGAACTTCTGAATCTAAAAAAGTCCTAAATCGAAACAGTCCTTTGTTTTTCAAATTAAAAACATTTTGGATCCAACGTAAAGTTTTCAAAACTTTCCGTTCCTGAATTATAGTGGGCATAGGAATCCAGATAGAAACAAGACAAACGCACACATACATAGTACATATATTAGTACAAACATTAATAAATAAGATATGCAAAATTAATGGAGAATTATTAATAGGAATAGTAGGGAATTGGATAAAATTAAAAACACAGAGCTTTTTTTATTAAATGTGCCAGATGTTTTGTCAATTTATTTTGACTTCTCAGTGGCCCATTTAATCACATTTTGTTAAAAAACAATTTCACTATAAGACAAAACATCATTAATCTTTCTTTAACATATTCTTGGCACAAATTAGGTAATCAACAATCTTGGAAGCGATTTTTCTTTAACAATTTTTTTTTTTTTTTTGACAACGAGTAATAAAATGGGCCCCTGAGGAAGTCAAAATAAATTGACTAAACGTCTGGCTCATTTAATAAAAAAACTCTGTGTTTATCCAATTCCCTACTATTCCTGTTATTAATTTATTATATTATGGATTTGAATGATGCAACATAATATAATGGAGAATTTTTGAGTGAAGTGAATACTTCCAAGCTTGCAAAGTAATAAGTAACTTTCCAGAATTCAAGTCAGTTTTTTGTTTTTTAAAATACTAGATTCAACGACGTTCCGATAAATAATTTCATCCAAAGTTCGAAAATTATGTTTTCTTTAACGTGGGAATAATCACAACGAAGCATCTTCTAGAGATAATTATGAATTAAATTAGAGAATAAAGAGAATATTTTATTAAAGACAAAAAGGATCAGCTGGGGCTTGGACCCATTTTCTTTGCTTGCCTTCTTCTTCTTCGAGTGCCATACCCGAAATGGGTGTAGGCGCCTCTCCACATATACCATGTGCTGAGTGTTTTTAGTTGTTTTACACAGATATACGGGACCTACTTTTTAACGCCGGTTCCGAACGGCTAATTTGGAGAGGTCACTTGGCAATTATACTCTTGGTAGGTTGCCATTACTTTCCAAGAGGAGGCGACTGCAAATATCTATCTGCCGAGACTCGGTCTTGAACCAGCGATCTTCGAGTCAGCGACCCAACACTCTAACAACTGACCCACAGCCGCTTCTTGCTTGTCTTAGAGGATATTTTTTTTTTTTTTTTAATTAGCCTTTTTATTCTCTCGGCAACTGATTCCAGAACTCAACTAATACGTAATATATATAAATTTACTACAATTCTCATCTGTCGGATTCTTTGGGGAATCGAAACAGATGAATTTTGTTCAGTTTTTCAATAATAAATTTTATTTAGAATGTTTATATGTTAACATTTAAATGAAAAGCGAAAGTTAAAACCTTTATCCGGTCACTGCCCTATTTTGGTGCACTTGGGACCTGATATATATATATTTTTAATTAAAGTCAAGCTTTATTTAATCAAACCAATTACAAAAATTGTCAAATGATTCAACTATAAAATAAATTAACATTTTTAACTAATACGTAATATGAAGTAGAAATTTCATTTATTTAATATTTAATTCTTTGTCGATTTTTGTGGCTCTATAATGACTCTGACTATTATTACACTATAATTATTTAAACACCTCACTCAAGTAGGAAAACTATTTTTTTTAACCCCAAGCTACAGGGTTAGTATATAAAGAAATCATCTGGGTGAGCAAAAGAACAATTTCTACGTCAAACACCAGGAAAATTACGGCAATCAAAAAAAACGCATTGTCAAGGGGAGCAATCACAACAAGACCTCGTCTAAAGACAATTATAAATTAAAAAAATTAGAAAATAATGAAAATATTTAAAATAATGGACTTTTTTGTCCCAGAACAAACTTTGTTCACAAATTATCGTGAGTATCGGAATCGAGATATACAGAAAGAAAAAATAATCATGCTTGGATACTTTTTTTCCTATTTTTATAGTTTTTTAAACGATAATAAGAAAAAAATCCATAAAAGTAGTGGCTTAAACTACAGCAGCCACTGAAGAAAAAATATACATATTTTAATGGAATTCAATGAATAATATTAATGAAGGAAAGATGGCTGTCCAAAAATTTATAAATTAGGAAAGAGAGAAATTCAGCCAGTAAAGGATGCCTCTGTCGAATATAAACTCCCAATTGTGGAAAACAGTTTCGGCTTTAATTGTATAAGGCCATCTTCAGTTCTATTGAGCTGTAATGAGCATAGAATGTAAGAATATCAATACAAAACAAAATAAATTATATAAATAAAATAAAATTTGGCTCTTACAATATTTCCAAACTTAATACATTGAGTAAACAGACCACACAGTTTTTATTCCACAGTGGCTTCCTTTACTGGCTGAATTCCTCTCTTTCCTAATTTATGAATAATAATATACTTTTTTTAAATATTTGTTTTTTCAAAAGTTTCTTGGTTTTTAACCGACTTCAAAAAAGGATTCGACTGAATTTTTTTTTTTTTTTTTTTTTGTGTCTATGTTACCTCATATCCCCGTCAATTGTGAACCAATTTTGAAAAACAAATTTGCATTGGGTTCAGACTGGCTTCCGATTGGTCCCGTTTTTTTTCATTGGTATTAGACCTTTTTTATTAGGTTTGTTCAGGGGTAACTTCTTTGTTTATGAACCGATTTTAATGATTCTTTTTTATTGGAAAGGGGGGTATCTTAGGGATGATTAGATCACTATTAATAACATCACTAAAAAGAGAAAAATAAAAATAATTTTTAAGAAAAAAATTAAACCGACTTCAAAAAAACTAAATGCAACAAATAAGATACACTAAAAGGTATAAAATAATTAGTATCTTATTTAGTTACAACTAAACGACGAACTATTAACATGAAATTACTTTTTGAAGTCGGTGCCAAACAAACTATACCTATAAGCGAACGTACCCGCCAAACGTACTAAGTAAGATCCGTCGAGTGCGATTCATAAAAGATATATGTTTGGCATCTAATAATCAAAGATAAAATAGAAGATAGCCAAACATATAAAATGTCTTTATATTAACATCTGATTAAATTCACTTGGATCTTTGATCACTGCTCTAAATTTTAACTGAAAGACCGTTTTTGTTCTTCAATCTAAAGAAAACTTTTCTAAAGAGCTTTTATTCTATTATGTTTTTAACTAGAATCGATATATAAAGCAACTCTAGAAGCGCAATTACTTCTATCCGCCTGGCACTCTAAATCATGACCAGGAATCTAATCTACCAATTATTTCCTCTCCACCCGGATGTAGATGCACTGCAATGTTTACCTGGTTTCCAATACCATTGGTGTTTTCCTCATTGTCCTGGTTTTGTTTGATTCTTTTCCAGCCCCCCTCACGTCACGTTTCCCTTTTATTGAGCCCTCTTTTGCTCTTCTTTTGTCCTCAGCTAATCGACCTACTCCCTGTCTCGAATTTTGAGGGGCAGAAATCTCCTTTTCGAACTCCCTCATTCAACATTAAGATTTGCAAAAGATGACTCATGATTGGATGCTGTTTATGATCCCGAAGCGAGCTTCATTTCTAATTAGAAATGGTTTCTCGCAGATGTAGCCCCTAGGGACCGAGACAAATTCTTTCTGAAATTGATTTATTTGCATCCGCCAAGTGCAAGTATAATATTGCGCAATTTCCTTTATTAAATATCTGTTACAAGCTTATCAATACTATCAACTTAATAATTCTTGATGGTAAACTTTTATACACAAGTACTTGATACTTGTTTCCTTAAGGAGGTCCTTAAATATTAGATTATAAGTATAACTTAATTTTTTATAAAAATTTAAGTCTCTATCTATGCTTTGGTGAAGTTTGAACACACAATACCGAGCAAATTTTTAAAAATGTAAACATTTTCTTAGAGTTTTGTGCAAAATTAAGATCTTGACACTTTCTCTTGAATTATACTACTATTAGTTGAATTGATAAAGTTAAAAAAAACAACTAAAAATTAGCTTTTTGAAACATGCAGGTTTCTTTTTTACTTAGATATTTACTTTAAAAAATCATATAAATTCTATGTTTGGATGTAAACATAAGCATTATTAATAAGTTGTTGTAGGGAAATAAAGATAATGCCTTATGCAAATGTTTTTTTATTTTATGCCAACGTTTCGTCAACTTTGTTGACTTCCTCAGGGCTCAAACAAATTATAATATATTTGTCAATTTATAAATAATCATTCTTAGCAAACACATATAGGTCAGTCAATGAACAGATTAATAAACAGTTAATAATTAAAATTTAAAATAGACACGGTTCTTAATTGGTTACATATTTTAAATGTTTTAAAAACATGGAAATATTAAAACTTGAATTAGCAAGTGTCTGTTGGAAAAATGAATGGAACTTAATGTTACTTTGAATTTAGTTAAAAATTTACAAAACTGCTATACAAGTCATTAGCCGGATACTGACTGAGCGAGCCAGACTCGCGAGGCTGCCTCGGACGTTTGCTGCAGAACCGTCCTGAGTGAACGCAGGAAACGACCCGAGGCGCCTTTGAGCATTCACAAAAACCGACAACCGATGGATCGGGCTGAGGCAGCCTCAGACGAGGCAACGGGCACTTTTGCCTTGGGCGAGGCACGTACTGACCTACCAGGCATTTGCCTCAAGGGGCTGGCCTCGCGAGGCAAATCCTCATTCAGTATCCGGCTAATGACATGTATCAGCTTTTCTGTAGGTATATAATTTTTAGTTAGAAACGAGGGGTGAACCGCAATTGTAATTATGTGTACACGTCTTTGGAATTATGTGGAATTATTTTGGAATTCATTAGATAATGACCATTCATCT
The DNA here is from genome assembly GCA_024734495.1 of Forficula auricularia. Classification (NCBI taxonomy): domain Eukaryota; kingdom Metazoa; phylum Arthropoda; class Insecta; order Dermaptera; family Forficulidae; genus Forficula; species Forficula auricularia. The sequence continues at coordinate 5,091,607 of JALMQS010000069.1, read as the reverse complement.
AGTGTTTTCTACTTGGAAATGAAATTGGAAGTGGAACTAGGTGTACACGATATTAGGACGCGGTTCACCCTTCGGTTCAAAATGTTTACATATCAGTAAACAAAATATGTATTATTCCTATGGATTAGGAAAAGGTTAATTTTTATAATCATGAAAGGCCGTATCCAGAAATAAATTTCGGGGGGGAGTTAGCTACCTACCGAGGAGTTAGGGGAGTATTGATAATTATACTCCTACGATTAGGAGACATGACCTCCCTAATGACCAGATTGATTTTTTATCAGAGTATTTTTTTTTTTTAATTAAATGCTTATTGAACGTTTATTTATATCTTGTAAAATTTCGATCCTTATTTAAACATTTCGGGCGGTGGGAGGGGTGGGTTAACACTCTAACCCACCCATATGGCTATGGGCAGTAGTGCACTTTAGTGTAAAATAATGTTTGGAATCATGTAACCTCAGACTCCCATGGTCAACTATTGAATGGTAAAAATTCCTGATTAAGGATGCTTAACGTTATTATTATTTCGAAATATACAATTTATAAAAAATATATTAAGTCTTTTCTTATTCATTCAAACCCAATTTCTTTGATTTTTATCAATGAATGATTTACTATGAAATGTTTTTGTTGTGTTTTTTTGTATGAGTGTCTATTGTGTGTGCGAGTGTAAATGTGTGTGTTTTTATAGTTGTATTGCTGTCGTAAAAATTCCTTTAGACCTTTAAATTGAAATCCTGCATAAAATAAAAGCAATAAATCATCAATTAGCCCAGTAACCTAAAGAAGAAAGGTGTTGATAAATATTTCCAAGAATTTATCAAAACAAATACAGTCATTCATATTTTATAGGAAAAATTCAAATAAACTGAATTATTTCAGAAATGATTGCTCCTATCAAAAAAATGCAAAAGAGCATTTTTGTAGAGAATTTAATGCTCTACAAATATTAATTCAGCTATTTTGATCTATGACCAATAGTAAACGAGATATTATGAAAAAATATAATTCGTGATTTTATAACACACTACCCCCGCTGGCTACGACCATTTATTTGTTATATACGCCACATTTTTCCAGAATATTTCAGAAATTGTAATTCATGCAAACATTCTGTTCTGTTTTACCTTTTTCCTTTTGATTTTTGTAGGTAAAGCAAGTTTTTTACATAAATTCTTAGTCACAATACAAATCCTCAATATTCCAAAAAAATTTGAAAACGTCAGAATGAGAGGATATAATATCTCAAATAGACACGATACAGATGAAATAGTGATGGAACTTATGCGGCAATCTGCGAGATGGCGTAGGCACGCAGAAGAGTCAGTCTGTCTGTCTTATCTTTGTATATTACTTCCATGACTTCTTTGTTCTGACATAATACAACTTAATATTGCAACGTGTACATTCTCTTTACTAACTATTCATATTAAACACTAAATTACATCTCCTGAACGTGTGTTCATTTATACCAATTCCGCTGGCTTATACTCGGTATCAAATAGTAATGTCTAGTATTCCAAAAAAATAATTGGCCTTAAATTTTAATTCTTGATTTTTTACATGCCACAGGTGTGATATCTATAAAAACACTATATATAAAAACACTTGTGTATTTGAATAAAATGTTGTGTGCAAGTTTCAAAAGAAATCAGTGAAGAACATTCAGAGATCCTTCAACGTATCACTTAAGCGTAACAGTACATTTTTATTTATATAGATATCAAATATCATTTATCTATATAAAAACCAGCCAATAGGTGAATTTTATCTTCCAAAAGGTCAGGTAATTATAGCATTTTTTATGTTTTGTGCTTAGGGGTCTAATGAAAATTTCAAATTTTTGATCGTGGGAACTACCTCCGGAGAGCTCCGCCAATTTGGATAGAAAACGCCAAAAATAAGTGTTTTTTAAATATCTTCTTACCAATAACTTTTACAACAAAAGTAGCTGTTATCAATTTTGAAGAGAATTAAATTTCCTACAGTTCTTATCTAGTGAATTTTTTCTAAAGCTAATAATTTGGGACTTATAGCGCTTCAAAATATACACATTAAGCAATTATCAAAAATTTCTCAAGTCTAAGTAATTTAATTCACAAATTTTACTAATAGTATAAATTTAAATTACTATATAATAATTTTTATTCATTTTGTTTTTGTTTTTCTTTCTTTTTTTATAGAAGTGGTGCCTGTGGAGGGTAGCTCAGATAGCGCTTATCAACTCACATGTCGGCAACTCAATTCAAGGGTCGCCATCCTCTCAGCAAACTTCACCCCAACCGATAAGGGTCACCCACGAACGTTTCGATCCTTTGTCAACCAAAGGTATTATCGCTTCTCTCAATTGTATCGATTTTGCATGTTATGATAAATGAGGGATTTAAATGGGGTCATCCAAATACGAACCCTCCCCAATGGGTGTGTTATTTTTTAAAATTTCAACTATCGCATTATAAAATAGAATAAAAAAATAAGGTGAACTATCCCGTATTAATAACAAACTTATATTTTTGATCTAAAGATTTTTTAGGGTTGTATGAACCATGATTAAATCATTAAATTTATTAAAATTTTCTTGATTTATTTTTCATGACATTTCGGCTTCTAATTCTGAAATTGTCTTTAAATAATAAAACAGTGCATAGAGCACCGAGCGATGCTCGATAACTTTTTGCCTCTAAATAGCTTAAGTTTCAAATTTCAAGACTTTGCGACTTTCCGAAGACGAGATATGAGACAATTAAAATATTTATTTTGCGACATGACTAATTTACACCTCCTTCCTTTATTTCAATGGGATTAAAATTTATACCTGACTAATGACTTATGAAAGTTGATAAGTATACCAATTTTTAGATAAATCGTTAGAGCCGTTTTCGAGAAATCGATTCTATATATATATATACAAGAATTGATCGTTTAATATAATAAGAAAGATAAGATATAGAAATTTTTAGGAAGAGTCAAAATCGTCTAAAATCGATGATTCATTTCAATTTTTGCCGTGTAAAATCAATCTATATTTTTCATCATTTGAATAATTAGAATTGAGAGCTCGAAAAAACGTCGTGAATAAATAAAACTAGAAATTAGTAATGAAGGCTGTTGAAGCTTTTATTCTTGTGATTGATTTAATTTAGAGTTGAAATTTTGTTAAAATCACACATAATTAATTATAATTATTTACTGAATACAAATAAATAATACAAACTACGTTGTTTAGATCGCAGAATAAGTCGATCGAAACGTCGTAGTTTTATTGTATTACTTGTTTATTCATGTTCAATAAATAATTACAGTATAATTAATTATGTGTGATTTTAACAAAATTTCAAATCTAAAACTAGAAATATCCTAATTTCAATGTATATAAAACAATCATTTATTTATATTGTACTTAAGTACACATATCAATGGCCACCAAATTTCACTAATATAGCTTAAATAGATTCAGAGATATTGACCTCAGAAAATAGCTAATTTTGGCAGTCACTCACTCACTGACATCCAAACCTATAGGTTACTTCCAATCATTCAAGCATCATGAAAATTTGCCTACTAGTAGAGTTTGATACAAACAAAGGAAAAATTCCAAAAATCCATTCTGTCTATCTTTCAATTCCTTCAAAATGGGGGGGGGGGAATGAAAATTCTAGCAACAAAATTTCACATAGCGCTTTTCACGTAGCTTACAAAAAGAAGAGAAATCTCGACCAAAACGTTCAGTGAAAAAACAGACCAACTTCGAAAAACTGGTGAAATCTAGTTTGCAGCCAAGTTATATTCATCAAGAATAATTAAGTTCAGAAAATAGTACTTTCAATTAAAATGCATTCTTTCCTTTTTGAATGACAATCTAAATTTATGGATTTTAAATTTTTAAATTAGATTAATTTCATGAAACTTGGCTGTTACGAATTATACTGTAAGGGTTAATGAACTAAATTCGTGACCAGTCAATTTTCATGAAAATAATCTAAATTAAAAATTTAATATCCATAAATTTATATTGTCATTCAAAATGGAAAAAATGCATTTTAAATGAAAGTAAGTTACTATTTTCTGAACTTGATATTCTTGATGAACATAACTGGCTTCATTTTTACTAGATTTCACTACTATTTCGAACTTGGCCTGTTTTTTCACAGAATGTTTTGGTTGGGATAGGTATATTATACTCTACTAAGATCTTTAATAAAATTATCCTTATTCAATTTCTCATTCAATTATTATTATTTATTTGATTGATTTGCCAGACAGTTTCGGTCACCCCTGGTTGGAGTACTACTGGAGATGGTTAATCAGGGGTGACCGAAACTGTCTGGTAAATCAATCAAATAAATAATAAAAATTGATTAAATTACTGTATTTATTTATTTTATGTGGCTAAAAAAAACCTTTAATTTATATTATAATACTAGCTTCAAGGCCCGCCGGCAGGCTTTTTACTAGCTGAGGGCTTCGCCCCTGGACCACACGTGGCTGCTTTATTGACGTTTTATTAGTTACAGAGAATAAATATAATTGTTTTATTATAAAGTCTTAAATAGATATAATTTAAGATTCTATTAAACTGCAATATACACTCATAACAAATAAGATGAAACAAATATTTAAAATGTATAAAAAATCCATTGTTATCATTAAGGGGAAAATAAAAAAGTTCTATTATATGTAGGTATTATTATTGATTAGAAGACTTGAAAATGCATTCATCAATAATTATCATATTGTATTTATCAGTTTGGAAAAAATAAATATTTAGAATTTGAGAAAATAAAATAAAATAAAATAATCTATACAATAAGAATGTACTTACTTTTGTAAAAATAAAAGAATTAAATTCTTCTTCAACGATAATGTAGTTAGTTAGAACTATTAAGAATGAATGACACTCAAAAATCTTACAAACAGGGCCATCAACACTTGTTTAGTTTGCTAGTTTAGTTCTTTTATTGTTTGGCAAGCCATGTTGGCTAACCTGAATTTTTTTGTTTTTCCTGAATTTTCCAATTTTCCGGGCAACTTTTCCAATTTTTTTTTTACGTATTAACCTGAATTGGACTAATACGAACATTTAAAAAAAAAAATAGTCAAATCGGTCCAGGGATTTGAGAGATCTGCGCTTACGAAGAAACAGAAATTCATTTTTATTATATAGATTATACAATTAATACCACTATAATACCATTTTATTTATATTTACGAAAATCTGTACAATTCAAATAAATAATTTCAATGATAACGAAGGCAGAAAAAATTTAAGATTTTTTTATTAGATGAATAAATATAGTTTAAATTAAATGTAAAGAGACATTACATTGTTTTGTCCTAACGACATTATTAACAGAAAGTCAATCAATTTCTTCTTCAACTTTCAATATTTGTATTATATGTATTATGTAAAAGAATGAGAATATATTCTTCTAGACGGGAGGACTAATTCGTTTATTTATTTATAGACGCAATTCATCAATTGACACAAATGCTCTCGCTCTGACCCTGTGTTAATTTGCAACTCATTTTGTACGCAGATGTTCGGGGATAAATCACTGCAACTTCCGACTCCAGGAGGACGTCCCTGGATCCGAGACCTGGGGCCCGGGTCAAATTCAAATCCGTTATGGCTGCATGGCAGGTGAACGAACATTTCACTAACAAATTACGACATAAATCTTTATTTCACGAATTTTTTGTTTTAAAACTAAACAAAATACCTATTTTAATTTAAATGGATTTTAGTAAAATATTAAAATAAAATAATAATAATAAATAATGAAAAGATTTTGTTTGGCCGAGAGTAGCAGAGTAGTTGTTGATTCATCATAAAGAAAAATCAATGAGGTTGTCCTCTGCTTGATACAAATAAACACACATAAATATAATTATTTACATATATTGAAAAAATACAAATCTTTTTAAAACAATCTTGGAACGTTTATTTTTGAATTAGACGTTTCGGGAGAATTTCTTCCTTTATCAATAGAGATTTTTTTAAATTTGGAAATAGAAAAAATATTTATTTTCGCTAATGTTTCGAAAACAACCGTAAGAAATTAAATATTTTGAAAAAGGCAATTGTACAAATTGTCCTGGTGAGTAGATTACCTTTAATTCAAACAATTGCCTGTTATCAAAATATTAAATTTCTTAGGGTTGTTGAAAACAACTTTTTATTAAACAACAGTATATAATATACAGGGTGGTGACTTGGCCTACGCAGCATAGCGATTACAATGTTAATTTTTGAATGTGCATTTATTTGCTCCCCTAATTATTTTAGAGTTAAAGTTCTTATAGTTTTTTTGTAGAGAAAAAATACTGAATCCGAACATATTTTTGTTTTCAAATTTTGAAATTTCAGAACCGTAATAATCAACATTATAAGTAATTGTATTTTTACAAAAATCACTGAGGCCATGAAAATATTAAAACAAACAAGGCATTTTCATTTGTTGTTTCTATTTGACGTTTAATAGTGATGTCTTTAGTGATTATTTTGGAGCATAATTAGAATACAAAAAACTGAGAAGAATTAAAATTCTAAAAGATAATTACATCAGATTTTGTCTAATTCATAATTTAAAAGTCCAAAAAAACGATTTTAAAAATGTATATTCACAAGGAGAAACAAAGAGGTTGTCCTCTGCTTGATACACACATAGGTATATATCGAGAATTAGTTACAGGTCGACCACCAGTGATGAAAGAACACCAAGTTTTCAATATCCATATGATATTGAGTCCATGAAAAACATTTATAATTGAAGAAAGACTGATGATGAAGACCAACTCTTCGAAACTATAGACTCAAACAAATAAATAATATATATACAGATATATCATCTCGATATATATGTGCGTATGTTTATTTGCATCAAGCAGAGGACAACCTCTTTGTTTCTCCTTATGAATCAACAACTCTGCTACTCTCGGCAAAACAAAAACTTTTCAATTTAAAAATGTATATATTTATTTAAAAAATTTAAATTCAAAACTTAACGGCTGTAACGGAAAATGCTCGAGAAAACCAAGATATTTGGTTCCAGATGGATGGTTGCCCCCCACACAACAGCCGCGATGTCCGTGAATTTTTAAATAATCATTTTGAGAATAAAATCATTGGTCCGAGGTTTACGATTAGCTGGCCTGCAAGGTCCCCGATCTTTCTCCCAACGATTTTTTCTTTGGGGACATTTAAAATCAAAGATTTACTCTGGACAAACATTTCAAAACTTAGATCAACTTAAAAATCGTATACAAGCCGAATGTGATAAAATATCACAATACCAATTAGCAAATGTCAGACGAGAATCTTACGAAAGGTTGGGCCATTGTTTAGTGGTAAATGGTGGTTTATTCGAACATTTGCTATGATTGTTATTTTTGTTATAATTGTATGCATTTGTTAATTATGTTAAAAAATTAAATTCTGTTTACCTTACTAATTTTATTGTTTTAATTACGTTTAAAAATATTACTTATAATTTCGTTGATTATTCTTGTGAAAATTTAAAAGCTCGTTCTAAACTTAATCTACGTGAATCTACTATTTTTATTTATCAATGACGAATACAAAACTCAGCCCATTCAAATTTAACGAGTTTCTCATTATGGTAATCAATAAATTCTAATAAGAACTGATTTTAAAAAGTTCAAATATAACAAACGTCACTTAGAAACAACAAATGAAAATGCCTTGTTTGTTTTGGTAATTCCATGGCTTCAGTGATTTTTGTAAAAATACAATTATTTATAGTGTTGATTATTACGGTTCTGAAATTTCAAAATTTGAAAACAGAAATATTTTCGGATTCAGTATTTTTTTCTCTACAAAAAACCTATAGAACTTTAACTCTAAAATAATTAGGGGGCAAATAAATGCACATTCAAAAATTAACATTGTAATCGCTATGCTGCGTCGGCCAAGTCACCACCCTGTATATGGCCTGGTGGGGTCCACAACTCCAGTCACATGGGGTCTTGGTGGGGAGTGAGCTTTGGACCCTGCAATAAAGAGTAGTAGTTATTGTAGAAGCGCCCGATAGTTAAAAGAGAAATCTAGAATTATCGAATTGATAGATATTTTCGAATTCGAGCAAACAGGTCGTAGCTTGTTTACGAACAAGTCTGAGCTTGTTTTCGAGCCTCTCTCTACATACAAATAAATCTATTTCATTCCTATATTATAAACTCTAACAAATTACATGTATTAAAAGAAATTCTCTTTTAAGATATCTTTTACCATATACTTATACGATTGCTTTCTTTACTATAAAAATCCAGAGATTATATATTACTGAATCCAACTGTTATACATGATTTTATTGTCAGAAAAGCTATATTCACCTGAAAATGTAGTAAAATCAGCAATAAGACCTCGGAATCAGTACAAGATAATCTCATTATTATTATTTTTGAGGATGATTGAAACTATATCTCTCACCAAATTGAACTTTTATATACAAACTAACGTTGTGAAATAGAAATAAAAACCAAGTACTAGTATCTGCTTCTAATATCATCTAATATTATTTAATTTAAAAAAATCTCATCTCATTATATAATAGTTAAGAAAAATCAAATTATATTAAAATATATATATATGGTATATACCAATATTGTATATATACAATTGGATGTTGATGAAAGCAGTCCACGGTGGTTGTATATATAATTTATTTGTAATAAACTATACTTTCGAAGGTTTAAGCTTCGTTATCAGTCTTTAATTAGAAATATTTTATCTGCAGTTATTTCTCATTGGTTTAAATATCCAATTGGAATTCGTTTTACTTTACCATAGAGCAGTGTTTCCCAAACTTTTTTAGGCCATGCCCCACTTTAACATTTCTAAAATCATCATGTCCCCCATATAATAATTTTAGTTAAAAAATTTATTTTTGTTCTTTTTAGTAATATGAATGATAATTTTGAAAGCGATTTCTTATAACTGTTGTCAAAACAAAGAAATGAACTTTTAATAAATAAAAATAATATATTTTTAAAACTTAATTTAATGTGATTTGTGGACTTGATGCTTTTTACACAGCGATTTTGCGCTTAGTTAGTTAAGTCTCAAATATTTTTATTAAATCAAACCAACGTAATAGAACCGAATATGTGCAAAGGACTCCGCTTCGGTTAATATATATTCAGTTCAAAATATGCAAGGGCGGATCCAGGAATTTTTTATGGATGTATATAAGGTGTCCGATGTATATAAGATCTACTTTTTATCTCGAAAGTATGTCGCGATCAAATTGTCCAAGCGGGGGGGGGGGGGGGGTCAGGGACGCCGCCCACACACACACATAGAACTTTATTTTCAATTTTAAAATTAAAAAAAAAATGTTTTTTTTTTTTACAAATTTCATATCTCATATTTTCAAATTGCCCCCTGTGGGGCGTACGCGGTCAAAAATATAACTATCAATATAAGTTCTAGACCCTTTAATCGATTTGTACGAAATCTTGCATATGCAACATGACCTTATGAAAATGATTCGTTATGTGAAATTGATAGTGACCAAAAAGGGGGCGATTAGGAGTCAAAAAAAATATGTTTATTAAAACTAATAAATAATGTTATTTGTTAAATTATAGTTTATCCTATATGCAAAAAGTGAAATAATCATCCAAGTGCAATATAATTTCCCAGAAACCACTATGAAGAAAATTCTCTTCAAATTAACCACTTAATCTCGAAAACTAGCTTAGCACAAATTTCTTCAATCATGTTAAGTGGATATCGATGAGGCAGTCCAAAAAAGAAGATAATTTACCCTATCTTTTTTATTCGACGTTTCGGAGGCTATTCCCTCCTTCTTCAGGGTTTTGAAAATTACTAAATTATAATTCTGCTGAGAATGAAATACAATATATTATTGTTACTGCCTCTGAAAGAGGAGACAGAGGGGAATGTCGCATTGGATTTCCTTCACTGACTTTTCAAAACCCTGAAGAAGGAGGGAATAGCCTCTGAAACGTCGGTTTTATGAATAAAAAGATAGTGTAAATTATCTTCTTCTTTTTTTTGGACCGGCTCATCGATATCCACTTAATTCACTTATCAGTCCGTCTCCAAAAATTACTCCAATCTAATTTCAATAATTTTTTTCTTTTGGAAGACCTAAAGAAAATAATGGGGATCGCGACCTTAAATCTAGAAACGTCACAGCTATCTATAGAAGAGTCGATAGCATTGCCAGCATTGCGAGAAGGAGTCTAATATAACTTTTTGCAAGTGTAAATGTCGCCTTCAGCTATGCAACCTAATAGGTTGTAAATAGTATCCGTTGCCTACCATACAGGATGCCCCGTCTTGGCACAAATGTGCCCATAATTATGAAAGTGGACTAAGTCAAAAAATTAAAAAATTAGTTTTTTTCATATTTTACGTTCCATCCATTTAAAAAGTACAGTAATAAGTTGTTATTGTCCGCCTCTCTGGTGTAATGGTCAGCATCTCTGGCTGGCAACCCGGAGGTCTCGGGTTCGATTCCCGGCTATACCCAGACATTTTTTCTGTAAGTATAGGGTCTGGTAATAAAAATTAAGTGGGAGATAAATTTAACCTAATTTATCGCGCGGAGAATTTACCACTGCTCGAAGCCCTTAAAAACTTAGTAAATTGGATTGTATCTAACTTTCTGAGATTTGGCTCGTGATTCCGGCTTCTTTCCTTCTACTCTGATCTTTTCACGATGGGGGAGGCCTTTAGGGGATGCACCTTTTGGTGTATTTCCTTCTCAAATCAATATTATTAAAAAAAATAAAAAATAAAAATAAAAAGTTGTCGGTTTTTGAAAAATCGCATAAAATTGTACCGTTAAGTGGATTTCTAGTTGTCTCATTATACATAATTCGAATCTTGTTTATTTTATAAAACTTTAAATATTTTGAAACTAACAATCAATGACTTAGACCACTTTCATAATTATGGGCACAAATATGTGTTAAGGCGTTCCTTTATTGCAAAATAATTCAGTATCTATCTAAATAAATTACAAGCATCTAATTAACAGATTTTCAAACTTATAATAAAAATGAATCACTTGCTATGCATGAACAAAATGAATAAAATAAATAAATAACTAATAATATTACTAACAAGATTGGAGTAATTTTTGGAGACGGACTGATAAGTGAATTAAGTGGATATTGATGAGGCAGTCCAAAAAGAAGAAGATAATTTACACTATCTTTTTATTCATAAAACCGACGTTTCGGAGGCTATTCCTCCTTCTTCAGGGTTTTGAAAAGTCAGTGAAGGAAATCCAATGTGGCATTCCCTCTGTCTCCTCTTTCAGTGGCAGTAACAATAATATATTGTATTTCATTATCAGCAGAATTATAATGTAATAATCATTATTACAATTCTGCTGATAATGAAATACAATATATTATTGTTACTGCCACTGAAAGAGGAGACAGAGGGGAATGCCGCATTGATTTCCTTCACTGACTTTTCAAAACCCTGAAGAAGGAGGGAATAGCCTCCGAAACGTCGGTTTTATGAATAAAAAGATAGTGTAAATTATCTTCTTCTTTTTGGACTGCCTCATCAATATCCACTTAATATTACTAACGTTTGAGTGTTTTATAATTTTTATTTTCAAACACATTATTTTAATTTAAATAAACTGCAACGGATCGTTGCTAAACTTTATCCAAAGTCATTTGAAATATCAATATTTTTATTCCTTTATTATTAATCATTTATCACTGCCTATTTGCGGTCCATGTTTAAAATAAAATAATAAAGAATTTAAAAGAAAGTACTATCTTACTCTAGAGTAAAGTACTTTAAAATATAACTTTACTAAAAACTTTATTTAACCTTTTTTGTTGTCCCCAAGGTAGTTAATTAGCACATTGAATTTCATCAAAATTGGTTAAGTCATTTTCAAGATATTTAGAAAAAACTAAAAAAGTATTGAAATAAAGTGCTAATGTTTGCGGGCCGATATGTACCAAAAACTAATCATCGCTTCATTTTATTAAAATAATGGTAGGTTTTTAATTTCATTTCAAACGGTTCAACGATGTGAAAAAAATCGTGGACGAAAAAAACGATAACATCCATCCATCCATCCCCACACACTTCCTAAAAAAATCGCACTTTTTGGGCTCCCGACGAGACCTCATGTAATTTTTGGGAAAACTTTCACTTTCTAAAATTCAACCTAATTGAATACTACAATTTGTGACTTTAATTGAGACCATGGGTTCCGTAGTCTTTAGCTCAGGAGCCTTTGTAAGTCGCGCTTGCCGCGAGACCGATTACAATACTTTACCCATGCTTTGCATAAAAACTAACCAAGATGGCCAATTTTAATCTTAGATCTTGGTTTGTTTTGTATGTCAGAAGCCCCCTCCCTCAGAAGTCGAAACCGAAAAATTATAAATCAATCAACCGTTAAATAATGAACGATCGAAAGTGAATGCAATACCTTAACTTTTATGCTTTTCAATATAAGTGAAAGTATTTAAAAAGTTATATTTAGGGAACGAAGAAAAGATTATTTTTATCATAAACAAAAGGATCAGCCGGGGTTCTAACCCAGGATCTTTGCATGTGTACTACGATGCTTTGTCATAAGAACTTTAGCCCCTACATCCTCTTAGGCACTGATCCCCGAACCCAAACTAATACCTAATGTCTATATGAATTATGGAATTTCTTTAATCTCTTCCTCGTTAATTTTTCGCAGCGTTGGGCTTGATTAATTAATTAAACAATTAAATATTTCAGCGCCGCCTATTTAAAAAGTTTTTAAGTACAACAAAGTATTCACCTTGAATAATTACAGCGCCCCATGCAAAAGACATATCCAATTATCCATATCTCTGGTCTACTAGTCAGTTGTCTCTAGAAACATCTAGAAAACCAATCAGCATCCCCTACGTTGGGATGGCATAACCCTCCCAACCTCCTATAGATTTTACTTGATTCTATCCCACTTATTTGAGCTAATAATATATCTTAGAAATTAATTCATGCAATCAAGTGTACTGGTTTTGTAACGAATCCCACGGAGCTCGGACCGTAAAAGTATAGTTGGGTTGAGAGAATTAGCTAATAATCTCAAATGCACCAGCTGCAGAAGTTTTTTAGATATGAAAAAAAATAAAAACCGACTTCAAAAAATTAAATGCAACAAATAAAATACACTAAAAGGTATAAAATAATTATTATCTTATTTAGTTACAAGTAAAGTACGAAATATTAACATGAAATTACTTTTTGAAGTCGGTGCCAAACAAACCATACCTATAAGTGAGCGTACCCACCAAACGTACCAAGTAAGATCAGTCGAGTACGATTCATAAAAGATATGCTTGGCACCGTCTTCAAAAAGTAATTTCATGTTAATATTTCGTAGTTTACTTGTAACTAAATAAGATAATAATTATTTTATAACTTTTAGTGTATTTTATTTGTTGCATTTAATTTTTTTGAAGTCGGTTTTTATTTTTTTCTTAAAAATTATTTTTATTTTCCTCTTTTTAGTGATGTTATTAATAGTGATCATATCATCAGAACTTGACTAAATTAATATGGCACCATCCCTAAGATAACCCCTTTGCAATAAAAAAAGAATAATCGAAATCGGTTAATAAACAAAGAAGTTAGGCCTGAACAAACCTAACAAAAAAGGTCTAATACCTACGAAAAAAAATGGGACCAATCGGAACGTAGACTGGACCCAATGCAAAAAAAATTTTCAAAATCGGTTCACAATTGGCGGAGATATGAGGTAACATATGCACAAAAAAAAAAAAAAATCAGTCGATTAGAGAACCTCCTCCTTTTTTTGAAGTCGGTTAAAAACAAGCTGGCAACAACGCATTTATTTAACCTATAAAGTGTGTAAAATTTAGTACTTTTTCAGCCATTGTCGCAACAGCTTTCATAGTTCAAGAGTATTTTTTCTATTTAATGAAAAATAGGTCTTTTATATATAACCTATGTGCTTTGTGTCTAAAATAATTAAAAATTCATTTTATTATTAATTTATAATATTTAAGTTTTAATTTATTACAATCATTAAATTAGAGGAAATCTTCTCTGTTATATCAAAATGTCGTATGTAAAAATCTACACTTTTCAGTAGTTAAGAAAAAAGGGACCAATCGGAAAGTAGACTGAACCCAATGCAAATTTTTTTTTCAAAATCGGATCACAATTGGCGGATATATGAGTTAACATAGGCACAAAAAAAAAAATCAGTCGAATAGAGAACCTCCTCCTTTTTTGAAGTCGAGTTAAAAATTGAGTGATTTTAGTGCCACGTTGCCAGGTTGCCATCTCTTACTTGCTATGCCATGAGAGAAAAATGAAAAACCATCAAAAGTACCTAATTTTGAACATTTTTCATACAAAACGAATACGATTATTATTATTGATACAATTATTTTAACAGAAAAATATTTCATATATCTTCAGTTAATGATTCTCAGTTTTTAAAAATAATTTCAAGAAAATTACGATTGTTATTTAATGAAACAGTTGCTTTAACATCAATCGGGATAGTGTTCGCGTGTTAAATATGTAAATTTCAATGTTCAATATTTACAAATTTAGTGCCGCAAGGATTATTGAAAAAGATACCTACGTATAAAGGACACTCATAAATATGTGTATTCAAAGTTTTAAAAGGATTGCAAGAAAATTGATTTATTAGGGAACGTCCTTAAATTCAAGTTTTCATAATTATTGGTTCAATTTTTTATCTGAAAATTGATAAAACTTACAAATAACTAAATACACACCCTCATACAGCTAAATATACAAATCTGACATTAGAATATTTTCATGAAAACTATCTGTTTTAATTTGTTGCAGAAAATCATTTTTATGTGAATTTCATTATGATTATGAGTAGATTTATGACCATGTATTTTTTTTATATATTTCATACATCACTAAGATTAATTATACTCCTAATCTTAAGAACTTAAAAAAAAAGAAAAGAAAAAGAAAGAAATAAAAAATAAATTTTTTTGTCTCTCTTTTAAGTACTACTACTCTACTAAGCACTCATATAATCCTAATAAAAAAGTAAAATTAATTACCATTATCAAATGCAATATATCGCAATAAGCATTAAATAATTCTGACTGGTTGTGATTTCAGCTTAGATTAAAATCTCAAGTCCCTGTTTTATAATATAAAAGGGAATTTAGTTCTAGTGCACTATTATTATTCAATCAGATAAGTCTTTCGAGGGAAAACAACAGGCGCTTAATTACAACAAAAAAACAAGGCTTATACATTTACCTTACTTTGTTCACTAGACAGACTTCTGCCTGGAATCTCTTAGGGCCAGTTATATGCCGGTTGGTAAAGTCTTTGTAATATATATAACCCGAAATATATATCGAGTGAATCAAACTCAAAAACATACATTTGTTTTAATATTTCCTTTTGTGAAACCTAACCTAGAAAATTCTCTCATAGGTCTTTTGTGAAAGTTGACAAAGTGCGGAACCTGCAGAATTCACCTTGTTCCTGACTGGATGGCCAATCAGATGACACGCACTTTCATCTGATTGGCCATCCCGGCGGGCACAAGGTGAATTCTAAGGTTTTACCATTTGTCAACTTTTACAAAGACTTTACCATCCAACATACAACTGGCCCTTAGAATGTTTCTCATGGTGCCTAGATGTGTATATTCCCAAGAACTGATGAGATTTCTGGACTTTCTGTTGAAAAATGCAGAAAAATAATCATAAGTAGTTATTTAGAGCTAATAAATGGTTATAAACTGACTAATAAATTGAAATTTAGAACAACAATTTAGATTATTAAGATCTACCTTGTATTTATTTTTAGTTTTCCCCTTTACTCCACTTTTAGATTTAAATTTCTCTAAAAACGAATAAATAAATGGTAAAATTTCTAAAGATAATCAAGAGAGGAGGTCATTTACTAAGCCACTAGCTACTATGACATCCGGGTTCAATTCCAGAAGGAAACAACCCTTCTGCCATAATAAAAATGAATTCTAGCACCTCGGATTTAGTAGTATCTCTCTTCTTGTTCTTTATAAATTTTAATACTACTAATACTTTAAGCCAGTGTTTCTCAACCTGAGTGCCGAGGCACACAATTGTGCCCTGAGAGATTGTCAATTGTTTCGCAAGGGTTTTTAACAAATAATTAAAATTGCATGGGTTTTGTAACTTTTGAAATAAGTATTTGTAATTAACTCAACAGAAATTAAAAAAAAAAATTTAAATTAATTTATAAGATCTTAGGAAATTGGATAAATAAATTGAATTCAGAGTTTTATATTGAAAAAGACGGGCGTTTCGCCAGTATATATGCGACTTCTTCAGCGATTTATTCTTCAACTCAATTGTCTGATATTATCATAGGAAATATTCTATCTTTTTTAATTTATTTTATTCTTAAACACATTAATTTTTCATCACAGTCAAAACAAAGAACCAGAGAAAGCACAATTGCTTTGAAGAATAAATCGCTGAAGAAGTCACAAATATAGAGACGAAACGTCCGTCTTATTCAATATAAAACTCTGAATTCAATTTATTTATCCAATTTCTTAAGATTTTATAAATTAATTAAATTATGGATACGATTCACCAAACAATATTTTTAAATTTTATTTCTGTGCCTCAAATAATTCGAGATATTTTTAGTGTGCCGTCAACCAAAAAAGGTTGATAAACACTGCTCTAGGCATATGTCTTTTATATAAAAAGAAATGATAAATAGCATGCAATGGCCTTGCGATAAAGCACAGGGAGGGACACACTCATACCCCATAAAAAAAGCGAAGCAGATCAAAAAAATATAATCATAAATAATATAATAACCAAGTTTAACATTAACGTAAAATTAAAATAAAGCCCAATTCCCCCTTGAACATAAGATTACATTGCCCCCTCTCTCGCCCCTTTTTCATCCCACCTCCTCGCGAGCAATATAATTATTTTTCATTTAAAATTTATGTAAACGGGGATTTCGACATATTATATTTAATTGTTATTTAATAAATTATTTATATGAATAATAAGCTGTAGCTTTGTATCAAATTTCGACTTTCTAACTTAAAAAATTGTCAAATCAATAAATTTGAGTTAAGTGTACCTATTCTTAAAAAGTTTTCATTTTTCTCTAATTTAATTCTCTTGAATGATCTTGTTCGTTTCAGAGGATCAAGTATCATCGAGATGTAACGTGAATCTCTCGGCAATTCCCGAGGGCTTCGTGCACACCCCGGGCTATCCTCAATACTGGACAACGGGAGGCGCGAAGCTTTGCCAATGGCGAATCAAAGCTCCAGCTCCCAAGGATCAACGGATACGAGTCACGGTGCTGGACGAGTCCCTTCCGCCGGAAACCTCGCTACGTTTCACCGAGCCAGGCGAAGAAGAGATGCCAATCGGAACCAAAGCATCTGATCCAGATGAAATCCCGGAGGAAGAGGAAGAAGGTTTCGAAAAACCACCGAGAGTGGTCGAAAGCCAAGGGCGTGAACTGATTGTCACTCTTGAGGCCAAAGCGGACACGTCTGATCAACTAGCGCACAAAAGAGGTCTCCTATTTCATTACAAAGGTACCTACCTATATTTACATAGTGCTTGGTTTATTTTCGATGCTAGGATCTGTTCTAAACGCTTGTGGACATTACTGTTCTACATTTAAGAAATTCTGAGTTGGTTCTAGACAAAAGGCTTGGACTAACAAAGGCTTGCTTGCACTTGTCCGGCTTGTTAACATGCTGGGGAGAAATTTCTTTAAGTGATGATTTCCACCAGGTCTGTCCAACCCAAAGGTTGGATACCCCTGATTTACACAAAACAACTTCAAAATTAGGCCTCGAAACCTTATGGATTCAGAGGATAGGGAGTAGACTGACGAATCAGTGAGAGATTCAGATCTTTGTACTCTACTCGCCTTGGATAAATGTGTTTTGAAACTCGTCATTTATTCCATTTGGGGAAAGGGGTTGGCAATAAGTCACCACGCTTGCCAGGCGGCTTTGATGACCAGTGGCGTAACTATAACTTTGAGGCCCGTATCAAATTCATCCGATGTTTAGAAGCTAAACCAACGTTGTGGTTTATTTTATAATAAATCACTATGTAAAGTAGGTACAAACTACTATTATAAATAGATTGAAGTGATTTTTGGAGACGGACTGATAAGTGAATTGAGTGGATATTGATTTGATGAAGCAGTCCAAAAAAAGAAGATAATTTAGACTATCTTTTTATTCATAAACCGACGTTTCGTAGGCTTATTCCCTTCTTCTTCTGGGTTTTGAAAAGTCAGTGAAGGAAATCCAATGGGACATTCCCCTCTGACTCCTCTTTCAGTTGCAGTAACAATAATATATCGTATTTCATTCTCAGCAGAATTATAGTGTAGCTATTATAATTATTGTGTGCATTTTTCGTTGATTTTCTAGTAACATTTAATTTAAAGAGCCCCTGAGGCCGGGGGCCCGTGGCATTTTCTCCGACATGCCACCGTATTGTTACACTACTGTTGATGATTTAAGAAAAGAGAATAGATGGTGAATAATGAAGACCCCTAGCCCTCGAAAATCTAATAGCGTCGGGGTCGGAAAAATCAAGAGTTTGCCAAGAGAGGCTGAATAGGAAAGATAAAAGAGAGGAGCCTGGCACGAGTAAGTGGAAGCAATGTCAGACTCAGCTCGGATAGCCCCGTGGTCGCCAACCACGTACTCATCAGAAATGAGCTCCTGAGGCAGAATAGGGAGTAAATTTAGTCTAATAACAGGCAGTTCCAACATTATATATAGGTTAGTGTTGTTATCGTCCATGAGGAATATTTTTTTTGAAATAAAATTAGAAATAAAATTTTCAAATTGTTGCTACGTTTCGCAGTATATTTGTCTGCTTCCTCAGACAATATTTGAACTTAACCTCCCCTTAAAAGTAATGTATACTTCATTACACCTTGTATGTCGATGACAATTAAATTGACTCAGCAAAACAATGACATCCTTTTTTTTACACATTTTTTTAAAAAAATCAAAATTGAATTATCTGTATCAGTTAAGCCTTATATACAATTGTGTTTTTTAAGTGTAAAAAAAAGGATTTCATTGTTTTGCTGACTCAAATTAATTGTGATCGACATATGGTGTAATGGACTATATATTAGTTTTTACGAGGAGGTTAAGTTCAAAAATTGCCTGAGGAAGCAGAAAAATATACCTACTGCGAAACGTAGAAACAATTTGAAAATGTAATTTATAATTTTATTTCAAATACAAGTACCTAATAACCAACCACAAAGAAAAATTATATATAGGATTTGGCTAAATGGACTTTAGTATAGCAGAGAAAAAAATGAAACATAAAATAATTAAAAATTTGAATTTCATGATTTTCCAATGCAAATAATGTTCTTTGTCAGATATATTTTTCTGGCTTTTTTCTGACTCTGGTATTTATTGTTTGACTTTCCAATCCTAGTCGTGTCGTGTTCATGAAATTGATCAAGAACGCCTTAATGGAGATTGTAGATGTTTTTATCTTCTATTTTTGTTAGAAACGCAATGGCTATACACTTTAAGAGCAGATTGTTAGTATATTGATGGCATGTATTAATTGAAAACTCACACCACCCAATAAATTGGAAAAAAAATATCTTTGTTGACATAGAAAGATAAAAGCATAAGTGAGGTGTAAATAAAAGTCATAGGGCGATTATGGGGATTTATTGAAAATTTAATAAAAAACCTCTGATAACTTTACTTATTCATAAGAATTTTGCTGGCTTTGTGTGTACTGGATATATTAATTTTTTTATTGTTAAAGAATAAATAAATTGAATTGCTTCTTTCCAGTAATTTATTTTATTATTCAAATGGTTAATCCAAATATTTCGAGAGCGGTTGCGGCATCTCTTCCTCAGTGGAAACTGTGGGACCATACAAGAGGAAAATCAGTGAGTTATTATTAATTACAGATGTCAAAGGTACTCACCCATTCCCCCACCAATGTGCCGACCCCGTCAAAACGTAGACAATATTGTGGTCGTTGACCTTTCCTTGACTGATCATTAATATTAATTGGTTCATGTTAAATTTAAACCAGCTCGAATATTAATTGTTTTAAATTTCATTCAGACTTCATTGAGAATAGATGTACATAGTTGTATATACTCGTAAATGTTATCTCAATTTGTGAATTTGTATATATATATATATATATATATATATGGTGTTTAATCAATCAAGCTTTTATCAATGCTCTGTGCAAACTGATGGGATGGGCACATTAGTGGGGGAGTGGGGGAGTACCTTTGACATATATAATTAATAATAACTGACTCTTGCTATGGTCCCACAGTTTCCATTGAGGAAGAGATGCCGCAAGTGGTCTCGAAATATTTGGATTAACTATTTAAATAATAAAACTTTACTCATGTTATAATTGTTCTAGGTATATAGTGTAATCAATTAAATTTTCTTTAATATATGATCTGAAAATGTACTCCCATTCAAAGTGCACTGAGCTGATCGTTTCATACTCTGGCGACCTGGAGAGGGAATTTAAAATATTTTTCTAAATTCACCTTTGGTAGTAAGTATAGCCTTAAAAAATTTCAAATGAAAAATTGATTGAAAGATGCGTGTTTCTATTTATGAGCTGGTTATAAAATGATATATCGAATGAATAACGTGACTTGAAGTATTTAGTATAATTTGTTTATTTTGTCGTGGAGTTTATTTTTTTTTTAAATTATATTATAACTATGTATATTGCAATTACTTCTCAAGTGATCCCATGTTTCAAAATGTATTAGTATTGAATGTCTACTGGATTACGAGGTCAAGTGCATTTATTGTACCTATATTATGAATCACTTTTTAATTTATTTCTATTCATGCATGAATAATTCTATTCACCCTCCTCTAAATTATTCTATCTAGTTTTATAGAAATTATCTATATTCTAGAATCTAGATCATATAGAATAGTTAAATTTTTTTACTTTCATACTATAATGTCATGTATTTTGTTTTTATGAATTTTTAATAATAAAAAAATAAAAAAACCTTTTTTCTAACCAAGCATTTAAAATGTGAAATATTTAAAACTACTTTCTCTAGCTATAGCAAGACAGTAGCTAGAAATAAGGAAATGAAATTTTAAATTTCTTTTAGAATTTAGAATATTGGAAAAAAGAACAATATAAAATTTTGTTTTTTTCATTTCGTTAAATATATAATATATAATTTAAAAATATATATTTTCTATTTATCTGTTTCTCTTGTCTCGTTAAAGTCAAAAATACTATACTAAAATCGAAACTCAGATACAGCTACAAAATACTTTTATTATCTACAGTAATTATACTTAATGGGAAAACTGACTGAGTAAACATAGCTCTTGCTCTTTAAATGCATAGCAAATATAGATAGATAGATATTTATATTTAATAGATATATGTATATTTGGTTGCCTAATCTTATGGGGAATTCAAAGAAAAAATGATTCTATGTTCTGAATTATTTAGTGATTTCGATTTCATTGAAGAGTAGGTTATTAGTTGAGTCAATTTATTACTAAATAAATTTTTGATTTATGGAGCAATTCAGTAAAATTTAGGTAACTTAATTATTTTTGTAAATAAATCTTTAGAAATGGTGGTGGGACGATTTTTTTATGACCAGTCACTTTTTGAATTATTTATTCTATTTAAGTATTTAAGGAGGTTCGGGACAGCTTATATATCTGGTTGATATTAGAAAAATCTTTTGTATTTCTGCAGAGTGACAACGTCTTCATACTAAATTTTTTAATAAAAAAATTGTTAATAATAAGGTTAATTTCGTATAAAAATCTTTGTTTTGATAATATTAATAAAAGAATGTTGAAATAATTTTTTTCCATTATAAAAACATTAATTTAACACAAAAACGATTTCAAGAAATAGAGTTGGAATTCTACACAAGTGCTTTTGTTATATTATGTTTGCTGCAAATAACTTTTTATTTTTTACATTTATGAATAACTTATTAACTAGACTGTCAAATCTATTGAAAAATGTATCATTCGATTCATAAAAGTTGAATTATTGATCTGTATAAATTTGTTGAAATATGGTATAATTAGTATAGAAGTTATAGCTCTTTTAAAAGCTAGCTCCTTTTACTTCCATGTTAAAAGGACAATTTTCAATAATTTATTTCTCGGAATTGGGACAGACGATCAACTTCAAATTTCGGGAATAAATATTTAATACATCAATGATTCGATGGTAAAAATTTGAGAATTTTCTTATAAAAATGATAAACAGTCCCGAACCCCCTTATGAGGCAACATTTGATTTATTTATTTTTGATATATTTACTCATTAAATGCCGAAGGGTGGACCGCGAATGGAATTAGGTGTACTCCGTCTTTGAATAATTTGGAATTACTTTGGAATTCATTAGATAATCTATTGTCATATATTGTCTTCTACTTGGAAATGAAAGTGGAAGTGGAAGTGGTGTACACGATTTTAGATCGCGGTTCACCCCTCGTTAAATGCTATTCATCTAGTGATTTATTTGTATGATTTTTATTTTCAGCTGTTGGATGTCCAGAACCAAAAGCACCTGAAGATGGATATGTAGCCTTCCAAAACACAACACATGCTTCAATTCTATGTTGCGTAGGCTTCCATCGAGCAGACGGTCGCGTGGGTGACAGGGAAACCACACTGAAATGTTTACATGGAAACAGGTAATCACTTTTGAGCTTATAATCACATAACATCAACCTTGAAACTTTATCCATAGCGAACCTCTAATTAGAAAAATTGGTTTTTGTCATGTCGTCTTCAAAACATATATTGGCTTCATAGTCAGAACGAAAGTTAGTATACAGTGAAACCCCTCAAATCCGAACTTATTGGAGCTGTAGCCTGTTCGGATTTCATTTTGTTCGGTTAGCCAAAAGCAGCTTCGACAATTGAAGATAACTGATATCAAGTAAAAGATTAAGTGATATTTTGTGTGTTTCCATTATTATTTCATTGTTTTTGCAAAGTGATTAACCTAAAGAATTTCAATAACCAATTTTTACCGTTTTTCAATCCTGGATGACATAAGTATGTAAACACATTTACACTTTGTTAGATATGCTAACTGTACTTCTTTGTTAATTTTCCAACTAATTATGTAAAATAAGTTTATAATGTAGAATATATACATAATTGTTTTATGACTAAATAAATAAGTTTCTCTTTTTGCGTTCGAATTTCCCGGGATTTCGAATTTCCAGGGTTCGGATTTGAGGGGTTTCACTGTACTTATATCCCTGTCCATAGTGGCTTAAATAAGCGTATTTGGCGTGTTCTGATGAGTTGGATTCAAACAAAATAAACTGGACGCAAAAATGGGAATGATAGCCCCTTTTTCTTGATCTAAAGCAGCGCTTTTTAAACTTTTTTCATTCGCGACCCCATTTTGACTGAGATATTTTCCGCGATCCCATATATTTAGATATATGGATTTAAATAATAATTTTTAGTAGCAAATCATAAATAAATCTAGGTATAATAATACAAATCTAGTAAAGATGAATTATAATAATTTTATCATTTATTAAAATTACATAATTATAATTATTAAATCTAAATATTAATTAAATGAAACTGCTTGTTTCTTGTTAAATAAAGAATCAAACATGAGTTAGACCAAGCATCTACATTTTTCAATTTTGATCTCTAATTTGATTTTATAATCGCCAATACTGAGAGAACGTCGATTCAAATAAATAAATATATCTGATACAAAATGGGAATTTCACAAATTATTGGAAATTCACAGATATAGTTCGAATTCACTAAACTTGAATTTTTTGCTAATGCACATAAAATTTTTTTAATTGATTATCGTTTCATAGTCATTGTTGACCTATGTTTCGCGATCTAAAAATTCAGTTACACGAGCCATAGTTTAAGAAGCATTGATCTAGAGCAGTGGTTCCCAGCCTGGGGGCGATCGCCCCCCCCCACCAAGGGCGATTTGGGTTATCAGGAGGGCAATAAATAAGTGGGGGCGATTTGGGGGCGATGGGTATTCAAAGGGGGAAAAATTAAAATAGTATTATACAATAAATCAATAACAAAGTTTTCAAATTTTCATTTATTTTTTCAAATTTTAACTGTCAAATTTCTTAATTTTTCCTGATTCCAATTTAAAAATGAAAACATGTACTCCTGTTTTTTAAATGTACGTCAATGATCTTAGTTAATTATTTCACTTCTTTGTTCTTAAAAAAAAATCTGTAAAAAATGTACATTTTAATTTTTTTTCTATTTTATTTAAGAGTGACCGGATAAAATTGCTTTGGTTGTTTTTATACACGGTAATAAATTGTTCAAAATAATAAAACTGCTTTATTATTTACACTTTAATTCAAATTAAAATTAGACATACAACGAAAATGAAAAGGGGGCGATAGGTATTAGTCAACCTCCAGAAAGGGGCGGTGGGCCACAAAAGGTTGGGAACCACTGAACTAGAGGTATTGGAAGAATGTGATAGATCATTTGAGTGATCTATAATTTTTCGGACTTCTCACACAAAGACCTTATTATATTAGTATTTATGGGGGTTGGCAAGCAAGGGGCTTTTTGAGGTTATCTATTAGACTGATTTTTTTTTTTTGTGTCTATGTTACCTCATATCTTCGCCAATTGGGAATCGATTTTGATGATTTTTTTTGCATTGGGTTCAGTCTAGTTTCCGATTGGTCCCGTTTTTTTTCATTGGTATTGGACCTTTTTTGATATGTTTGTTGAGGCATAACTTCTTTGTTTATGAAAGGATTTTAATGAGTCTTTTTTTGGAAAGAAGGTACCTTAGGGTTGGTACCATATTAATTTGGCCAAGTTCTGAAGATATGATCAATGATGAAATAACGTAAATCTCCAATTCTTATGACCAAATAATCGAAATTATAATAAATAAAATCTTTTATAAAAAATCTTAAAAGATTCATTTAAAACCCGCAAACGTTTCCAGAGAATTTCTATATTTGAATTGAATTTTATTATCATTTTCTGATACATTCGTCTGACGCTTTCTCTTACGAGATGCATGCAAGGTATTATATTAAGTCACTATTAATAACATCACTAAAAAGAGAAAAATAAAAATAATTTTTATAAAAAATAAACCGACTTCAAAAAAATTAAATGCAACAAATAAAATAATAATAACTTAAAAATAAAATAAAATCCACTAAAAGGTTTAAAATAATAATCTTATTTAGTTACAACTAAATGACGAAATATTTAACATGAAATCCCTTTTTGAAGTCGGTGCCAAACATATACATTTTATGAATCGCACTCGACGGATCTTACTTAGTACGCTCTCTTATTTAGTTTGTTTGGAACCGACTTCAAAAAGGGATTTCATGTTAATATTTCGTCGTTTAATTGTAACTAAATAAGATAATTATTTTATACCTTTTAGTGGATTTTATTTTATTTTAAAATTATTATTATTTTTTGTTGCATTTAATTTTTATTTTGAAAGTCGGTTTTATTTCAGAAAGTTGGTTTCTTCTATTACACAGGATATTAAATTTTAAATACCTTCAGAGATTTATGAAGGATTTAAAACTTTATTCTGTACTAGCTGCAAGGCCCGCCTTCGGCGGCCCTCTTGCTAGCCAGGGGGCACGCCCCCTGGACCCCCAGCCTCGAACCCCACCCTCACCCCCTCCCCCATTTTGGGTGGTTAGTTTTTGCTTTTCTAGCTCTCTAGAGGCCCAGAGATTATGTATACAAAATTTGGTTGAGTTTGCTCCAAGGGCAAGAATTTACATTTTTTCACCCTCCCCCCCTGTTTGGGTGGTTTTTTGGTGAAATTTTTTTAAACAAAAGTTGTCAGAAATCACATCCACTACAACTTTGTTTATCATTAAATCTTCCGTAGGGTTAATAGTTTAGGAGTTATTTGATAATATTCATTCGTGCGCTCCCCCCCCAACCCCCTTCTGGGGTCAAAATATCAAAACGTTATATAGCTAAAAACGTAAGTTAGAAGACATCTGATGTAAATATGAAATTTCATAATAATCTCTTCAGCCGTTTTTACGTGGATCGTGAGCAACTTTTCGGAAACCACTGAAACAGACGGACATACAGACAGACAGGAATTTTGTTGAGGGTTTTTTCGTTTATAACTTAGCTTGAAACATTTGCAACCAAAATTTGGCGTGATTTGGAGCAATGTATAGACAAAACCTTAATTTTATATATATATATATTTTCTAAAAATCAAACATTCACAAAATAACTTTAAAGTCGTGTGTCATAAAAATTTAATTGATTTATTCTTAAGAAGATATAAAAAGTCTAACAAAATATAATCCTACCCTAGTAAGCAGTTAGAAGGACTGCAAATTTTAGCTCTCAAGTTCGCCCTAAGATACTGGTTAAAAAATAACCACTTAAACTGAATATTACATCATTTCTATACTTAATAAAAAAAAACTATATATTTTATGCAGAAATAAATTTTTTTTTAATAAAGATATAATCATTATTACCTATTTATTTTTTTCAGATGGTCGGGAACTATTCCACTCTGCGTGCAAGATCCCCATGTAATTATTACTGATAATCTCTCCCACGCGAGGGCAGACGCAATAATAAAAGAGCAAGACTTCGTTTTAGGTAATTATTACGAGGAGAGATTTTTACAAACCTTAATTAGTCATGAAAATTTCACTTTCAATGCTTTACTAAAAGTTGCTTTGATATTTTTGTTACTTGTTCAAAAATTTAATGAGTTTTTCTAAATATTAGGCATTATGCATCCAAAATTTTTAAAGTAAATAAATTAACAAACAAATTATCCTTCAATGAATGATTATAATGAGTAAAATAGGTTACTCAGCAAGAGACCAATCATCATTATAGAATGTATTTTAGATGACTTATCATCTTATCTTTTGAAGGAGGCAATAAAAGACTGTGTCTTCTGCTGGAATTATAAATTTTATTTATAACGAGACTATAGTTTCATACATTAATTTCTGTGAATCCATTGTAATAGACTGATGAAGAGGGCAACGGCCTCGAAACTATAGTCTCGTTACAAATAAAATTTATAAATCCAGCAGAAGACACACTCTTTTATTGTCTCCTTCAATATATAAAAATTCTGCTACCCTCGGCACAAAAACTTTCAATTTAATCTTATCTTTTAATTAAAATTATTATATTTTCCATAAATCTCTAAGGTAAAAAAAAACGCATATTCAAGCATAGGTACAGAGACAAGCATAAATGTCCTTTAGTAGTCCCCTGGACCCCTACCCTTGGGGAGACGGACTTACAAACATAGAAACCTAGGTACAGAGACAGGCACAAATCCCCTTTAGTAGCCTTCTGAAACCCCACCACTGGACCCCAACCGCCACCTCCTGGGGGACATACAAACAAACATAGGTACAGAGACAGGCAAATATGCCATCTAGTAGCCCGCTGGACCCCCATCCTTGGGGGTTGGGGGAGGTGTACTTACAAACATAGAAACCTAGGTACAGAGACAGGCACAAATGCCATTTAGTAGCCCGCTGGACCCCCACCCTTGGGGGGTTGGGGGGGGAGTGTACTACAAACATAGAAACCTAGGTACAGAGATAGACACAAATCCCTTTAGTAGCCTTCTGGAACCCCACCCCTGGAGGGGGACATACAAACATAGGTACAGAGACAGGCAAAAATGCCATCTAGTAGCCCGCTGGACCCCATCCTTGGGGTTGGGGGGGTGTACTTACAAACATAGAAACCTAGGTACAGAGATAGACACAAATCCCCTTTAGTAGCCTTCTGGAACCCCACCCCTGGAGGGGGGACATACAAACATAGGTACAGAGACAGGCAAAAATGCCATCTAGTAGCCCGCTGGACCCCCATCCTTGGGGGTTGGGGGGAGTGTACTTACAAACATAGAAACCTAGGTACAGAGATAGACACAAATCCTCTTTAGTAGCCTTCTGGAACCCCACCCCTGGAGGGGGGACATACAAACATAGGTACAGAGACAGGCACAAATGCCATTTAGTAGTATGTGATTTTTACATTGCATATCAGAAGGCTTCATCAGGGGATGGACAAAAATCTAAGATTTTTGCCCTTATATGAAAATATACAAGAATAAAACCAAGGTCCTAGTATGTACAAAAAATACGAGACAGGAATGCATCAAAATTAACCAAGAAAACCTAAAAGGAGTTAATGAATTCCGCTACCTAGGAAGTAAAGTAACATAGGATGGGAGGAGCGAAAACGAAATTAAATCAAGAATTGCCCAAGCAAAAATTGAGTTTAATTCAAAACAAAAGCTACTATGCTCCTCCCCAATCAGCTTAGAAAACAGGAAGTTGCTATTGAAGACATATGTATGGAGCTTAGCCATGTACGGGTGTGAAACCTGGACAATTAGAGGAGAGGAGAGAAAGGGATTAGAGGCTTTCGAAATGTGGTGCTACAGAAGAATGATGAATATCAAATGGATGGATAAAATTACAAATGAAGAAGTTCTTGGAAGAATCGGAGATAAAAGAACCTTGTGGAAGAGTCTGAAGAAGAGAAGAGGTCAGATGATGGGGCACACACTGAGACATGGGGGACTGCTTATTGATATCTTGGAAGGGGAGGTGGGAAAGAAAAGGGGAAGGGGAAGACCCAGATTAGAATATTTCAACCAAATAATTGGGGATATGGGATGCCAGACATTTAGAGAGGTCAAACAGCTGGCCGGGGACAGAGTCGAGTGGAGACGGGTGTTTGCGTCAAACCAGTCTTAGGACTATACTCAATGATGATGATCTTGATATATTTGATTTATATCGTGAGCTGTATTTTTGAAAAAAATCTAACTATTTTTCAAAAAACGATACTCAAATTTTCGGGTTAATTATTAAATTGAAATATTTGTGTTTTCTAGATATAATGCTGCCTACGGTGCTCATCTGTGTTCTACTTCTGGGCAACGCCGGCGTTGTCATGGTCATTCTCTACCTTCGTCGACGGCGTCGAGAGAACCGCAACGACGGTCAAGAACCACTCAAAAGCCCGAAAGCCACAACCAGTCAAGTCTGACATGTTTTCCAAATTTCATCCCATATTTCATTCATCGTGACATTCAAATTATATCATCCCTCAAATTTCAAACTTTATTTCATTTATTTTGCTTATATTATTAAATTTTTTTTAAACATTTCGCTCATAATGCTTAAGACATTAATCACTCACATCATATATACCTACACGTATTTTCGAAAATTGAGAAAATTTTAATGAGAATTGAAAAATAAGAAAAAAATAAAAGATAGATACATCGGTCAAAATTTATTTTATATTGTATGTCCCAATAACTAAAAGCACTGAAACATTTTTATTTTTATATCTATTTATATTTTATATTTATTAATAAAATATATTAATCTTGAATGAAATCGTTTATGTACCTATCTATTATGTAATTGATACCAAAGATAAAAAGAGACAAAGATGTGGAAATGTTAAATGTATAAAGAAAGGATATTAAATCATTTTGAAAATAATTATAATATTCCAGAATACTGTAAAACAGCTTAATCAATTGTTATTTATATTAATCAATAAAGAATTAAAAAAATTATATAAAAATATTAAGCCTAATTTTCTTAAATCTCAAACTTCTAAAATCTTATTACCCTATTTATAGTATATCTTTAACTCTTCTGACATGTTTTATCAAAATTGCAAAATTGCTAAACCGATATTTTAAATTTTGTCAAATATTTTTTAATTTTTAAGATAGGTAAATGATTTTTAATAAATTAAGATAAATAATTTTAAGAATTCAAAAATAATCTGACTTCTGCTGCAATTTCCACACACACAGGGGCGGACCATGAATTTGTGAGGCCCTGGGCTAACATCGCTTGGGGACCTACCTAATTAATCAAACTAAGTGCCATTTTGTCAAAAAACAGTTTTCTATAATGATGTATACGGTATAGGAAAAAAATTAGGACAACACAATATTTTATTTATTTAACATTACTTAGATACACAAACAGCAACTGTAATTTTCGATTATTATTTTTTTTAATTCGCAATATTGTCCAATGTCTTCAATAAGGGCTGGGGGCCCTTATATCTACGGGGCCCTGGGCTGCAGTACAAAAAAACCATATATAGATCCTCCCCTGCACAAATACACATTAATGAAATCAAATTGGGTACATGGATATTAAGTTGAAATGTAAGACTCACTTTCTATGCCTGATTAGAATATGTATAAAGAAGTTGGAACCCCTATAAGGCCCCCGACAAAATATCCCCGACAAAACATCCCCCGACAAAATATCCTTTGGCGTCAGCCAATCGAACCGTATAAAAACCAGCCCGAAAAGGAGCTATACGAACCCAACCGAGCCGAACTGAAAATATATTAACCGAACCTCCGAAAGTTTAGTCCGGGAGGGGTGGGTTTCGGGTCCCATTTTTTTTCTAATCAAACACACATTGAAAACCAAACCAGCCAATCGTCGGGCGGGGTGTGTTTGGGGCGCTATATTTTCGCCCAATATTATAATAATAATTAATTGAAGGAGACAATAAAAGAGTGTGTCTTCTGCTGGAATTATAAATTTTATTTATTTATAACGAGACTATAGTTTCGAGGGCTTTGCCCTCTTCATCAGTCTATTACAATGGTAGTTCGCTGTCAAATTGGATAAAAGTCGAACAAGCGCTTTCGCCAACTCTTCTTATCCCATTGACCTCCAGAGACTGGAACTCGCTCCCTGCCACCATCTTTCCCGCGACTTATAACCTTCAGCTCTTTAAGACCCGTATCCACAGATACCTTCGACCCCCGCCCAACCCATAAAATTCTTTGTTCTTCTTTTCACGATGGAGGGGCCAACCCAGGCCTTTAGGGGTTGCACCTTTCTTGGTGTAACTCCTTCTCTCATCATTATCATAAAAAAAACAATGGATTCACAGGAATTAATTTATGAATTATGATTTCATGAATTAATTCCTGTGAATCCATTGTAATAGACTGATGAAGAGGGCAAAGCCCTCGAAACTACAGTCTCGTTATAAATAAATAAAATTTATAATTCCAGCAGAAGACACACTCTTTTAGTTTTACTTATGGAAAGTGGTGTAGGTTTTAGGTGAAACATGATGTTAGTTAATAGAGTAAAGGGTGTGTAGTTTCACAGTGAATGAAATAAAACTCAAAGAGGTTTATACAAACTCAATATATTTCGGATTATTAGTCCATCATCAGGAGTTTACAAGACAATACTAATAATAATTGAACGAGTGGTCGCCACTCTTTTAGTGTCTCCTTAAATATATAAAAATTCTGCTACTCTCGGCAAAAACTTTCAATTTAATAATAATTAATCTAATAAAATCTAACGACAGACAGCAGCACTTTCAAACGGCTAATTAGCCACCAAATTATGAAAGTCTGTTTATATTATTCAAAACTATGATTATAAGCTTCTCACTTAATCTCTTTTGTATTCTCCCTTATACTGGGGAATATTTTGTCAGAAGATATTATGTCGGGGGATATTTTGACTCAAGGATATTTTGTCGGGGGATAGTTTGACTGAAGGATATTTTGTCGGGGGCTGAAATGTCGCGGTACCATAAGGCGATGTGGATGATGAATAGAAATTTTAGGGATTGGGTCTTGAAAGGCTGAAGGTTATATGTCGCTGGAAAGACCGATGAGGGGAGAGAGTTCCGGTCTTTAGATACCATAGAAAAAAAGAGTTACCGTATTCGTTCTTTCGATTTGTATTTAATTTTAATCACGAAGGGTTAAATAAGTAAATCTCAAGTATTTCGCCCAAAGTCGCTTTAGTTGAATCTATTGATTTTGTTTCGTTAGGACGATTTTGTTTCGTTAGGACGATAAAAAAGTATGTGACATAAAAGGTAAATTATTAACAATAAAAATGTACTTTTACATTTATAGTGAAAACAGTATGGTTTCTTTTTTCTTGTTTCACTACCAAAAAATTGGTTAGTTTTAGAAATAAATGCTTTCAAGTCGAGGAAGTGAGACATAATGAGAGCGTTTGGGACTCTCTTATCAAATGCTTAAATATTTAAAGCTCTTTTCTTTGAAAAGGGTAAGCTTAAGACCTAGATGAGAATGGTTTCCTATATAAGGAAGGATAGGAAATTTGAAAAGACTGATATAGAATAGAGTATGATAGTTGCATCAAAACAGTCTTACGTCTGATTAGCCTATGATGATGAGTAAATAATTAAAATTAAAAAATAAAACAAATCGGTTAAAAATTGAAATCATCGATTTATAATAAATTAAAAACATTTACGTTATTTTAACTAGAGATATAATAGTAGTATAATATTATAAATAAAAATTATTTGAAAGACAAGTAGAAATAATAATTTTTTGTTCTGCCTTTGCCGGCCACCATTGTCAATTACTCCTAAGAGCTAGGTATAGTAATAGCATTGGCGCTATTAATAATAATAGTTAATATTGTTAATGTCACCCAATACAATATTTAAGTCTTTTTAAATTTATAACAAATATCACAATAATTATTATCCTTTAATTAGGCAGGTACACATAATTTTTTACGGCTAGATCCCAAAATATAAATAGGCACATGTTATTATGAAAAAATAGGAATAAAAGTATTAAATGCATTTTTAAAATATAAGTACTTGAAAATTTTCAAATTTTTATTGCACATTATTTTTACCAAGTCTTTTTGAAGCATTTGGTGTTATCGAAACAAAGCAAGATTTTTTTTTCAAGACCAATTTGTAATTTTCTTGTTTCAAAATAGCAGAAAGTTGAATATTTCATCTGTTAAGGAAATAAAGCCCACAGTTTTTCTCGAATAGGTACCGCATTATGGCAAAAATAATCCCATAATAAGTACAATAAGTTCGAATAAGTTTGATGCATTTAAGGTAGTTCTTTCGCGACAATCCACACAAAAAGTTTTAGCCTCGTAAGCACTCTATAAATATGAACGATGCTAAAATTTTAGGTTATTTTTTTAACGTGACTGTACTTCTCGCACTACTATATCCTCTTTATGAATGGATCGTTTCCAAGCCATTGATCTTATATCCTCTACTAAAAATAATCTCCGAAATATTTTTTTTTTGTTTTTTATCAAAACTACGAGGTAAATAATTTCAATTTTTTTTATGTTACTCCGAATATATTATTCAAACAAATAATAGTTTTTAATCAAGATGGTGAAAGTCCTTCAATGAAAAAAAATAAAATAATGATCATTTTCCCACTATTTCCCAATCTACCATATGTAAAAAATTTCATTTTTAATTGCAATTATTTCATATTTGGTATGGTAAATCGTATTCAAATTTTGTGTGTTTAATATACTTTTAATGGCTTATATTCAAAGTTTCGAAGACTTCTTGAATTTTTGCATTTGCGAAAGAACTACCTTTGTTTTAATCAAATCCTATATAATTTTCAAGAGAACATCCCCATTGATTTCTTTTTAAAATAAATAAGCGTCTTACTCTCGTCAAGAAAATTATGTTCATTTTTATATTACTTTACCCAATAAATATGATTATAAAACGTTAGTAAATATTGCTTCTGATTTGGTATGTGGTGAAGAAATTTGTGGATCATAAAATGATTTTTAAAAACGAGAGACAATTGATTATGAGATTAGAAGGGCCGGTCATTTTACAAAATATGGTATGTACGGTCAGCCTAATTACAAGATTTACAAACTAAAACTAATTAATACTCAGATCATTGTAATAAGATTTGCCTCTTATTCCTCTGGATTTCAGAGTTGAAATACTAAAAGTGTTAATATTAAATAATAATTTTGGCATAAGAATTAAATTAACTTATAAATTAAGCATTTACAGTCGAACCTTGATAATAAGAAAATCTAGAAATCGAAGTTTTTTTTGGAAGATTTTTTTGGAAAAATTATTTCACCTATGCAAATGTAATATATTAGTCGATATGAAAATGTCGCTTTATATCATCATCATCATCAAGTATACAGTCCTAAGATTGATTTGACGCTGTCTAAAGTAAATATAATTAATTTCCTCTAATATGAACAACCTGGAACAATTATGAGATCAAATTCAAGCAGTTCAGAAGTAACAACATTTTGAATTTCCGCCCCTGAGGGCAGTTTGGTAGTTGTAGGGTTAAAAACAAATAATTCATGACAAGTTTCGGCTAAAATAGACATTTTTATTTAAAACCAATATTTTATAAGGCAGTAGAAAAACTGGTAAACAAACAGCTGCTTAAATTTAAAACAAGAAAAAACTTGATTAATAATTTTTTCATGCCATGTGGACCCTTTAATTCTTCTTTTTTGGAATTTTAAAGTGGATGTACAATTGAATTTTATTAGTTTTGGAATTTTCCCCGTCTAATGCTTCTATCGTTACATTTTTGTTACATATAGAGGGCTAAAAACGTTTCCAGGAATCCACAATACTCCCAATCATAATCATGGATGACCTCACAACTGCTTGAAAACAACTTCAAAATTAGGTGTTGAAATGTCGAGAACAACTCATTTTAAATGTTTAATCTAGATGGTTTCAGCCGAAACTTTTTATAGAAAAACAACCCCACCACCGAAGCATCAAATCTACAAAAAAATAACTGAAGCATATATCTATAAGTCAGAGAATTCTTTTCTGTCTACAATTCAAAGGATCTTTAAAAATATGCTTCTTTTGTTCATTTCCTTTCTAATTCGAAAAACAATCAATTAAAATTCTTTTCATTTCAAGAAAAATGCTTTTATTTGTGTTTCGAATTATCTAGGTTCGACTGTATTTAGGATTGGGGTTACTATGTGGGCCGATGAACTATAATACGTTCATTAGCTGATGGAGGCCAAACTATATCTTCAATCCATTGTATATAATTTTCAACCCGTGTGTAAACTCCAGCAGAAAGTTTATCGCCACAAAACTCTGAGCCAAACGATACAATACCAAGAACGGTAATTCCACAATCTCCTTCTTGTATTTGAAGAGGACCTCCTGAATCACCCTAAAATTAAAAACAAAAGAATGATAATTATTTAATAAATCAAGAGAAATACATTTTACATTGTATCAAGTGAAATCAAACATTTTGATATGTATAAATCAACAATAACTTTATCATAAGAGAAATCAATGACTTAGTTCTTTGCTTGATGCAAATATACATATATGTACAATACATGGACCAACAACTCTGTTACTCTCGACAAAATAAAATCTTTTCAATTAATAGCTTTATCATACATTTTGGTGGGAAGTAATATTATATATATATAACCTAAATAATTTAAACTAATTTTTCGATATTTCCAAAAAACTAATTAAAATCCACTGAAATCGGACTTGAGTTCGATCGCAGAATATGTTAAGCTGATCGAAGTGTCGCCTCCGTTATATTGTGTGATTAAATTCTGTGAGGCATATAACGAATAGAGACAATTTATAATGTGTGATTTTAATCAAAATTGTATCTTTAACCAAAATAATTAATGCGTAGTGCATATAGAAAAGTAAAACAATATTATGAGAGTTATAGGAAAGGAATTCTCACCAGGCAGGTATCTTTTCCTCCTTCAAGAGCTCCAGCGCAAATTTGCAATTTGTCATCAGTTCCTCTGAAGAGTTGCCTGGCTTGACCAAGAGAATTATTACAATGAATTGGCTCAAGAATTCTTAGCGTAACATCAAGAAGAACTTTGCTTTGGCTATTCCTTTCACCTAAAATAAAAAGCAATTAATAAAAATAAATTTCAAAATGTATAATATTTCTGCGTCCATCGTACTTAATAATTATTGTTGAAATTCGAAATAGTTTGATATATTTTTTAAGAAGTTATTCATTCAGCAAACTTACGGAAATTAGTCAAACCCCAGCCGGAAGCGACAGCAGCTTGTGGTTTAAAACCTCGTAAGGCGGGAAGACAAGCAGGACGGACAAAATCGTTAAAGGTAGCCGACCTACTGAGTCGCAATAAAGCAATATCATTGTAGGATGCGGCTATTCTATAGTCAGGATGCTTAAAGCGCTCCTGGACAGTAATCAATTGCTGATTTCCGCTTAGAGCATCGTTACTATTGAGAAGATTCGTTGACCCTAATAGAATCCAATCCGCGGCCTGTCTATAAAAACAAAAATTATTTATTAGCTTAGCCTAGAAAATGGAGAAGGTATCTTTAAAATGCATTTTGTAAAAAAAATAAACAAAAACTAAATCAGCGGTTCCCAAAATATGGTTCGCTACCCACTCATGGGTGCCGGCAAGTGGGTGCAATGGGGTCCACTTGTCACGAAAGAAAATACACATAAAAAGATTAAGAATTGATTTAAATTTGACATTAACTTATTATAATTGATATAACATAACTGTCTAATGTATTAGATGAAGGAGGAGGTATCAGCCAAAGATGGAATCACTGGATTCAATAAAACACCTTTAATAAAACGTTTCGACCTGAATTTATTGATGGGACTTGTTGATTCATAAATTAATTCCTGTGAATCAATTGTAATAGACTGATGAAGAGGGCAAAGCCCTCGAAACTATAGTCTCGTTATAAATAAATAAAATTTATAATTCCAGCAGAAGACACACTTTTTTATTGTCTCCTTCGATGTAATGATTTCTCTCTTTTCTGTTTAGAACAATGATCAATTTATATAAAAAAAGAATGATTCTAATGACAAGACTAATTATAGTACTATACTTAAATAAATAGATCTGAAAATAACAATAATTATTATAAATATATTTCACTTATTATATTAGAGCATGACGTCAATTTCCCACCAGGCTCTAATTGCGTGAAATATATTTATAATAATTATAATAATTATTCAATTGAATGTAATGGAAGGCAGCCCTGAAGTAGTGAGGAAAGAAAAAATTAACACATATCAAATAAGGTGTAATTTATTGGAATCCTTCCTCCTTTCCTTTCAAACCGACGTTCTACCAGTCCGCCTCTCTCCGAGAAAATTTCGTTGCAAATAAAATAATAATTATTGTTATCTTCAGATCTATTTATTTAAGTAAAGTACTATAATTAGTCTTGTCATTAGAATCATTCTTTTTTTATATAAATTGATCATTGTTCTAAACAGAAAAGAGAGAAATAATTACAATTGATTTTATTCCTAAATATGTGCAGATTTGTTATAATATTAATATTAATCATATTCATTGAGGTATGTAGCATATAATATTGTTTGTTGATTTAATCATAAAAAAAAAGAAATTATGGGACTTCTTGATTTCTCTGTAACTCTGTTTTTTGTATATTTTTTAGAATCCTGATGAAGCCAGAATAAAGCTGGCGAAACGTCGCAAGAATCAATGACAATTTTTTGATTTACACCTTAAAAACCTTCCAAGTGCCTGCGAACTTACTTAATTAATTAAATAATATCGACGCTATGGACTTTAATAATTTCAATTTAATGTTTTTACTTTATCCAATGCAAAGCATGGGTAAAGTATTGTAATCGCTCTCGGGGCAAGCGTGGCTTCAAAGGGTCCTCAGGTAAAGACTACGGAACCCATGGACTCAATTAAAGTCACAAATTGTAGTATTCAATTAGGTTGAATATTAGCACGTGACGGTTTTGCCAAAAATTACATGGGGTCTCGTCGAGAGGCTAAAAAGTGCGATTTTTTCATTTAGTGCGTGCGGATGTATGTATGGATGGATGTATGTATGTTATCGCTTTTTTGGCCCACGATTTTTTCCACACCGTTGCACCGATTGAAATGAAATTGAAAACCTACCATTAGTTTAACAAAATGAAGCGCTGATTAGTTTTTGGTACATATCGGCCCACAAACATTAGTACTTTATTTCAGTACTTTTTAGTTTTTTCTAAATATCTTGAAAATGACTTAACCAATTTTGATGAAATTTAATATCCTAATTAAGTACCTTGGGGACCACAAAAAAGGTTAAATAAAGTTTTTAGTAAAATTATATTTTAAAGTACTTTACTCTAGAGTAAGATGGTACTTTTTTTAATTTTTTAAATTCTTTAAAATTTATTCATTTGAAAGTTTTAATATAGCTCATTTAGTCTTGCTTAAGTAAGAATGGATAGGCTTCTCTCTGTGAAATGCTAAAAATTTGGGAGGAATTTTTATGAGTAACCATAGCAACTGCGTTGTTTTCTTATCCTTTACCTTTGCTGAAGACAGAGAAATCGATTTTAAACCAAAAATAGCGATTGATTCTCATCTAGTTCTTGAGGAATAATCATTCTATATTGGATTTTTGACGTTTCGGTTTTTATTAGTAACCATTGCTGAAGACATAGAGAAATCGACTTTAAACCAAAAATAGCGATTGATTCTCATCTAGTACTTGAGGAATAATCATTCTATATTGGATTTTTGACGTTTCGGTTTTTATTAGTAACCATTGCTGAAGACATAGAGAAATCGACTTTAAACCAAAAATAGCGATTGATTCTCATCTAGTACTTGAGGAATAATCATTCTATATTGGATTTTTGACGTTTCGGTTTTTATTAGTAACCATTGCTGAAGACATAGAGGAATCGACTTTAAACCAAAAATAGCGATTGATTCTCATCTAGTTCTTGAGGAATAATCATTCTATATTTGATTTTTGACGTTTCGGTTTTTATTAGTAACGATTGCTGAAGACATAGAGAAATCGACTTTAAACCAAAAATAGCGATTGATTCTCATCTAATACTTGAGAAATATCCATTCTATATTGGATTTTTGACGTTTCGGTTTTTATTAGTAACCATTCCTGAAGACATAGAGAAATCAACTTTAAACCAAAAATAGCGATTGATTCTCATCTAGTACTTGAGGAATAATCATTCTATATTGGATTTTTGACGTTTCGGTTTTTATTGGTAACCATTGCTGAAGACATAGAGGAATCGACTTAAAATCAAAAATAGCGATTGATTCTCATCTAATACTTGAGGAATAACATTTCTACATTAGGTTTTTGACGTTTCGATTATTATTGGTAACCATTGCTGAAGACATGGAGGAATCGACTTAAAATCAAAAATAACGATCGATTCTTATCTAATACTAGAGGAATAACCTTATTGAATTCCATTTTTGATGTTTTGACTATTAATGGAAACCTCTACTGAAAATGTAGAAGAATCGACTTAAAATCAAAAAGACTAAATTCTTTTTTGGTAAACAACTCAAGCTTGAGTTGTTTGCCATAAAAGAATTTAGTCTTTTTGATTTTAAGTCGATTCTTCTACATTTTCAGTAGAGGTTTCCATTAATAGTCAAAACATCAAAAATGGAATTCAATAAGGTTATTCCTCTAGTATTAGATAAGAATCGATCGTTATTTTTGATTTTAAGTCGTTTCCTCCATGTCTTCAGCAATGGTTACCATAATAATCGAAACGTCAAAAACCTAATGTAGAATTGTTATTCCTCAAGTATTAGATGAGAATCGATGGCTATTTTTGATTTTAAGTCGATTCCTCCATGTCTTCAGCAATGGTTACAATAATAACCGAAATGTCAAAAATCCAATGTAGAATGGTTATTCCTCGACTCTTAAATGAGAATTATTTTTGAATTAATTTCAATATGAACTACAAATTGCAAGTGATATCTGATTAATAATAAAGGAACAAACATATTAATATTTCAAATGGATTTGGATAAAGTTTAGCAACGATCCGTTGCAGTTTATTTTGTATTTCAATGCTTCACCTTTCAAAACTAAACCCATATCGACATCTTTTCTGGTTTAAGAGATCTTGAAAAACTCTGAAAACACATTATGAGGCCCTTTCCCCCCTTTAGGGTTCGAATTTAAAAAAATTACTTCTTAGCACACCCATAAATTGTTGAAAGAATATACACTCCAAATTTCATCTTTCTTGGTCAAGCGGTTTAGGCGTTTTTTACGTTGATAGATGAATGAATGAATTATGAAACATCACCTTCTCTTTTTATATATATTATTATTATTATTATTTGTTGCGTTTGGATCCTTGGGATCACGCAAAGCTTGATGTTTCTTTCTGGTTGGACCTTCCACGCCTCTATCTTTTTCCGGAACGTGTTATTGAGTTCCATGGTCAGGCTATGTAATTTTTCCTGGCCGGATGAGTGTGTTGATGTTAAAGGTGTCCAGGTATGTAAGGATTTTTGGCGTTATTCTTCCATTATTTTTTCCTTGACTTCGTGATGGTGAAGAATCTGAATGCCCGGTTGCCACTCGAGGGTGGGTGGATTGGTTACCACCTGGGGTAATCTTGTTTTTTCCTCTCACAATTGATGGTCGCTTGTTACGCGCATGCGCGATGTTTTGTAGAACCAGAGATTGTCAGTTTCTGGAGCCGAGGGGCCTGTTTTTTATTATTTTCAAATAAATTCACTTTGCTTTTTGCTGGGATCGTACTGATGAAGTCTAGGTTGATGTTCTCCAAATTAGATTAGAAAAGTTGGTGATTTAACCGAATGCGCTACCGACCCCTCTTTATATATATTAAGATATAGAGAAAAATGTTCTCTTAATTATGGGTCGCATGAAAACATAGTTTAGGGACCGTTGAACTAAATGATAAATGTGTATGGGATAATTTCATGTATGTGATTGTAAATTTATCAATTCAAAACACATAGACTTAAGGAAAGGTCTAAAAATAGTTTTTTTTAATTAAAAATAATTACCTGGATCTTGTTTGTACACAGTGACCGGCTGTCAGTACATATAATTCACTAATTAAGCTCCCTCCACATCTCCACTCTATGTTTTCTGCTGGACCATAGCCGATCGCTGCCTGTAATTCAGAACATTTAATAATAATTAGATTATTGGATTTGAATTCGAAACTTTACTTTATTTCTATTTTTCCTTATCATTGAAAACATAAATTTTGTCTAAAAACCGACAAGGGACAAATTCTTATAACATGATTGAACGAGTATTATAAAACATAATTATGGTAATTTCCTTAAAAATAAATACTTTCAAAGAATAATTAATTTTTATAGAATATTTATAAACATAATTTTTTTTTATGGCCTCGGAAAAAATTCATTTGGCCAGCTTCATAATTTATTCATAATGTACTAGGGTTCAAAAAAATCGACCCACTAATAAAAACTTTATTAAATAGCAAATTATTTGTAAAATTTTTACAAATATTCATTTAATTTGTTCCATTAACTCTTAAACTAACATATTCAATAAATATTGTATGATAATTTTTGAATTTAAAAAACAAAACATAAGTGAAATTAAATTAAAAGATACAATTTTGTTAAGGGAGAATGGTGTAGGTTCTTGGTGAAACATATTAAATTTTTTCATGAATATAAATACGAAAAAGAAATCGTTGAATCTTAAATCTTGGTAGATATCTATGTTTAAATTATATATCAGAAGTTTTTTTTTTATTCTTTGCATATATATATATCAGTAGGAATTTCGGCTCTAGGGTTAGGCCAATTGCACAGAAAGCAGGCTTGGCGCTCGGGTACGTCAACTGAGGCGGTAAAATCTTCTGACATTTATAGTTTATATTGATATCTACCAATATTTAAGATGTGACCCTTTCTTTTTCGTATTTAATTAATTTCTTGTTAAACAAAAAAAAAGGTAAAAAAAAT
The DNA here is from genome assembly GCA_024734495.1 of Forficula auricularia. Taxonomy (NCBI): domain Eukaryota; kingdom Metazoa; phylum Arthropoda; class Insecta; order Dermaptera; family Forficulidae; genus Forficula; species Forficula auricularia. The sequence goes on along the minus strand of JALMQS010000069.1, from coordinate 5,049,875 downwards.
AACCTACCATATGTGGGAATTCCTTCTCTTTTGATTCTCGACCTCCAACTATCAGAGGGTCAAGGTTAGTATCAGTACCACCAAATCGAGAGGCAAAGCCGATAGAGAGGGGGATAATCGATTTCTTGCAAAATTTTTTACACACTGAAAAAGAAAAAAAAATTAAATATAAGATTAAAAGGTGTGTTTTATCAAATTGTTTAACATGCTTTTTTTTTTCTTTTTTTTTTCTTTTTTTATTGGCCTCGGGAACATAGATGCCCATTTAGCCAGCCGATCGTATTCGTTCATATTTTCCATAAATTCGCCAGCCCTCAAATGCTGATCCCTAAGGCGGGCCGCTCGGGGGCACAGTAGGGCAAGCAGAGCATCCCAAACCGATCCCTCCGCAACCACCCAAAGGGCATCACGAATGGCCGACGAATATAGAGCAATAAAGAACGTACTTGTTCATAAGTCCCTTCAATGAGGGATAAAACAGAAGACTTGTTTTAACAAGTTACTTAGTCTAACATCACTAGAAAAATTAATATATAGTAAAAATTGACTATGTGATGGAACCTATACATTTTTTATAAGCTATATATCTAGATAAAAATGCTAATAGATAAATTAATTAAAATATCCGAGTCAAGAAAGGATGATATCTAGCAAAAATATGTTTAATTATAGTTCGAACCCAATTGAAATTATGTGTTTGATGACTGTTTCTGCCAGTATGCCCCCGTCAGAGAGAGAAGCTAAGAGGACCCCTGCATAAGTGGGGAACTCAATTTCTTTTCTAATTTTAAAAAATAGTCGGTCTATTTTATGCCTCCGAAGCTCACAGGCTAAAAGAGCATGGCTTATATCTCCGTAATTAACATGCTTTATCCAATTGAAATGTTAAAATTCATGAATTCACAGAGTTTTTAACTGATATGGGATCGATTTTGGACTTTCAATCAAATAAACAACACTAATCTTTTCTGATTGCCTTAAATTTATTTGGATATCTTCAGTACTATAAATAGATTTTTTTGGTGTTACATTTGATTATCAAATTTTAGTTTTAGTCGGATAATTACTTTTTTTTCTAAGCATTGATAAGAAAATTTAATTATTTTCAAAGTAGTACAAGATCCCGACTTAGGTCGACCTTCACCTATCGAGTTTCCTGATGAAATTAATATATTGATATAATATATTAATAAAGAAACAACTTGATAGGGTCGACATCCAATTTCTCTACGTAGCTATTTTTGATAAAAAATAAAATAAAAATAAAAATAATCAAAAAATAAAATTAATTAATTAATTTACAATAAAATTATTTACATTTTCATATTTAACAATAAAAGAAATTCTATAGCTACAAAATACTAATTCGATGTTACCTGTTAATACCATGTCTACCTGTACTTATGCAGGGAAAATCGATGGCATTTTATATACATATCTTACTCTCGATTGGTAATATATTTATCCGGAAACTCGATAACTACATGTATGTAATAAAATTAGCAACTTTAATTTTTGTATTAAAAATAGCTATGTAAGGAAATTAGATGTCGACCCTATCAAGTTTTGTTTATTAATATATTATATTATCAAAATATTAATTTCATTAGGAAACTCGATAGGTGAAGGCCGACCTAAGTAGGGATCTTAGACTAACGTGTTTTTTGACAAAAACGCGCAACTTCATCAATTAAATTATTTAAATAACAAAGCTCAAAATAATTTGGCAAATGGTTTTATTGAATTTGTTTTTTAATTGACTGCAAAGAGTGTTTTTATATCTGAAAATAGCGTAGGTGGGACTTTGAAGAGGATTATTGAGTTTATCTTGTAATATGTGAGTTTTAGAACTCTTGTGACCAACAGAATTGAAACTTCTAAATAACCGCACAAGTCAAAAAACAGGATATTAGAATTTAAATAATTATATGCGTATTTTAGCGATTGATCTGGTAGACTTCTGTTTAGTTCAACTAGCAAAATATGAATCTTCTGTGCTACTAAATGGAGTGACGCTTTGGTTCAAAATATCACCATCATCATTATGGTATGACAATCCCTTCTAAAAGTCTCATAGTGGAACTACTGTTCAATTTGTTTTCGCACATTATTACTCAGTCTTAAGGCTTGGCCTTTCTCTGAGTCTATTGATCTGTAGAAGGATATCGTATTTCATGAGCCAGTGAGTTCTTCTTGAGCAGGGTCGTTTCGATTGGGCTACATATATTTGGGATTTCGAAACTTGTGATTTTTTATGAGGTTTAACAACAAGCTCAACCCCTTTTAGTCACCTCTTACGATAAGCAGAGGATCCAATGGACCAATTTTTGCCCTGATTTCACATAGGCCTCAACACACTGGAACAACGTCGTGATTACAATGACATTTCCTTCCTGCTTAAACTTATTTCTGGGAAAATCGTGTGTCCAAAAATTCTATCTAAGCTAAATTTTAGAATCCCATCACATAGCACGAGATCCCAAGATATGTTTGTAGTTCCACATCACTCGACTAACTTCGGTAAAACCAACGCCATTGACAGAATTCAAACACTAGCAAATAAACACTCGACCAATCTTGACCTTTCCAGCACAACTCCTCACCAACTCAAAAAAATCATCTTAAAACCATCAGCCACATTGTAAAAACCACTTCAGTGTAATAAGTTTGTTTTTTCTCTCTGATACCTATCTGTTATTTTATTATATCTATATTGTTTTAATATTGTATCCTGTATGTGTTTCTTTTTCTGTATGGGACATCATGTCCGTAAAACTAGATAAACAGCTAAATAAATAAATAAACAAATAAATAAATAAATAGGAAATTGTTAAAAAAAACATTACCAAAATCCACCAGATTAATCTCTAAAACAAGCTTTATGTATTCAAAATGAGCTTAATTAATCTTAGATGTGTATCTAATGTTATTTGTGAGTAAAAGATAAAGAATTTGACTTACTTTCTAGACTTTTTAGACCCACTTTTCTCCTTAGGATAATACTATTTGGAGGCAATTGTGCGTTGGATTGAAGAGGCTCTGGATTTCTTTGCGGCCGAGCAGTTGCTGGTTGTCTATCCTCGATTAAATCTTCTTCAGAGACTCGAGGATTTTCTTGCCATGAAGGATTTCTATTAAACCCTGATGGTTCTCGTCTTGGTTGATTATTATTGATGTTTATTTCACGATCCCAAATCGGTCTCTCCTCCTGATCGTTGTCGGTCCAGAGATTATTCGGCCTCGTATTTCTATTTCGATTCCTTCCATTATTATTATTACTTAAGATCCTATTATTTCCATTACCTGGATAGGGTTCTCGGTTTATTGGTTCTGACCAATCATAGACGCTAATTTCTGGCTCCTAAAATAATAAAAAAAAAGAAATCATTTTTATTAATTGTAAATATACTTTTCAATTATTTAAAATTTAGAAACTGTAATATATAATGCAGTAATATTTTGAAATTGTGATTTGTTGTAGAGAGATGAGAAATTCATATCGTCGCCTTAGAGTGTAAACCCGCTAACTCTCAACAAGGAAATTTTACAGGGCAGAGAAAAACAAACAAAATTTAATATTGTTGTTATGGAAAGAAACTATTTTTCACATTTTTTTTCTACAACTTACGATCGTAATTTTAAGTAGAATTTTTACTTGGACGATGCTGCTTCTCTTTTTCTTTTGAATGGTATTAATATGTCATATATAATAAAAAATGGATTAAGCAGGTTTACACTGTAAGGCGACGATATGCTATGCTACACAATTACAGAACGCTTAGTGTCATACGAAGGGTGATCCGCGATTGGAAGTAGGTGTATACCTCTTTGGAAGTATTTTGGAAGTACTTGGAAATATTTGAAAGTACAAAGAGAAACAAAAGAGCTTGTCCCCTGCTTGATGCAAATAAACATACACACAAATATATCTAGATGATATATCTGCATATATATTATTTATTTGTTTGAGACTATAGTTTCGAAGACTTGGTCTTCATCATCAGTCTTTTTTAATTATAAATGTTTGTTTTTCATGGAGTCAATATCGTATGGATATTGAAAATTTCGTGTTCCTTCCTCACTGGTGGTCAGCTTAGAACCAATAAAGAAAAGCTGACCACCAGTGAGGAAGGAACACCAAATTTTCAATATCCATACGATATTGACTCCATGAAAAACAAACATTTATAATTAAAAAAGACTGATGATGAAGACCAAGTCTTCAAAACTATAGTCTCAAACAAATAAATAATAAATATACAGATATATCATCTAGATATATTTGTGTGTATGTTTATTTGCATCAAGCAGAGGACAACGTCTTTGTTTCTCTTTGTGAATCAACAACTCTGCTACTCTCGGCAAAACAAAAACTTTTCAATTATATTTTAAAGTACTTGGAAATATTTGAAAGTGCTTGGAAACATGTGGAAGTACTTGGAAACATGTGGAAGTACTTGGAAATATTTCGAATTACTTGGAAATATTTGGAATTACTTTGAAATATTTGGAATTACTTGGAAATATTTGGAAGTACTTGGAAATACTTAGGAATACTTGGAAGTACAAGTGGAAGTAGGTGTACAGATTATTAGGTCGCGGTTCACCCCTCCAGGTCATATTACCTAGACAATTTCTTAACCTGATTTTTTTGAAATATTTTTTGAAACCTGTGATTTTTACTTAAATTTATACCTTCTGATTAATTAAATTTTTACAAAGAAGTGATTGTCAAAATAATATAAATTATTTTTATATCTCATAATATAAGATTGGGGCCATCTTACCACTTTTTCAAATATTTATTATTTTAAAGGAATACAAAATATTTATTTCGACTTTTCTTTCAGTGCTCTGAGATAATTAATTAATCAGTGTGTAAATTTCTCTATGGTATATGTGTAGGGGGGGGCGGGGGTAATTTTTTTGTGAGCTATATGTAAGGAATGCCTGTGAGGTGAGATTGTATTTAACGACAGTTGTTATTTTTCTTTGAGAGATTCTCATGAATAATATATTTTGTTGTATTTTGATTTAGTATTTTTTGTTTTGTCTTTTTACAGACTGATAATGGGACATCGTTGTCGAAACGTCTCTCAATGACAATAAAGAATATTAAAAAAAATCATATTATCAAGTATAATTGATTTCCCCCACCTATATGATAGAGAACCATTCAAAGTTCTGACTATATAAAAATATTTATGTTTATTTAGAATAGTTTATTTATATAATGTTGTATCATTTGCATCAATAATAAATTTGTAACACGAATAGCAGCGAATTGGACAAAAGATGAAAAAACTGTGTTTTTTAAATGGGCCAGACGTTTCGTCAATTTATTTTGACTTCTTCAGTGGCCCATTTAATCATTTGTCAAAAAACAATTTCACTATACGACAAAACATCATTAATCGTTTTTTGAAAACATTCCTGGCTCCAATTAACTTGGACTTTTCTTTAACAATTGATGTTTTGTAGTATAATAATATGTTTTTTGACAAAGAGTGATGGGCCACTGAAGAAGTCAAAATAAATTGACGAAAAATCTGGCCCATTTAATAAAAACTCTGTGTTTAAAATTTTTGTCCAATTCCCTGCTATTCCAGTTACAAATTTTATTTATATTTCAAATATTTCAAATGCATTATACCAATATTTCAATGATGATTCAACATCTATTACTTGGCTACACTAAAAAATATAAGACACTCAAAAAAATTAAGAAAATAAATAAATAAATAAAAATAATACTAATAAAATGGATAGGTGAACACGAGGGGTGATCCGCGATTGGAAGTAGGTGTACACCTCTTTGGAAGTATTTTGGAAGTACTTGGAAATATTTGGAAGTACATGGAAATATTCGGAACTACTTGGAAATATTTGGAAGTACTTGAAAATAGTAGAAATTACTTGGAAATATTTGGAACTATTTGGGAATATTTGGAAGTGCTTGGAAATATTTGGAAGTACTTGGAAATATTTGAAAGTACTTGGAAATATTGGGAGTTACTTGGAAATATTTGGAATTACTTGGAAATATTTGGAAGTAGGTACTTGGAAATATTTGGATATACAAGTGGAAGTAGATGTACAGTATATTAGGTCACGGTTCACCCCTCGGGTGAACATTTTACAGCGTTAATTCGGAGAATTTAACATGGATAATAATAATACTTACATTTGAATATCACAAGAGAAATTTCAGCTGAAACAACCCACTTTAGACATTTTTTATGAGAAATACTTATCACAATAAAGATTTACACCTATTTCTGGATTGTTTTCAGCTGTCAGGGGGGTCATTTCAAAAATCAAAGCATCAAATCTACAATCTATACATAGGTATATTTGAATAGGTAGCAGATTTACAAAGGTATCAATAATATAAATAAATAAATTACCCTAGAATTGTCATTAAAGATAGTAGATTCCAGTGAGGGTATTGCGAATCCGTTATTTCCATTGAACGATGCACCTCGGGTCGGTGGTATATTTATTTCTTGTGGTCTTCTAAAGTCTCTATTCGGCTGATTCCAGGAATTGGAGTCGACTTCATTGATCCATGGTCGTCGCTGCCGTGGTGAACCTATAGGACAGCAGACAATCCATTTATGTTCTTTATTACAGAACCCTCCAGAATCCAAAGCTGGACAATTGAACAATGTAGAACATTTTCCTAAACCACCGGCCTTAGTAGGACATTGTTTTCCTAAAACAAGAAGAGGTGAACATTTTGTTAGGATCAAGATGTTAACCCCTCAACTTATTCAGCTAAATGGCACGGTTGGCATTAATTTATTGTCTTAAGGCCGCTGCACACGAGGTGAAACTAATTTAAATTGAAAGTTTTTGTGCCGAGAGTAGCAGAATTTTTATATATTGAAGGAGACAATAAAGAGTGTGTCTTCTGCTAGAATTATAAATTTTATTTATTTATAACGAGACTATAGTTTCGAGGGCTTGGCCCTCTTCATCAGTCTATTACAATTGATTCAGAGGAATTAATTTGTGAATGAAACTATAGTCTCGTTATAAATAAATAAAATTTATAATTCCAGCAGAAGACACACTCTTTTATTGTCTCCTTCAATCGAAACTAATTTAGCGACTTATCTGATTGATTTTGTTTGTTACAATAAAGGGGAAATAATTTTTTTAAAACTCACTAATATTTAATGACAAATAAAATTTATTAAAATTAAGAATTTTAAATTATTTCAATAACATCTACGGCTAAAGTTTCACTAAGTTTTAGAAAACCTTTTTTAGTAAAGATCGTCGACTGAAAAGTAATTGCTAATAAGAAATTTAAAGTTTATATCTCTCGAAGTTTTGGAGAAAGCCGGTGGGCCTGGCAGGCCCGACTCTTGACTTTGTGTAGTTTTATTGTTTTATAATACATTTTTAGAGAATTATATATATATTATTAATTTATATAAGGATTTATAAAAATCAATAATAAATCAATACATTTTTACTATTAAAAAAAATGAAAAATTTTACACAAAGTCACGAGCCGGACCTTTCAGGCCGGCGGCCTGGCAGGCCCGGTTTGTGACTTTGAATAGGTTTATTGGTTTATAATACATTTTTCGATAATTATATTAAATTAGAAAATTTAAATTATTATTTTAAAACCCACTAATATTTCATGGCAAATAAAATTTATTAAAATTAAGAAATTTAAATTATTTCAATAAAAATCGAGGGAGGAGAGGAGAGAGAATACCAATCGATTTGATTGGGGAATAATGGAATTTAAATAATTATCGGAAAAGAGGTTTTTTTATCTAATTAGATTTTTCCTCTTACTAAAAACAAGGACTAAAGATTAATAAGGACACTCGATGGTGGAGAAGCAATCTCCGAAATCGAAGCTAAAATACAAGGTATACATTAATTAATGTAAAATAATTGGTTTAATAAAATTTATAAAAAAAATTATTTCAATAACATCTAGGGCTAAAGTTTCACTAAGTTTTAGAAAACGTTTTTTAGTAAATATCGTCGAATGAAAATAATTGATAATAAGAAATTTAAAGTTTATATCTTTCGAAGTTGTGGAGAAAGCAGGTGGGCCTGGCAGGCCCGACTCTTGACTTTGTGTAGTTTTAATTTTTTATAATACATTTTTCGATAATTATATATTTTTTTTATTAATTTATAACAGGATTTATAAAAATAAATAATAAATCAATACTTTTTTACTTTAAAAAAAAAATGAAAAATTTTACACAAAGTCACGAGCCGACGGGCCTGGCAGGCCGGTTCATGACTTTGTGTAGGTTTATCGGTTTATAATACATTTTTCGATAATTATTTTTTTTTATTAATTTATATAAGGATTTATAATAATTTTTATAAAAAATAAAATTATAAAAAATTAAATAAAACCGACTTCAAAAAAATTAAATGCAACAAATAAAATAATAAGAACTCAAAAATAAAATAAAATACACTAAAAGGTATAAAATAATTATCTTATTTAGTTACAACTAAACGACGAAATATTAACATGAAATTACTTTTGAAGTCGGTGCCAAACAAACTATATGCGAGCGTACCCGCCAAACGTACTAAGTAAGATCCGTCGAGTGCGATTCATAAAATGTATATGTTTGGCACCGACTTCAAAAAGTAATTTAATGTTAATATTTAGTCGTTTAGTTGTAACTAAATAAGATAATTATTTTATACCTTTTAGTGGATTTTATTTGATTTTTGAGTTCTTATCATTTTATTTGTTGCATTTAATTTTTTTGAAGTCGGTTTTATTTTTTTATAAAAATTATTTTTATTTTTTTATTTTTATTGAAGTTATTAATAGTGACTTATATAATACCTTGCAAGAGAAAGCGTCGGGCGAATGAATCAGAAAATGATAATAAAATTCAATTCATAAATATAGAAATTCTCTAGAAACGTTTGCGGGCTTTAAATGAATGTTTAAATATTTTTTTTATTTAAGATTTTATTTATTATAATTTCGATTATTTGGTCATAATTGGAGATTTACGTTATTTCGTCATTGATCATATCATCAGAACTTGACCAAATTAATATGGTACTACCCCTAAGCTACCCTCTTTCCAATAAAACAAGAATCATTCAAATCGGTTGATAAACAAAGAAGTTATGCCTGAACAAACATATCAAAAAAGGTTCAATACCAATAAAAAAAACGGGACCAATCGGAAACTAGACTGAACACAATGCAAAAAAATAATCAAAATCGGTTCACAATTGGCGAAGATATGAGGTAACATAGACACAAAAAAAAATTCAGTCGAATCGAGAACCTCCTCCTTATTGGAAGTCGTTTAAAAATAAATAATATATCAATACTTTTTTTACTGCTTTTATGTGTTTTTCACTATAAAAAAAATGACAAAGTCACGAGCCGGGCCTCTCAAAGAGCAAGGGATAGGTGGTCGCGAAATTTGTTTTCATACTAAGGGGGTCGCGTCATGAAAAAGTTTGAAAACACTGATTTAGCTGATAATTGAACATAGTTCTTTAAAAAACATCGCACGGACACATTAAGTTCCCTTGTTCGGACCCAGTATAATAAAAAAAAAATCTTTATTATCTAATTTAATTCTTTAATAATTTAGTTATTTATAACAAGCAGAAGATGTACTCTTTAATTTATTCCTAAAAATTTAATATCTTTGTCCAAGATGGGGATCGTCTTTCATAAAGGTCAAGGTTAAGGGGATTTCCCTCTCTTGAAGATTCTTGCGATTCATCAAGGCCCTCTCCAGATAAGTAGCGATGCTATCAAGCAGAAACAGCGATGATATGACAGATTTGCATTGTTTTGAATTAAAAAATAAAACAAAAAACAACTGTTGTTTTTATCCATCATGATTACTAATAGTGTTCAAAATTAATGGTGTTCAAACTCAACTCGAATCAGAATGTTAGAGGGCGATTAGAACGAACCTGGAATAATAATGAACTAATCAATAAAAACTTCTCATAATTTCGAATGTTTACACTGTTCCAAACTGGAAATTTATTTACCATTTGTATTTAAATTCTGAGCTTTATTTATCAAAATAAAGAATAAATTATTATATAATTTTATAATAATTTCAATATAGTAAATATTGAATTGTTTTTTAATATGTTGATTTGTCAGAACGCCAATTTCATAGTGTTTAGCATGGGAATCGCGCCTCTAGACAATTCACATTGATAGTAAACTTGAATAATTTTGAATAGGAAAACATTTTTTTATCTATTTTTAGGAATGAAATATAATTTGAAATCGAAAAGATTATTTTCTTACCGATAATAGCAAAGTTGTTGAATATTAAAGGGAAATCAATGAGGTTGTCATATACCTATATACGAGGGGTGATCCGCGATTGGAAGTAGGTGTACACCTCTTTGGAAGTATTTTGGAAGTACTTGGAAATTAAGTGGATATCGATGACGCAGTCCAAAAAAAGAAGAAGATAATTTACACTATCTTTTTATTCATAAAACCAACGTTTCGGAGGCTATTCCTTCCTTCTTCAGGGAATAGCCTCCGAAACGTCGGTTTTATGAATAAAAAGATAGTGTAAATTATCTTCTTCTTTTTTGGACCTCCTCATCGATATCCACTTAATTCACTTATCAGTCCGTCTCCAAAAATTACTCCAATCATACTTGGAAATATTTAAAAGTACTTGGGAATATTTGGAAGTACTTGGAAATATTTGAAAGTGCTTGGAAATATTTAGAATTACTTGGAAATATTTGAAATTGTTTGAAAATATTTGGAAGTACAAGTGGAAGTAGGTGTACAGCATATTAGGTCGCGGTTCACCCCTCGCCTATATATAATATCTGTTATAGACTATAGTTTCGGAAGCTTGATCTTCATCTACAGTTTTTTAAATTAAAAATCAGATTATCGCGGGCAGACACACATACAAATGGACAGTCAAACAAACATACAGAAAAATTATACTTGAAAATTATTTTCCTTCATCAGACATTTCTAAACAAGAGCAAACAAAAAAATAAATAAATTTGTTGAATCAATAAGTACCCTTTCGACCGCCCTGCTAGCTTCGCGAGACCAATCGGTCGCCCTCTCGTGTGAAATACAGAATAAAAATAATCTAATATTTTAGGATTATAATATTTAAGCAATTCTCTGTTTATGATTTCTATTAAATATACAGAACTCATTTTATAAAAAATATTTAAGGTAGTTGTTTCGCGACAATACTAGCAAAAAGTTAATTCTAGAGTATATAGAACAGACAATAAGGATTCATAATTGATAAGCCCAAAACTTTTTACTGTTTATGTACCACTACTAACCAATCCCGTATTCGTTTGACAAATTTGGCAACACTGTCCGAGCTTGTATATATTTTATCATAGAAATAACAGATAAAGTACAATATAAAGGAAGATTTATAAAACAAAAAGTTCTTAATAAGCGATTGAAAGCTGTTGCGACAATGGCTGAAGCGAAAAAACGTCAAAAAAAGTACAAAAGTTAACCCATTTTTTAGGTTAAATAAATGCTTTGTTGCCAGCTTGTTTTTACTATAAATTTTTCATTATACATTTTTTATTATTTATTCATTATTATCTCAGAAACTATGTTGTAACTATGAATTAAAATTATCTTAAAAAATGTATTAGATATTGTTTAATTGAAAAGTTTTTGTTTTGCCCAGAGTAGCAGAGTTGTTGATTCACAAAGAGAAACAAAGACGTTGTCCTCTGCTTGATGCAAATAAATATTCACACATGATATATCGAGATGATATATCTATATATATATATATTATTTATTTGTTTAAGACTATAGTTTCGTAGACTTGGTCTTCATCATCAGTCTTTTTTTAATTATAAATGTTGTTTTTCATGGAGTCAATATCGATATTGAATATGGATATTGAAAATGTGATGTTCTTTTACTGGTTGGCAGCTTGGAATTAAAAAAGACTGATGATGAAGACCAATTCTTCGAAACTATAGTCTTAAACAAATAAATAATATATATCATCTCGATATATATGTGTGTGTTTATTTGCATCAAGCAGAGGACAACCTCTTTGTTTCTCTTTGTGAATATTGTTTAATGTTGGTTTAGTTTTTTATAACAATGGTAAGAAGAGTTTTTTAATTATAATTAAAAATGTATCTAAACTTTCCGATATCCCGTATACCGTAATGCTGTAATGTATTAGAGCCTGAAAAACTCTAATTTTGGAATTTAATATCTCCGGAACTATATTGGTCATAAATTTCGTTTTGCCACCAATCGATGCAGAAGTATTTACATAATAATCTGCTAAATTTCAAAAAAATCCTAAGCCCATATGGTGAAATAACTGCCTTAAAATACAAAAGTATTTTTAATTTAGACTAATTGAGCAAGTAGTAATTACAATAACAATTGAAAAATATTATCTTAACACTGTTTACCATATTTATCAATCGGACTTAAAAAACTTATTAGAATAATCTATCTATTTGGTATTCTAATTAATTAGTTAATATTCTAATTAGTCAATTAAAATTTACTAATAATTTTATCATCTAATTATTTATTTGTTTATTTATATACGATGACTAGAGACCGGATTTTTATTCAATAAAACTGCCAAAATATGCATTTAAAAATGCTTAAATATGCAAGTAATATGCAGAATAAGTTGAAATATGCAAATATATGCAGCAAAAGATGGCAAAATAAATTTTATATGCACTAAAAAATTAAAATTGAAGACAAAAAGATTATATATTTGAATGAGTGCTATGAAAGAAAAAAAATGATAAAGTAAGCTACAGACACCAAGTGTCAATTATGTATTTTTAGTGAGTAAAGCATTGGACAAAATTCTCATTTCATTAATATATTAAAAAAAATTAAACTGAAAGAAATATTAGAAGGGTGCACTTGAATAAAATCAACATAATAAATATAATAATGTTTCAAAAATGTGATCGAAAAATACTGGGGGGTAGTTTTATTTAACAGACACGATTGTATTGTATTGCTTTTATTTTTTATATTAACAAGCTTTTCTTATTGACGTACAAATAATAAACTAATAAAATAATGCAAATATTTGACCGGCTAAAATCTGGTCACTACACTAATTTACAGACTTCCACACACAAGAACACTCAATGGCCAAAATGGGCTATAGTTCCCGAAGGCCATTAAAAAAAATAAAGAAATAATTAAATAATTAACTAAGGATCTCAAAAATAATTAAAATTTGATTGTAATTGTGAATAAATTATGTTTACTAGTTTTTTTCTAAATAATCTTCAGGTTATTATGTCTACGGTCACTTAAAATTGATTTATACGATGAAAAAGAGCGCTCCACATCCACAGACGTACGTGGGGCGAATTTAAACCCCACTTTTACTTTGGAAGAAAAATATTTCAAGATTTTCATCATTTTCATGTAGAATATAGTATCTAGTACAACTGAATAATGAGAAAAAAATGAGTGGGTTATTGTTTTGTACCTTGTTTACATCCTTTCTAATCCAACTTTCTAATTCGTAGTCCGCCAACACTACATTTCGTGTCGTTGAGGCCTATTTAAGTTTTCTTCGAATTTAAATTAGTGTCCTCCTATTTTATTTGATCTTTTTTTTTTATTCTTTCTCCGAAATGTTACTTTTAAAACCTCTGCATTTGGCGCGAAATATGCAATTTTAAGCAATATTACTCAAATATGCAAAAATATGCGGTATAAAATTCAACCCACAGTATCCTAGATGCATGATTCGGATAGATAATTGATGTCCTGGGTCGTACGTGGCGGCAAACAAAATATGCAATTGTATAGGAATGCGGTCTCTAATGATGACCTATCTATATTCAGTGAAATTAAATTTGTTTGAAAATAGACTGAAAATAATTTTAAAATTTCTATTTTTAATAAAATATGGCTTAGAACTTTTGACCTCTTTTTTTACCTTTAACACTTAACACACAATTACTAATGTAAGCATTGAGCTATAATTATTATGTCTAGGATGATTTTTAATTAGAGAATTGACAGTGTTTTGTCGACATAATACTTTCTTTTTTACTTAGGCAAAGTGGTGTAGGTTTTAGGTGAAACATGATTTTATTTAATAAAGTAAAGGGTGCGCAGTTCACAGTGAATGAAACAAAACTCAAAGAGGTTTCTACAAGCTCAATATATAACCTGTAAAACTCCTGATGATGGACTAATAATCCGAAACTCCTGATGATGGACTAATAATCCGAAATATATTGAGCTTGTATAAACCTCTTTAAGTTTTATTTCATTCACTGTGAAACTACACACCCTTTACTTTATTAATTAATAATTTCTATTACATTTACCTATATCAAATCAAAGATCTATCCAAGAGACAAAAATATGGATTTTATCATTAATTATTTTAACTAGTATGTTTACTAGAGGCTTAATTATCCGATTTCAAACAAATTCTAATCAGCTTTTATTCTCAATAAAAAACAACTAATTAAGAAATTTCGCGTGATAGTCTTAGAGGATTTTGAGGTAGACCGCAGATAAAATTTGACCAAGGAACTTACTGAATTACACTAATGAACTTACTCAGTCATGGGCATTTCGAAATATGGCAAAATAAATCTCGAAATATATAATTATAATCTTATACTTTTTAACAGCTCTGTTATTCGGGGAAATACAAGATTTTCAAAACAGGAACATTAATTTAGTTCATCATTAAGAAGATTTGTTTATTGATAGAACTAATCGTATATTTCCTTTTGGAGTCTGCTGACTTCAGCAGACCCCAATAGCTTCAACCATCAGTAGTCTCGCGATATATATCTTGTTCAAAAAGCGCGATCAAAACAATTCTCATTAATGTGTTGGTTATTCTTTAATATATTAATGAGAAAATTATAAATTTTGATAGAACTAAGTCTTATTCTGATGACGATTCAGACAAATTTAATAAAACAACACTGATATGATGAAGAAATAAGCTGACGTGTTCTGATGTGGGCATCCACTTGACTTTACCATACAACCTGGCCCCTAAAATTATTTATAATCATGTAGGAGGGGAGGGGTTAGTTTTTGCATTTTTATACTTCTGGTGTCCCACTGATTATGTATACAAAATTTGGTTGAGTTTGGTACAAGGGCCTATATTTTGATTTTTTGACACTGCACCCCCCCCCCCATTTTGGGCGGTTAGTTTTTGCATTTTTAGACTTCTCGGGTCCCAGTGATTATGTATACAAAATTTGGTTGAGTTTGGTACAAGAGCCTATATTTTTAATTTTTAACCCCCCCTCCACCCCCCTTAATTTTGGGTCGATATGCACCAAAATCTAATCAGCTCTTAATCTCAATGGACCAAAACTACGTGTGAAATTTGGTTTCGATATTAACACTAGTTTTTGAGCTAGCTCGTCCACAAAAATTTGATAACGCACAGACTAACGGACAACCAGACAACCGGACGGACGGACAGACTAACAGACATTTTGACAAAACAATTATTATCTCGAGAAATATAATTTTTTCTATGTTCACTTATTAGAGCTTTTTTGTAGAGCGAAATGCTATGGTTTCGTTCAATTTTTCTAATCAAAATAGTTTCACCCGTTTTTTAGATATTTCGAAAAAAAGAAGGAAAAAAACACTTTTTTCATGCACGATTACAATACTTGACCATACCCTGTATGATAAAGTAAAAAATAAAATATAAGATAGGGAGAGAAGAATATGAAAACCTGAATTTAGATCGAGAAGAAGAATTTAATATCAGAAGATGGAAGATCAAAACCCCCTCAAAAAAAATTAATTTCTTTATCAGATATTTAATTTATTTTCTGTTAATAAATGCATGAATAAATAAATATTTGACGAATATAAAATAGGCTTAACAGAATATGTCATTCAATTACTACCATTTTGCCCCCAAAATTGTTACCCAAGTTATATAATGTTTTCATGTTAATTATTTATTTTATGAAGAAGAAATGAAAGAGTTATGTTTTTTTTTTGATGTAAATAAGTATACCTACATTTATATAAATAATATATACTAGGTGGGCGGGGCTCGGCCCCTCTTCTTACTTTGCTAACTCCGCCTACGTTTCCTGTATCCCTTTTTTGGGTTCCCCTTGGATCATCATCTATTTTAATATACTTTTAAGAGACAAATTTTTTTTAATAAGAAAATTTTGAATTTCCCTATGTGGAGAATACCCACCCGTATAGCACAGAGACCAAAATAAAACCAAATTCAACTTTTTGAATGGTTGAATTATAGTCTTTATATAGTTTTAATTAGGTTGAATTACGGGTTTTAAACAGTAGATATGTCTCGTTTTTTCCGTTTTGCAAATGTTGTATTTTGGTTAAATTTTAGTCGCAAAGATTATAATGCAACCGTTACAAAAAGTTGGCCAACATTTTTGTCACCGATTTGAAACAGTTTATTTATAATTTTATATTTCTTTTATTTGATTAATATAATGAATAATTACACAATTCTTTAATAATATACAATAATCAACATTATATATATATATATATATATATATATGTATATATATATATATATATATATATATATATATATATATATATATATATATATATATATAGAAATATAAAATTATAAATAAACAGTTGCAAATCGGGGACAAAAATGTTGGCGACAACCTTCTTGTAACGGTGCCATTATAATCATTGCGACTATAATTTAACGTAAATACAACAGTTGCAAAACGGAAAAAACGGGGCATAACTACCGTTTAGAAACCGTAATTCAACCTAATTAAAACTATATAAAGACAATAATTCAACCATTCAAAAAAGTTCCATTTGGGTTTTATTTTGGTCTATGTGCTATTCGGGCAAGATAACTCAAGAACGAATACTCGTAGAAAGATCAATATGAAATTAAAATGTTTATATTTAACTCATTAGGCTATTGGTTCATTAGGTTTAAAGATGACAAATTTAGAAAATCAAGAAAAAAATTAGCTTGTTATCTGATGTGAGTCTCATGAACTTGAGCTGAAATTTAACTATTTACTACTTATTGGATAAAAAATACTTGGTAGGTTCACATTAAGATATAAAAATAAAACGAATTTATTTTTGGAGAGACTTTAATCTTGATATATATATTTCGGGTGGCTAACCCATCTTGAGTTACTTTCTGTTGCTCCTGAAGATGGGTTAGCCACCTCGAAATAGTTTAAAAACAGTTAAAACAGTTTTTAACTTGAAATCTCCTGATAATCCGAAATATATTGAGTTTGTATAAACCTCTTTGAGTTTTATTTCATTCACTGTGAAACTACACACCTTTACTTTATTTATTAATTAACGTATCTGCTAGCAAACGAAAAAAAACTTGAGACTTGAAATAATAACTTCAATCAAGCCCCCTAGTAAGACTAAATCAGGGGGTTCCCAATTTCCTTGACTTATTTTGAATTCTAAATGTACAAGTCAACGAGGAAAAAAAGAAAATTATATAAAAATTTTGAATAATTATAATCAATGAGTCATGGAACTTTAATTCAAATTAGTTCCAAAGGAACTTGGATTAAATACCCAAATGACGTAAACGCTATATTATGAATAAAGAACGTGTAAAATTGATAAATGTTGGATTTAGAAGAGAAACTTCAGAAATAGAATGTTAGTGGATGTTAATTACTCAGTAATTTGATAAAGAATTCAAATTTCATAATTATTAGTTCAATGGTCTCTAGCTTAAGGGGCGTCACACAGTAAGGAGGGGGCATCTCAGATTTTAGACAAAATGTAACAGAGGGGATCTTAAAAATTGTGATGTCACGGTCAAATTGAAGTTTTTTCAAATATAAATAAAAAAACGGAGGGGGTACATACGTTCATACGTACATACGCACTGATTAATGGATTTCTGGCCTCTTTTTGGCCCCTGGGGACCCCAATTTCCGGTTTTATCTCCTAAATCCGGTTTCTAACTATTAAGGGCATCGATTCCTTCAACTTAGAAGTTACAATATGAAATTAACTTTTTTCATCTCTGAGCTCTCAAAGAGTCAGGACCAAGACTGGCCATCGCAATACTTCCCAATTATTTTCTGTAGAATATAAATGTGAAATTAAAAATATAAAAGTGATGGTGTGACGTCACAATTCAGGGGAGGGGCTCAATGAAAATGTGATAGAATTTGACACTGTGGAAGGGAGGGGTCTAAAAATCTTGAAATTCGTGTGAGTAATTTATGGATGGCCCCTAATGTAACATAAAAACCCACATAGATACATACCCAAGCAGACATAAAAAAAAACTTCTTTTGAACTCAAGAAAAATGTAACGTCTGTAAATTCTAAATTGAAAGTTTTTGCCGAGAGTAGCAGAATTTTTATATATTGAAGGAGACAGTAAAGAGTGTGTCTTCTGCTGGAATTATAAATTTTATTTATTTATAACGAAACTATAGTCTCGTTATAAATAAATAAAATATATAATTCCAGCAGAAGACACACTCTTTATTGTCTCCTTCAATCTGTAAATTCTGTAAAATTAAATTTGACATTCAATTCTTTCAATAGGCGCCGTCCATAAATTACGTCATACGAATTTCAAGATTTTCAGACCCCCCCTGTGTCATATTCTATCACATTTTCATTGAGCCCCCTCTGTATTGTGACGTCACAATATCACTTTTGTACCCTATCATTTTCAAATTGGAATAATAATAACCTGAAATCTAAAAAATATATTTGAAAATTTTAAAGAAATTTTAATTTGACTTGTGTGACATCACAATTTGATTTCCGTGACCCCCCCCTGTCCCATTTTGTCACAAATCTGAGATGCCCCTCTCTCCTTAGTGTGTGACGTAATTTATGGACCGCCCCATAAAATAAAATTTCCATTTCTTCAGAACTTCGTTTCTGTTTGTCAACATTTATAATATATATAGTAATGGAAATTTAAATTATCTATGTTCTAGGAGATAATCAAGTTTTGTAACTTAGATCAAAATTAAATATTCACACGAGTACCTATTCCTATTTCGCAAATTATACAAAAATCTCAAATTTCAAAATTTTTACTTGTGTTCTATTTATTTTTACACTTTCAAATAGATCATATTATGCGCCATACGCACATTTGAATATAATTTATTAAAACAGTAACAAAGTTACATGTACACGGCATTTCGATCGTTTCATCTGTGTTAGTTGTACGACGTAGTATATTATACATGAAAAAGATTACAGATAAAGTGATCGAGTATTTATATGTTCGTCTATATGTTTTAATAAAAATATTAAACTTCTTAATCTGGTTTATTTAAAAAATGTATAATGAAATATTCAACCAAATAATTTTTATTAAAAAATTAAAAAAAAAATTTTTTTTTCATTTTTCTAGCATTTCAAAATCGTAAAAAATGCAATTTAAGGTAGTTGTTTTGCGACAATACTAGAAAAAAGTTAATGCTAGAGAATATAGAACAGACAATAAGGAATCATAATTAATAAGCCCAAAACTTTTTGCTGTTAATATACCACTACTAGCGAATCCCCTGCTCGTTTGATAAATCAGGCAACACTTGTATATATTTTATCATAGAAATGACAGATAAAGTACATTATAAAGGAAGATTTATAAAACAAAAAGTTCTTAATAAGCGATTGAAAGCTGTTGCGACAATGGCTGAAGCGAAAAAACGTCAAAAATATACTCAAGTTAACCCATTTTTTAGGTTAAATACATGCGTTGTTGCCAGCTTGTTTTTAGTGTAGATTTTTCATTATACATTTTTAATTATTTATTCATTAATATCTCAGAAGCTGTGTTGTATCTATTAATTAAAATTTTCTTAAAAAATGTATTAGTTATTGTTTAATGTTGGTTTAGATTTTTATAACAATGGTAAGAATAGTTTCTTAATTATAATTAAACTAGCTGACGCTAGCCTAGCCCCTGGCGGGGAGCGTCTCGTTTTATGCCACAGGTGTGATATCTTTAAAACACTATATATAAAAACACTCGTGTATTTGAATGGAATGTTGGGTGAAAATTTCAAAGAAATCGGGGAAGAACTTTCGGAGATCTTTCAATGTATCACTTAAACGTAACAGTACATTATTATTTATATAAATATGTATGTCAACTTTTCGATATCCCGTATAGTGCAATGTATAAGAGTCTGAAAAACTCTGTCTTTGGAATTTAATATCTCCTGAACTATGTTGTTCATAAATTTTATTTTGCCAACCATTCGATGCAGAAGTATTTAAATACTAATCTGTCTAAATTTCAAAAAAATCCTAAGAAAACCCATATGGTGAAACATCTACCTTTAGATGAATTATCCAACATTCTAGAAAAGTGGGTTTCAAATTGCCTTTCGTGCTCAAATGTCAGCGGATAGGCCAACGAATATAAATCTAATTCAAAAATTTGGATTTTTAAGAGTTTCTTGATAGCTATTTATTGATTCTATCCATATTTTCAAAAAATAAAACAATTATAATATTTTAGGTTAAAAATAAAATGAGAGAGTCTTCTGTTTTTTAAATAAAATAATTTTTAATTATTTCTATATTTCTCTAATTGTCTAGAAATAATTAAAAATTATTTTATTTAAAAAACAGAAGACTCTCTCATTTTATTTTTAACCTAAAATAAAAACAATTCTGTTACCATCGACAGTGAAATCTTTTATACAATTATAATAATTTATAGGTTTCTAATTAACGATGATCAACATTATAAAACCCATTGGAACTTTTAATTTTTACAAATATTGGTAAACCGGCCAAGTGCGAGTCGGACTCATATATCCAAAACAGTTATTATATTACTAAGTTATTAAACTGATAAGATTTTCAAACTAAAAATAAATGAAATAGACTAGAAAAAGAATCTATAATAAAAAAGAAAGTAAATTATTCTTTAGGGGACCAAAACAATACAATTTTCAAACACAAATTGAAGAAAGCTAATATTACACATAAAAGAGTCTCATATTTAAAAGGAGATATAATTAATTGCTAATGGGTTCAAAATAGGTGGAGGGGGGGTCGGTCCTCTTATAAAATTAACATATACATTTTTCAATGTAAAAAAACCATATAAGCTGAAATTCACTTTGAAAGAGTCTGATAATAAATAAATAAAAGCTTTTACAAAGAGTCACTATTTCTTTAGAGAAACAAAATAGGGGGGAGGGGTTCAAAAATAGAATTATAAATTTAAGACATGAGACAGGTATATGGTAAAGCGAGGGGTGATCCGCGATTGGAAGTAGGTGTATACCTCTTTGGAAGTATTTTGGAAGTACTTGGAAATATTTGGAAGTACTTGGAAATATTTTCAATCTCTTGGGAATATTTAGAAGTACTTGGAAACATTTGGAAGTGCTTGGAAATATTTGAAAGTACTTGGAAATATTTGGAAGTACTTGGAAATATTTGAAAGTAATTGGAAATATTTCGAAGTACTTGGAAATATTTGGAAGTACAAGTGGAAGTAGGTGTACAGCATATTAGGTCGCGGTTCACCCCTCGTAGTAAAGTTATGTGGATGGCCACATTAGTTTATTTATTGACCTTATCATAATCAGCTTAAAAAGCTAATTATATATTTAAATTAATTTATAAAGAAAAATTATTGTCGAGAAGTGTAATTGTCAAGATGAAAAATAAATTAAGACTTAAAGGAAGCAAAGAAAATTTTGTTGAAAATTTTTTTAGAAACTTTTTAAAATTTAAAATATAAAACATTAGCTATTAGGTTTCAAAGATCAGATGCTTATTTAGCACGCCTCTCTATGAGTGTCCTTTGTGAACTTCTGAAGATGGGCTTATACCCCGAAATACTAAAACATACTAATAAAACTAGCGCATGCATCTTTCGCTGGTTAAATAAATGCGCTGTTGCCAAATTGTTTTTAGCCTAAATTTGTTTTCATTATTTATTCCTTATTATCTCAGAAACTGTGTTGTAACTATGAATCAAAATTGTCTTAAAATACGTATTGGTTATTGTTTAATGTTGGTTTAGTTTTTTATAAAAATGGTAAGAAGGGTTTCTTAATTATAATTAAATATGTATGTAAATTTTCCGATATCTCGTATAGTGCAATGTTAAAGAGCCTGAAAAACTCGATTTTTGAAATTTTATATCTCCGGAACTGTATTGTTAATAAATTTCGTTTTGCCATCAATCAATGCAGAACTATTTAAATAATAATCTGTATAAATTTCAAAAAAATCCCAAGAAAACGAATTTGGAGGAACAACTACCTTAAAAAGTTTCTAAAAAAATTTTCTTTACTTTATTTAATGTTTCACCAAGAACCTACACCATTCTCACTTAATAAAATTAAGACTCACCCATTATTTGAAGATTTCCGAGCGTGAAGTATGAAAAGATGTTAAGTGTCACGAACCACAACGATACGGACCACATCGTGTTATTTAAGAAAATGAATGGAAAGGCGAGAACACAATATCACAAGTTCAATGCCTAACAAGTTTTGAAAGGTTTCTTCCTGAGCATATGAGATTTATAGAGGAATAGGAGAGAGCGCTTACGTTGGTCGAGAAGAAATCCCACCACATTCCCCTACCAAGAGTTTCCTTGCCGACTGCAATTTGTCAAATCTTGACGAACATAATTAGTTCGGGGAGATCCCCGGATAAAACAATCACTCGTGATGGTTTCACTCTCAATCCCGTAATTGATATCCAACCGGTTTAGCTGGAAATAGGAAGAATTTTTTTCATTCATGCGATTCCAGAATTAAATTCTTAATCACTTGCTCACTGGTTTATTTTTTTCCTCTTATCTATTTATAGAAACCTACATATATAAATAATCTATAACTTTTAAGGAGTTAGGTGTTGGTTCTAAGTGAAACATTTTAATATAATAATAAAACTTGAGCAAGATGCGAGGTAGGTTTCACAAAAAAGAAATGAAACAAAATTTAATTTTGAATTCGATATATTTCGGGGGTGAGCTGATCATCAGGAGTCTAAGAAGTTTTCTTTGACTCCTGATGATGGGCTCACCCCCGAAATATATGGAATTCAAAACTCAATTTTGTTTTATTTCTTTTTGTGCAACCTACCTCGCATCTTGCTCAAGTTTTATTATTATATAAATAATCTATTTATTGACCGAAACTTCAATAATTCAAATTTTTCAAAAGAAGAAATCACTGAGATTGTCTTTTGTTTGATTTAAATAAACATATATGTACCTAAAAAATTATAATGGGTTGGGATTATAGTCCAGGCAAATTACGTGAAAAAATGGCATAAACAGGAAATTTTTCCGGTAAAGATTATATTGGTTGAATACCTTTATTGGTAATTCAATATTACTAGCCTAAGCCAAATCGGTGTTGTGGAAATTTTTCTACGTGCCTCAAAATGAGAAAATTTCGGAGTTTTTCAGTTTTTCTTGAATAACTCTAAAACCGCTTATCAAATCAAAAAGATATCCATTATATAGATTAAAGCTCTTTCTAATTAAGATTTTATTCCTGGAATACCTTTATTGGTACTCCACTATTACTACTACTACCCTAAGTTTTCTCCCAAATCTGTTTTGTGGAAATTTTTCTACACATCTGAAATGAGAAAATTTCGGAGTTTTTTCAGTTTTTCTTAAATAACTCTAAAATGGCTTATCAAATTAAAAAGTTATCCATTAGATAAATTAAATCTCTTTAAATTACGCGTAAAATGATAAAAATTTCATTTATTTAGGTTTAGCAGAACCGGCACTAGCGCCTGTCAAAAAACAGCCCCCGGGATCACTTTTAAATATCCCTATAACTCGTACTTTATTCGATTTTTTCCCATTTTGACCATGAAGGAGCACGTTTTCGACAAAGACCACTTTACACATTTTTAAACTAGATTAAAAATGTGTAAAGTGGTCTTTGTCGAAAACATGCTCCTTCATGGTCAAAATGGGAAAAAATCGAATAAAGTACGAGTTATAGGGATATTCAAAAGTGATCCCGGGCGTTTTTTTTTGTCAGGCGCTAGTGCCGGTTCTACTAAACCTAAATAGATGAACTTTTTATCATTTTACGCGTAATTTAAAGAGATTTAATTTATCTAATGGATAACTTTTTAATTTGATAAGCCATTTTAGAGTTGATTAAGAAAAACTGAAAAAAATCCGAAATTTTCTCATTTTGAGGCGTGTAGAAAAATTTCTACAAGACAGATATGGGGAATAACTTAGAGTAGTAATATTGGAGTACCAATAAAGAAACGTTTCGGTTTTCAAAATGTATGAAGATTGTTTTTTTTTTAAAGATTTCTAAATATTTAAATATATCGTATGTGTATATTGACAAAATTTTATTGAATGTGAGTATATAAATTAATAAATTCCAATCTTTTATAAAAACTATCTTCAAACCTTTATTAGGATACCATTTGGTATTGGTTCCATTTCTACTTTGGAAAGATTGTATAAATTTAAATAAAAAGTTGATAAGTGCGATTGGGTCTCGCACTTATAGAGTACCGTACCTAATAAATAATATGTACTTGATATATTATATGAATTAAGACATTCTAGTTAAAAAAATCTAATTTAATTAACTTTAAATGAATGAACATCACTTATTTCATACTATTATTAAAAAATGCTATTTTGACAAAAATACCAAATAATAATAGTTATTATAGTAGTAATATAGGCAATTTAATAGCAAATCTAAAATGTCGTTTTAAAATTAATTGAACTAAAAAAGAAAATCATACTAATTCTACGTAATGATAATTTACAGGGATATCTCACACCCCATAAAAAAATTCAACCGTTCAAAAATTAATCTCTTTTTAAAATAATGATTCAATTACAAGTTTAATACGATATATGATTTAAAGGAAAACAAATACATAGAACTTGTAAATTTCAAGTTTGTATTTTATTTTGGTTTAAGAATCCTCGAAATGTCGAGGATTCCTCTATCAAAAAATTCAATTTAGCTATTAGTTTTAGGTCATTAATTAAAAAAATGAAAAAAAAAATTTAAATTTAAATGAAACCAAATATTCCCGATACCAAAGTTCCGTGGATTTTACTTTGGGAACCATTAATCTAAATCGGAAAATTCTCTAATTAAATAACTAATATTCACTACCAAAATTATAATTTAACAAGTACAAATTACTGGGAGGATTTTACAAATAAAACACAAATTGCTTATGAGCAAGACTATATATATTTCGGGTTACGGGTCCATCTTCAGGAATTCACTAGAAAAATATGCGAACTCCTGAAGATGGGCTCGTAGCTCGAAATATATATAGAGTCTTGCTCATAAGCAATTTGTCCATTATTTGTGAAACCTACCTAGTAATTTATATTTTTTAAATTTAAATTTTATGTTTCATCTAGAACCTACACCATTCTCCTGAATAAAAAAAATATTCACTGCGTTTAAAAATATGTAAAAATAGTTTTCTTAGTAGCGTTATTGATTCAACCATTTCAATGAAAATACCAGGCTACTAATGAGTAATACTAATATTATTGAATCAGAAAAGAGACCATTACTCATTTGAATACATAAAGATAAATTCAAGCATTAAAGTTTTAAATAAAAATTAAATTTACTTTTTACATGACGGATAATAATATTCGATTTTATAAGTTAAAACTTTAGGGATTTTCCAAGTTATGCGAATATAATTGTTTTGAAATTGTGGTTTTTGATAAAATCTTATCTTATCTATTTATATATATACTCTTATTAAACGAGCAAAAATTGTATATATATATATATATCCAATCGGGTTCTCGAAAACTGCCCCAACGATTTGGATGAAATTCGCGGGTTAGGAGGGTTTTGTGTTGGCAATTCGATTTGTCACGGTCTCATCTTCGGCTAAGTTGTTTTTGATGGGTTTTTTGTTAATTGAAATAATTATTCACTGGTGGTTGTCTCGATAAAAATGTATAATTACATTTGTATTCAATTTCCTTTTAATAAATAATTGTTTTTTTTATTTTAAATCTCATTAATAAATAATTACAAACACAAATATATATTAAAAGTTAGGTAATTTAATTGATTGGACACTGGGTGGTGTGTTGATGAGAATCCAATCGACTTGATTGGGGAATAATGGAATTGAAATAATTATCGGAAAAGAGTTTTTTTATCTAATTAGATTTTTCCTCTTATTAAAAACAAGGACTAAAGATGAATAAGGACACTCGATGGTGGAGAAGTAATCTCCGGAATAGAAGCAAAATACAATGTATACATTAATTAATGTAAAATAATTGGTTTAATAAAATTTATATATATTTAATTGATTGATAATAAATAACGGCAAAGAGGTTTTTTATTTCGTAAATTTTTCCTCTTACTACAAACACGGACTAAAAACATTATCGCAAGCACGAGAAGATCAAGAACAGTCGATGGTGGGGATCTAATCTCCGAAGTCGAAGCTCAAATAAAATGTATACGCTAATGCATGTAAAATAATAGGTTCAATAAAATGAAATTATAATTTAATTGATTATAAATCATGTTTTAAATCCCACTAATATTATTATATTTTAGAATTTGCCAATTTAATTGAGTAAAAATTTATATTTAATTAAAAAAATATACGGTATTTATTTATACCTATATCCTCGTCTTTATCTATATACACATGAATTGTGGGCTACTAGAAGGCTAGAAATTCAAAAACTAGAGGCGGGGTGCGAGGGTGGGGGTAGATGTGGGGGTGGAGGGGTGAGGTGCAGTGGTGGGATTTCCTAGGGGGTATGTGATTTCGGGGGTTGTTGGGGGCGGGATTGGGGCGGTATTGAGGCGGAGTGGGGGTGTAGGAGGTGGGGTTAAGTTGTGGGGGGCCCGGGAGGTGAAGGGGATTCGGGGATTAATATATAGCTTTTAACTGAAGCAAAAAGCATCGCTCGGTGGCCAGGTACTTAAAATAAAGAGTATACTGGGAAAGAATTTACGGAAGTTGATAAGGCGTATGTTTTTTTTTTTTTATTTATTAATGTCACCGGGAACAAAGCCCATTTAGACAGCACATAAGTAAAGTGTTAGTAGGGTTAGTGGGGGAGCCGAGTTTTCAGCCAGTAGAAATTTTTATTCGTCAGCTAGGATCGAACCCCGGCCTCCCATTCCAACATCGTCATAATCGATCGATGTCGAAACGAGGCCAGTGCGTTAGCCAACTGAGCCAACCCGGCTCCCAAGGCGTATGTTAAAGAATTGGAAATTTTGAATGGTGGGAAAGAAAGAGGGAACAGCAAGGTTGAAGTATTTCCCCCCAGATAATGGACTTTTAGAGTAGTAAAATTGTTCCCATGCTGTAGAGTCAATGCGTCAAACCAGTCTTAGGGCTGTATTCTCAAATATGATGATCAAGTCGATGTTCAAAATTCAATTTCTATTCACATTCTAAAAATATAATTAAAAGAACTTTTTAATTTTTGTGTTTTACTTGTGAAACACCGCTATAACCCGTTAAAAACTCCTGTTTTTAATATGTTTCACTATAAACCGCGAGCTAATATCGTGTACACCTACTTCCACTTCCATTTCCAAGTAGAAGACAATAGATGAAGGGGCATTATCTAATGAATTCCAAAATAATTCCACATAACTCCAAAGACGTGTACACCTAATTCCAATCGTGGTTCACCCCTCGCTATAAACCAACACCGCTTTCCCTAAATGTTTTTTTTGACTTTTCGGCCTTTCTAGCCATAAGCCAATTTATGATACTACTTATTATTTTTCTTAAAATTTGTCTCAACCCCGGGGTCAGATTTTAGCCGGATGCCTCGAGTCGTCCCTAAATGATATTTTGATATCAGAAAGAAGTTTCTACGACTTTCTGTTCGTGTGTTATCGTGGTTATTGGAATACGGATACAGAGGAAGTCTATTTTTAAAGATAGTGAAAAATAAAACTATAGGAAATTATGAAATTGGAAAATAAATGGAATGTTGTTTTTGAACTAAGTATTTTTTTAATGCCCCCTCTCTTTTTCAAATTCAATCATTACATTTGAACCGAGTGTAATTTTATTTTCCCGTGACGTCAAAGAAGCAAAGTGACTCCTTCGTGGCAATGAGATCCATTATTAAAGAATTGTGGTTTCTAATTTTATCATTTTAGATGGACAATATTAGTAAATTTATTCATTCGGATAATCATATTCAACCTATCATTTACGTCTATTTATTGATTTTTTCTTCTTCCGGTCAAATAGCCGGATTTCTTGACGGCAGCTAACTCCCAGATATGTGGGCAACAAACTAAAATTAGAGCAGAAGATGACGTTATTGTCACTCTAAAAGTTGACATCCAGTGACGAAATGTCATTTTAACCAAAGGGTGAATCACTCTAAATGTCATAACTCCGTAGGTATCCGGTATTTAATACTATATAATCTATGATTAATAATATGTTATTACGGAAATTAAATTTGAGAACAAAAATAAAAGAACTAGAGGAAATTGTATATTTTTAAGAGTTTGGTCTAAAAATCTACTACAAAATAAAATGTTTAAATATTATAAAAAAAAAAACAGCCAAAATCCAATGCAGAATTGTTATTCCTCGAGTATTAGATGAGAATCGATGGCTATTTTTGATTTTATGGTAGTTGTTTCGCGACAATACTAGCAAAAAGTTAATGCTAGAGTATAGAGAACAGACAATAAGGATTCATAGTTCATAAGCCAAAAACATTTTGCTGTTTATGTCTCGATTCTAGTCAATCCCGTGCTCGTTTGACAAATTTGGCACCATTGTAAGAGATTGAATTTATTTATTTATTTATTTATTTAAAACAATGCTCTGAGGTGGCTACCTCGTAGAGCAGAAACAGAAAGAATATATATACAAATAGTAACATTTAAGTAAGCAAACATAACATATGTAACATTTAAATGAGCAAACAGAAAGAATACAGGTATGTAGCAAGATTTAAATGAGAAACAGAAAGAATACAGGTATATAGTAAGATTTAAATGAGCAAGACTCTCCCAGCCCAGTGAGCAACCCAAAGTCAGCACAAGCAGGCGAATTTATATTAAAATGACACATAAAATACATTTTAAATTTCCATAAAAATCGTTTTGTTATTTTTTAACAAATATAATCAACGCCTACGTTACACCTTATATGAAAATTATAATTTTGAAAAAATCCAAAGCACGCCCTCTTTATACATCTTTCGCTGGTTAAATAAATGCGCTGTTGCCAAATTGTTTTTAGTCTAAATTTTGATTATACATTTTTCATTATTTATTCCTTATTATATCAGAAACTGTGTTGTAACTATGAATCAAAATTGTCCTAAAATATGCATTGGTTATTGTTTAATGTTGGTTTAGTTTTTTATAAAAATGGTAAGAAGGGTTTTTTAATTATAATCAAATATGTATGTAAATTTTCCGATATCTCGTATAGTGAAATGTTAAAGGGCCTGAAAAACTCGATTTTTGAAATTTAATATCTCCGGAACTGTATTGTTCATAAATTTCGTTTTGCCACCAATCGATGCAGAAGTATTTAAATAATAATCTATCTAAATTTCAAAAAAAAATCCTAAGAAAACGTATTTGGCGGAACAACTACCTTAAGTCAACATGGACTGAAAATAGCAAGTGACATCTGATTAATAATAAAGGACTAAACATATTAATATTTCAAATGACTTTGGATAAAGTTTAGCAACGATCCGGTGCAGTTTATTTTTTCAATTTTCAATGGCTTACCGGTATATCAATTAGCGACATTTTGTAATTAGGATTAAATTATTTTAATACCTTAGTAAATATTCTTACATCATTTTGTAATTGAATTATTTGAGATATAACTTTTGAGGAGTTAGGTGTTGGTTCTAGGTGAAACATTTTAATATAATAATAAAACTTTAGCAAGATGCGAGGTAGGTTTCACAAAAAGAAATAAAACAAAATTGAGTTTTGAATTCGATATATTTCGGGGTGAGTTTACTTTTACTCCTGATGATGGGCTCACCCCGAAATATATCGAATTCAAAACTCAATTTTGTTTTATTTCTTTTTTGTGAAACCTACCTCACATCTTGCTCAAGTTTTATTATTATATGTTTGAGATATCTCCATCTGTTCAATTTCAGGAGCAATTGTTCTCCTTAATGATCTCGAATTTTTGGATTGTCTTTGTCAATTTTTTTCCACTGGTATTCTGACGATGGGGTTTTCTCTTTGTCAAGGACGGTCTCTAGAAAGATGGCCACCTCATATGGCTTGATACCTCTTTTGTAACACTTAGAATTTTAACAAAATCTCTCTGATGATCACTGACTATTAAATGCTCAAGCAAATTGATCTTTTTTATAACAACAAGTGAATAAACTGACTTGTTTACCATTAATGACAACCACATAAGCAATTCATATATGGTAAGTAGCCAAAGCTGTTTTGATTAAAAATAATTTTCCTGTAATTTTTACAAGTTTTCAAATTTGCTTTAGTTATTTTTCAACACCCTGTATTTAATAAAATCATGAACACGACACAAGTGTGATTGGCCACCTGTTAATCTAATGTAAAATACAATGATAAATAGGTTTTTCGAAATTGCAAAGTGTCTATTCATGATGCGAAGAATTGCCAATTTCATTTGGTTTTTTCTAAAGGGGATTTTTTTGAACAGATTGATTCTATTGAATTTCATGACCCAGCATTTTCTTTCAGATAACGATTTATATTAAAGTTATTCTAATTAAAAATTTATTGAAGTAATGTATAGCATTTGATCATAATATCAAATAAGCTGACGTGTTCTGATGTGGCCATCTACTTGACATACAATCTGGCCCCTTACTTATATTTAATATTTAATAAAATTATTTATAATCATGTAGGGGAGGGGGTTAGTTTTTGCATTTGTAGACTTCTGGGGTCCCACTGATTATGAATACAAAATTTGGTTGAGTTTGGTACAAGGGCCTAGATTTTTATTTTTTTGACTCTTCAACCCCCCCCCCCTCATTTTGGGCGGTTAGTTTTACATTTTTAGACTTCCGGGGTCCCACTGATTATGTACAAAATTTGGTTGAGTTTGCTCAAATAACCTAAATTTTTAATTTTTCACCCCCTTAATTTTGGGTCGATATGCACCAAAATCTAATTAGCTCTTAATCTCAATGGAGCAAAACTACGTGTGAAATTTGGTTTCGATATTCACACTAGTTTTTGAGCTAGCTCGTCCACAAAAATTTGGTAACGCACAAACTAATTAACAAACAGACAGACTAGCTAACAGACAACCAGACAAACTAACAGACATTTTGACAAAACAATTATTATCTCAAAAAATATAATTTTTCCGATCATCACTTATTAAGGCTTTTTTGTAGAGCGAAATGCCATGGTTTTGCTCAATTTTTTTAATCAAAATAGTTTTAGCCGTTTTTTAGATATTTCCAAATAAAAGAAGGAAAAAACACTTTTTTCATGCACGATTACAATACTTGACCATACCCTGTATGGCAAAGTAAAAAAGCTTGAGGAAAAAGTGACAATTTTTTCAAGACTCGCAACACTCACCAAAAATTTTAGTCAATAGACAATTTTATTCTTATCGAAGGATTTAAGCTCTAAAGTTGAAACTTGGCAAAAAGGTGAAGTTTATCAATACAAGCGTGTTTGTTAAATTACAGCCCAATAACATATCATATAAAATTTTTTCTGATTTTCTGCATTTTTCAACTAAGTTTATTTGGGGTATCTGGGCCCAGAGGGTAACTGGAGCATGGGTTTTTCCCATTACACTTGAGAGGGTAATTTCACTTCAAGCGGTAGGCAGAACTGAAGGCCAATGACGTCTGATTTTAACAACCAGTCTCATATCTCTAAATGTTGTGTCTTTAGTGTAGCAATCTTTCAATTTTATAATGCTAGATTTTCAATTCAACGTGACGTCATCTAGATTTTACTAAATATTTACAGATTCACTGTAAGCATTAACAAGATTACAATTAATTTAGCATAAATTAGAAGCATAATAGAACTTTGAAATGTTAACTGTCAGCACATGTTCTTATTTAAGTTTTGAGCTTGAGGGGTGGACCATTTACCCCAGTATCTTTCAAAAATTGGGTAAGTGGACCAGAAATTCTTGGAGTATCTAGGCCCACCTCTGACCAAGATGCCCCAAACACATAATTTATCATCATTTTGTTAATCTATGATGGTCATATTAATCATGTTTCAACTCAATTAATTAGATTAGCCTAACAAAATCAACTCACCATTATGAAGCTACCTCCCATATCACGCATCTATTGGTAGTCTGGATGTGTCGGTGGAATAGATGGAATAGAGCCGTTCACTGCACAAATCGATTAACTCCATTTTTTGAAATATCTTAAATTTAAGTAATAAGTAAGTAAAATTTCAAGATAGGTTTCACAAATATATGTTTTGAATATTGATGAAGCTCTATAATACTCTGAGGTATATGAGTCAACATTGACTAGGATGTAGTTGTCGGTTGCCACAGGGTACTTCTCCCATAAGAAATGAAAGAAATTTTTCTGTTTTTGGTTCTTATATATTATATCCTGAAAAATATATAAGAACCAAAAACAGAAAAATTTCTTTCATTTCTTATGGGAGAAGTACCCTGTGGCAACTGACAACTACATCCTAGTCAATGGTTTGACTCATATACCTCAGAGTATTATAGAGCTTCATCAATATTTAATAACGAGTCCTTATCAGTTTACTACAATTTTGTTATTATATGTTTTGAGTTTTATCTCGATATATAATATAGGTATTTCAGGTTACGAGGAATTAAAATAGAAAACTCAAAACATGTATTTGTTTTATTTGTGAAACCTTCCTTGAAATTTTACTTACTTGTTTCACCTTGAACCGACACCTCTTTAAAAATTATTAAATTTAAGGGTTAAAACTCTTGGTTAAGTCATTTATGATAAATTTCCCAAATAAAAAAAAATAACACCATTAAGCGACAAAAAATTTTTTGGCCATCAATACTTTATAATAAAGCAGTAAGGACTCACTTGGTTTGTCCGGTTTGGCCCACTTATGGCTCCGTCCCCTATGTACTCTATCTATCGTAGACTTTCTGAAAGCTTCTAGAAACTTCGGGAACATTCTAGAATGTTCCACAAGGACAGTCGTTCACAAGAATTGAACTCTGACTTGCTGATTGATGTTGACCGATAGTTCGCGCGCCGCGAGCCAGTAAGAAACCCACCGAAGGCGGTTGAATAATAAATTAAAAATTAATAATATACATTATTTCATCGCATTACTCCGTTTTTTGTTTTATGGGGTTAATCGATTTGTTTAATGAACGGCTCAATTGTGCAAATGGCAAAGAGCAAATTCACACAGAAAAATCCCTAAACAGGAATAAGTTAAGAAGTTAGGCTGTTACTGAAATTAAGGGGGTTTGACAATTTTATATGAAAAAATGAGATCGTAAAGTTTTAATACGAGTGCTTTAAGATCAATTTAAAACTAATATGAAATTTAGGTAAAAAAATTCAGATTTTTTTATATAAAATTGACTAAAAGGGAAATAGGTGCTAAATTTTTGTTCCTTGTTCCTTATTAAAATCCCATTTTTTTATCTCAAATTTTGGTAAAAAGAACTTACCTGAAGACCAGCTAATCTAATCTACTATTACCGCATCCTTTATTCTTTAAAGAATTTTCCTTGTTGAGAACATTTTTTTATAATTTTTAATTTACCATACCACAACCAATTGTGTGTCCTTGATAGTGTCATATAATCATATATAATTTTTATTTTAACCCTTAAGATTTTATAATTGGAGGAAAATGTGTAAACTTTTTCAAGACTCAGTTCACGGTCCGCAAACTATCTAGTTGAAACTGGATACAAAGGTGGTCAATTAATGAAACTTTTCATCTCATTAGCTTCAGCAATTTAAGGTGCCCCGTACTATTAATCAATTTTTTCTAATATACTGCTTTTTTCAACGGGAAGTTTTAAATTATTTTTAAAGGCGGAGCCAATGAATTTTCAAATAGAAAAAACGTAGATTTTTTCCAGGATATTCTTTTAATGATAAATTCACATTTTCTAATCGATGTGGCATATATAAAAAAATGTCAAAATACACAATGGAGGTAAATGAACCTTAATAACTATTTTATTCTTTCGAAATATCTCCTTCCTTTTCTTCATTGCTTGGCTTTAAAGAGTCCTATGGTCTGGCATGGTTCAGAATTATTCTCTAAAACGGCTCTAACCGCCGGTTGACCACTAAGTATGTATAAACTATTCCTTGAAATCCGTCCGGTTCCGAGGCGATGCTTCACTTCAGTAACTGAAAAGTATTTTACGGAGTGAGGTTGATAGCCTCACGTCCAACCCTTTTAGTCGCCTTCTACGACATGCAGGGGATACTGTGGACCTATTCTATCCCCAGTCCACAGGGGGAGGAGAGGTTTAAACATATACTATTGCATAAACATATTTTAAAGAATTCCTATCACTCTCTATGTTTTAGGTGAAGTTTATTAATCTAACCATCATGTCTATTCTCTAAGCAAAAACGTTAGCTTTTAACATCCGAATTCAGCGTTATTTCATTGTAACACCTCCTTTCCTAAAATTGCTATTCTGTAAGTCAAAACTTTAACTCCAAGCGTTAATATTTAGTCAAAAGTGTTAAAAATTAAAGCCATGTCAGAGGGTGCATTTAAAATTTTAACCCCATATTTAATATACAAACATGGCGTCTTTAACAAAAAACGCAAAAAGTAAAAGTAAAGCTATGTTTTTCACAGCTTTGAGTTAAAAGCAACACATTTCAGATCCATTTGATCTGTGACAGAAACATTAATACCACAATGATAAATAAACCTTTATCTATCTATCTATCTATCTATCTATCTATCTATCTATATATATAAAATAGAAAAGTATGTGGATATATATGTATGTGGAAACGATCTGATTGGCCAGTGCATAGCCAATGCCAAAGCGTTAAATTATTAGAACGATTCTGATTGGTCAGATAGTGATCGTGCTTAGGCAATGTGTTAAATAAATCTTTCCTTATTCTTCCTTATTTTTGAATCAATTTCATTCAGCACATTCTTTCGATACTTACAGTAAGATTTTAAATTTCAATTATTAAATTGGTATGAACGAGACGCTCCCCGCCAGGGGCTAGGTGACGCCGGGCCGAAGGCCCGGTCGTCAGCTAGTTATATATATATATATATGTAAATTTGAAACCAGCGCAAAGCCCATCAGCGCTAGCAGCGACCTCAACGGGTAGAGGAGAACAGAAGACAGAAGATCCCTCATTCATTATATAGAGGTTATTATTATATAAACATTAGAATAATATTTCTATGTAATAAAAGATATAATTATATAATTCATTTACTTAAAGAATAACTAAGGACTTTAAATTTTGATTCTCCTTTTTAGGTAAATATGCTTGTCACTTTAACCATGTATTATATTTGTAAATAAGCTTATTTTAATTATTAAACTCATTTTTAGCCGAATCAATTTTTATTTACCAAAGGAAAATCCTGAGACAAAACATTATTACAAATCAAAATTTGTTCCTTCAAGATGGCAGCAAAGGTTGTGATCCACGTCGAAAAAGTGCAACGGGATGGCATCTTGACAAATTCGGTTTAATCTATCAAATTAATAGAGGACCAAATAACTTATAAATTCCCAAAAGAGTATAGAAACGAAATGTTTCATCAGGAATTATTAGCTATGAACACATGCAAAGCAGCAATAAAAGGTATAATTGAAAAGTTTTTGTTTTGCCGAGAGTAGCAGAGTTGTTGATTCACAAAGAGAAACAAAGAGGTTGTCCTCTGCTTGATGCAAATAAACATACACACATATATATATATCAAGATGATATATCTGTATATATATATATTATTTATTTTGTTTGAGACTATAGTTTCGAAGACTTGGTCTTCATCATCAGTCTCTTTTAATTATAAATGCTGTTTTTCATGGAGTCAATATCTATACGATGATGAAGACCAAGTCTTCGAAACTATAGTCTCAAACAAATAAATAATATATATATATATATATATACAGATATATCATCTCGATATATATTTGTGTATGTTTATTTGCATCAAGCAGAGGACAGCCTCTTTGTTTCTCTTTGTGAATAAAAGGTATGTCACACATTGGAAATTTTAGAAACATAAAATTAACATTGACACCAAAAATAAAGGTGTGATATATGGATGAAGACGAAAACTTCATATTCAAAGATTATTTGTTGGAAGAAATAAATAATGAATCCTTAAATGCGTCTATAAATAATAACATAGAATCAGAGGAAAATATTAGCATTTTAAATAA
Source organism: Forficula auricularia (assembly GCA_024734495.1). Taxonomy (NCBI): domain Eukaryota; kingdom Metazoa; phylum Arthropoda; class Insecta; order Dermaptera; family Forficulidae; genus Forficula; species Forficula auricularia. Next base: position 5,013,454 of record JALMQS010000069.1, on the reverse strand, counting down.
CATTGAAAGAAAATTTAATTTAGAAATATTCTATGGAAAAGATCAAAATGCGAATGAATGGATAAATGTATTTGAAAATGAATGTACCAGACATAATATAAATAGTCAGTAATAATAATTCCAAATAAATCTGTTTTCAACTCAAAGAAAAAAGGATTTTATTTATAATAGAAGTCTACACCTATTTCCCCAAGAGGCCAGATATATCTCACTCATCACCACATCTATATAAATAATAATAATAATAATAATAATAATATAGCCTCAGGAACTCATTTCTGATGATGAGTACGTGGATGGCGACCACGGGGTTATCCGAGCTAAGTCTGACATTACTTACACTTACTTGTGTCAGGCTTCTCTTTTTTCTCTTTCCTATCTGGCCTCCCTTGGCCAACTCTTGTTCTTTTCGACCCCGACGCTATTAGGTTTCGAGGGCTAGGGGTTCATTTCATTTTTCATCCTTCTTCCCTGCAGGGAGTATGTGAAAACATACTATGGGAGTGCGTCCCCACAGGTTCCTGAGCACCCCATTGAAATGGAGAAAAAAGATGAGCTGAGCCTCGGAAAAGGACCGCTGCCTGGGGATCGCCAGGGCGTGCTTGGAGCCGACGCTGAACACGACAGCTTGCGAACCGTCGGTGGCAGGAGGCTGAGGAGGCGGGCGCCTGTCAATCAACAAACTACAGCCCAACAACGATCAATGGTACTGGACAACGAGGCAATAACATCAGAAGCCACTCCACCTGCCGGCTCGTCCTCTCAAGCTATTAAAGAGAAGACTGCTCGTAGGGGAGTTCGCAATAAACGGATAAAATGGACACCAGAAATGAATGCTGACGTTATACGCATATTCTATCGTGTCAATCGTTGCGAAGATAACCCATTACCAGGATACAGACATCTCCTTCATTCGGAGTTCACGAAACTACATCCAGATTTAGATCTTACCGAACAAAACATCGTTGATAGAAGAAATGTTATCATTAGAAAATCATATCTAACAACCAATGTCTTGGAACAAATTCGTCGAGAGGTTGGTTATGAATTGCACCAAACATCTATTGCAGCCCCGGATGAACACAATGGGTCTCAAACTCTGCTGTGCGAGAATGTAACACCAACCCGTGCCCAAGAAGAACAAGATGTGACATCAATCACGAGAAATGATGAGCTCCTCGATCTAATGAAGGAAAAATTTTACAGCCTACTTGGATGTTACATTAATACTGACCCATCAAAAAGGCCCTCTATTCCGATCCTAAAAAACATAAAATCTGCACAACCATTAATCTTGAAAATGAATATTATCATTGAGGAACATCTGAGGACTACGCGGGATCTTGATGAATTGCATTTGGCCATATATTGCGCGGCAGTGTCGATAATCGAACTAAATGGGCAGAAAATATATACACCACGTGCAAACATAAGTCAGCCCCGAAAAACCTCATCCCCAGCATGGAAAACACGCCTCGAGAAGAACATCAATGAGGCTCGAGCAAAGGCAGATATCATAGATGCTTACCTAAAGAACATCAACTCCAGGAAAATAAGCAAGAAAATCCATCGACTAGCAAGGAGCGCTGGAATCAATCTCCTAAAACAAGAGAGCACTCAAGAACTGATTAACCTTAAAGATGTTTTTAGGCAGAAGGCGAAAGTAAAAGGGGCTAGGTTGCGGAGATACAATGAGCTGTCCAAAAGAAAAAATCAAAATTCAGAGTTCTACACAAATAGGAAGAAATTCTTCAGAAAATTAGATCAACAAAATGAATGCTCGACAACGAGCCAACCCGACATAGACCCTACACATTTTCATAATTACTGGAGCTCTATTTGGAGTCTTCCTAGAAATTATTCTAGAGATGCAGAATGGCTGGGATCTATTGAAGAGCGATATGCTGAGGTTGTACCTGTGCTGCCTCAAGAATTCACTACTGAGGATATCTTCAAGGCTGTGAAAAGGACGAGTAATTGGAAAGCTCCTGGACCGGATAAAATACATAATTTCTGGCTCAAATATTTGACATCTTGCCATGAGTCATTGGCTCTATGTTATACAACCGCGTTAAATGAACCGGAAACAATTCCTAGATACCTAACGGAAGGAAATACTTACCTACTATATAAGAAAGGAAGTACTACAGAACCAGAAAACTACCGACCGATAACCTGTCTTTCCGTTATGTACAAGCTGTTTACATCTCTGATTAATAATAGAATCTATGAGCATTGCGATGCAAATAATTTGATCGAGGTAGAACAAAAGGGTTGTATCCGAGGCTCATTAGGCTGTAAGCAGCAACTTACTATCGATGCTATAATTTTAAAACAGGCCCAACTTAAAAAACGCAACCTGCACATCGGGTATATAGATTACTCGAAAGCTTTCGACTCTGTGCCTCATGACTGGCTGATAAGAGTGCTAGAAATCTACAAAATTCCTCTTAATATTATACACTGTTTGCATACAATGATGAAAACATGGAGAACCAATATTCACATCAATAATAACAACATCGGGAATATAAATATTAAAAGAGGAATTTTCCAGGGAGACTCTTTATCCCCAGTATGGTTCTGCTTGGCCTTAAATCCTCTCTCGGTATTGTTGAAGAAAAAAGATATGGGTTATAAGCTTGCAAGAAATGATAGAAGAATAACGCACCTCCTATACATGGACGATCTTAAGGTTTATGCCGACACTAGTCCAAAGCTGAACTCCTTAATAACAACTATAAGAAATTTCAGCGAGGATATTAACATGGCATTTGGAGTTGATAAATGTTCTATCATAAATATTAAAAAAGGCAAGACGGAATATTTGGGAGAGACTGTGGAGGACATCGTCGAACTTGGGCAGGATAATATGTATAAGTACCTAGGGATCCCTCAAAATATGAAGATCAACCATAAACAACTAAAGGAAATGTTCACTGAAAAGTACAGGAAGAGACTAACAAAGATCCTGAACACCAAACTATCAGGAAAAAACATAATTACTGCCATAAATACCTGGGCGGTTCCTGTGCTTACGTACTCCCTCGGAATTGTGAAATGGACCGAAACTGACCTGGACAGTCTGGATAGGCTCAGTAGAGGTATTCTTAGGAAACTTCGTTGTCGACATCCAAGTTCCTCCGTCACACGGCTGTATTTACAACGTAAAGAAGGAGGAAGGGGGTTAATCAACATCTTTAACCTATGTAGAACCCAAGAAGAAAACATAAGAAATAAATTCTTATGTTCTGATGATGACCTCATTAAATCTGTCATAAGGGCTGACGAGGGGTATACTCCACTGAATCTGAGCTGTCATGCGTATGTGATTCCAAAAAAAGAGCTTAAACCCTGGAAAGAGAATATTCTCCACGGGAAATTCCCAAACCTCTTAGACGAAGATCATATCGACAGGAGTGCTTCTCTACAATGGCTGGCCGATGGCTCTCTCTATCCTGAGACGGAAGGATTCATTATGGCTATCCAAAATAGAATAATAAGAACCAAAAATTATGAGAAGCACATACTGAAGTTAAATGTGACGGATAAGTGTAGGCGATGTGATTGTATGGGTGAGTCCATCGAACATATTATGGCAGGGTGTCCAACACTATCTGAGAATGCCTACCTTGGAAGGCACAATCAAGTGGCCAAATTGATCCACCAACAGCTAGGAATCAAATATGGCTTACTGGATACGAAAACACCTCCCTACTATAAATACCAGCCGGTGCCTGTCGTAGAATCGGGAAAATACATCTTATACTGGGACAGGCCTGTGTTAACTGATAGGACCATCGCTTATAACCGACCCGATATTCTTCTAATAGATTTTAACTCAAGTTCAGGGATACTCATTGATATCGCTGTTCCTCTGACACATAACATCAAAAGGACAGAGGCAGAGAAAAACAACAAATATCAGGAACTCGCCTGGCAAATTAAAGAGATCTGGAAACTGGATAGGGTCTCCATCTACCCATTAGTGATATCCGTTGAGGGGGTTGTCTCTAACAACTTTAATAAGAACATTGAGAAACTTGGGCTGCCAAACACCATCTTGAAGCATGCACAGAAGGCAACTATATTACAAACCTGCCATATCGTGCGCAAGTTTCTCAATAATTGAAGATTATCCGGAGGATCATGTGGGCCAGAGTGAATTCTCTTTCCACATCGACCGAGCCTAATCCCAAATAAGATCTGAAGGGATAGGTGAAATTTTTCCAGCGCAAGCTGAGAAAGTGCATTAACTCGGATAATAATATCATGTGGGCCAGAGTGAATTCTCTTTCCACATCGACCGAGCCTAATCCCAAATAAGATCTGAAGGGATAGGTGAAATTTTTCCAGCGCAAGCTGAGAAAGTGCATTAACTCGGATAATAATAATAATAATAATATCCCAGTGGTGGTGTCCGCGAATGGTCTGGTCACGAAGGATTGGAAGATTGCAAAATCAAAAATTCAATTGGACGAAGGACACATGAGAACTTGTCAGAAGGCCGCATTGTTGGGAACTGCAAATATTGTTAGGAAATTTTTAAGTCTCCAATAAACCACCCAGTGTCATGAATGATTCGCATCCCTAAATTCCTTTGTAAATATTGTACATATAAATATCAATCTTTGTACATAAATTTTTGCCTTGGGTAAATACCCCGGCAACTGTGTAAAAATTAAAAGAAAAATAAACAAAATAATAATAATAAAATATAGGTATATATTTATTATTCTACAGGGTGTCCTAAAAGAGATTGAGGATAAAAAAGGGAAAATACTTGTACAATATTTCATTATTCGTGTACAAGATTAATAATTAAAGGAATCGTAGGGAGGTGGACATGACTTTAAATTAAACACAAGCTTTCATTTTAAATACGCCAAACGCCTCGTTGCTGGTTGGCAACTTCTTCAGTGCCTGAAATAGCGAAACAAAGCCGTTAGACATCTTTTTATTAATCAATTATTTCATTTTTACAAAAGTACAATGGTAAATAAGGTTAGTTTTACTCACCTCATTTCAGCCACTAAAGAAGTTGCCAACCAGCAAGGAAACATTTGGCGTATTTAAAATAAAAACTTGTGTTTAATTCAAAGTCATGTCCAACTCACTACAATTCCTTTAAATACTTGTATAATCTTTAAAGGAACAGCATGGAGAAACTTTCTATATTGATTTAACATTGTTTTTGAATACATTATGGTTAATTAATTAATCAGTTCTTATATTTGGTTTACTTTTATGGCGAGGGGTGAACCGCGACCTAAAATTGTGTACACCTACTTCCACTTCCACTTGCATTTCCAAGTAGAAGACAATAGATGACATCTAATGAATTCCAAAGTAATTCCAAAGGCGGTGTACACCGAATTCCAATCGCGGGTCGCCCCTCGTTTTAGGGTAATAATTACTAGAATTACTAGAAATCTAGTGTAAAACTTTCACTAGCTGTTGGGGGCCAAACTTTGTCTTCGATCCATTGTATATAATTTTTCACATGTGTATAGAGTCCAACATTTGGAAAGCTGCAAAACCCTGATCCAAACGAGATAATTCCAACAACCGTTATTCCACAAACTCCTTCTGGAACTTGGAGTGGACCTCCTGAATCACCCTAAAATTATAAAGAATAAACATCTTTTAATTGGAAATTTTAACTTTAGTACAACAATAATAAATATACCGAAATAAATATTACACTTGTTTTATGAAAAATAATTGGGTAAAGTATTAAATAAAATATTAAGTGAAGGAACTTATCCAAAGTTTATTTGTATACCATTGATCAAGTTAAGTTTAATTTCAAACAATTCAAAAAATAATTGAAGTATGGAAACTACATTACATAATCGTAATCTATAAATTATTGAATTTTAAAGTTTTTATTTTGCCGAGAGTGGCATAGCTGTTGAATCATAAAGAGAAACATAGAGGTTGCCCTCTGCTTGATGCAAATAAACATACCCACATATAAATCAAATTTTAAAAAAATCGATCTATAATTTATATATATATATACAGTGAAACCCATCAAATCCGACCCCCGGAAATCCGAAATCCCGGGAAATCCGAACGAGTTCTTTTTGACAAATTTAAGTTTGGGTAGGTGTTTTCTCGAACTCGAGGCTAGAACAAAACTTCTTCCAAGATCTCCGCAGTAAGTTCACACTTGTATTTTGCCACGATTGTGCAACCCAGTAAATAACGTCTTTTTTTGTATTTGTAACTTTCTTCAGGTTCTCAAGGATAGGAAGAGAACCATTTCCTTTAATAAGATTACCAAACCACCAGCTTTCGCCTAATCCGAACAAATTGAAATCCAAACTGGCTACAGCCCCAATTAGTTCGGATTTGAGGGATTTCACTGTATATATAAATTATTGATTGATTTTTTTTTATGATATATACCATAATTTTAGCTCTAAGTTCTAGAAATTGTATTACAAATGTTAATAAGTTTGTTTATACGTTTAAATTATGCTGCCACACACACTTTCGGTTGGAAAAATATTAAATACATTTATAATATAAGTTGAAAATATTTTTCACAAGAGTTGTAGAGAAGTTGATTTTTAATTAATTTAATTTAATTTTTGATTGAATATTTATTCCTGATTGTCAGATCACATCCATACTCAGTTTTGCCTTTGGTAATTGAAAGGATAAATTAGAATATTCAAAGAAAAACCTCTAACTTTTGAACTACACACTTTAAACACTCACGGTTAGGGACGCACAAAGTGAAATATTTGTAGAAAGAATTCAAGAAATCACACTCAGGTTTTATTTGTTGAGAAACGTGCTGAACCCTCTCGGCGCCTCCTTCCAAGATATTTATGTACTTACGGTTTGCTTTCATGGAATTTTATGATCAGAAGCCAAAAATAAATATTTCAAGATCTGTATAAGAGTTTAGATGGGGCAGGACTATATATATCGTATTTCATTCTCAGCAGAATTTACTATAGGACTACACTAGATTCTGCTGAGTATGAAATAGGATACAATATTGTTACTACCACTGAGAGAGAAGACAGAAGGGGATGTCACTTTGGATTTCCTTCACTGACTTTTCAAAACCCTGAAGAAGGAGTGAATAAGCCTCCGAAACGTCGGTTTATAAACAGATAGTTTAAAGTATCTTCTTCTATTGAATTTTGGACTGGCTCAGCAATATCCACTCAATTTTTTATTTTGTTTTTTATCTCTATATAAAATAGTCACTTAAATATAAAAAAGTATAATAAAATACAATTTTATTTTTCTATCAAAATCGAACAATTACTCAAGTGCGGACACTTTGTAATTTTTTTCCTTAACGAAGAGTTCAATAAAATATATATTTTTTTTAATGTTAACTAAATTATGTATTACTTTCACATTTCTATTCATAGAATATAATATTGAAGTATCTCGATGCCCTGTCTGGGTCCTAACTCTTTGAGAACTTGTATCTCAGAGATGAAAAAAGTTAATTTCATTTTGTAACTTCTAGGTGGAAGGAATCGATGGCCTTAATAGTTGGAAACCGGATTTGGGATATAAAACCGGATATTGTGGTCCCCAGAGGCCAAAAAGGGGCCAAAGATCAATTGGTCAGTGCGTACGTATGTACGTATGTATGTATCGCCATGCGTTTCGCAACCATAAGTCTCAGAGCTACGAAATTCGAAATTTAAACTCGATTTAGGCTAGAAGGAGTACAAGCTTTTGATTGAAACTGGAAGACCGGAAGTGGGCATTTACATGAAATTTTTTTCGTTTTTTTTTTTCTCAAAAACGGCTCTAACGATTTTTTTTAAAAATTAATGTATTTATCAAGTGTCATGAGTTATTAGTTGTGTCAAATTTTTAATCCGATTGAAATAAAGGAAGGGGGTGTAAACTAGGAGTGTCGCGACACGATAAATACACTAATTTTTTAAAAAATCCTTAGAGCCGTTTTTGAGAAAATAAAAAAAAAAAAAAACGAAATAAAGGAAGGGGGTGTAAATTAGTAGTTTCGCGGTGATTTCAAATAGATGAAAATGTGAAAGTCGTGTGGTGAACACACCAGTTGATTTTTCATTGAATTCTCATTTAAATAACAAATTTAATATTTCAAAATATAGGGGTTTAGGAAAGGAAACTCACCCAGCGTTTTAACTGGGAGCGTAGGTTACTATAGTTACGCCCTGGTGTCGATTTGGCGAGGCCAACATCTCCTAGTGAACTTGACGTCATCTGTAGGTAGGAACATCCAGAAATAGCATGGGCACTATTGGAATTATTATACATTGAGATAAATTTATCGTAGTTTAGATTATTTATTTTGGATTCCAATAATCGCAAATTAATATTAAATTAATATAACCAAAATATTTATGCAAGAACGTGACGTCATCTGTAGGCGATGTTGGCCTCACTTCACTCTGTGTGGAGACTAGCAGAGGGCGTGTCTATATATTTCATGGTCTAAGGTTACGCCAATGGTAATAAAATGAAAAGAAAAAAAAATTTTGATTTGCCTTGATATCGTAGCGATGAACTGCAAAAGACAAGATAAACAAATATAGTGTATGTTTTAATACTCACGGAACATGTGTTTTTTCTTCCTTCGAGAACTCCAGCACAAATTTGCAATTTTTCATCAATACCTCTAGGAAGTTTTCCGTATGCATCGCCGATGGATTCATTACAATGAAAAGAATCGAGAATTCGTAAACTAACATCAAGAAGAGTATTGCTTCCGCTATTCCAATCCACTAAAATAAGAAATCAATACATCTAAGAACAAATTGTACAAATATATCTAGACACACGGCAGTGTGTCAGCCAAGTTCGGAAAAACGGGCGACGCACCGGCCATGTGTATATTTACACGAACTATTTCGAGCTACTTTCGACCCCCCATAAAATAAAACGAATTTATTTTTGGAGAGACTTTAATCTCGATATATAAATTTCGGGTGGTTAACCCATCACTAGGAGCAACAGAAAATATATATATATTGAGTTTAAAGTCTCTCCAAAAATAAATTCGTTTCATTTTAATATCTTAATGTGAAACCTACCAAATAATTTTTATCCAATAATAGCCTTTTCCGTAGTTTTGGCCGATCTCAAAACTCTTACCTCTTGTAAAAAATCGGGAAATTGCGTGACAATTCGGGTATAAAACTCAACTGGAATCCATTGTTAGGTTTAGGGATACAAATTTTTGTCGACTAGTAAAATTAGATTATTCATGACCGGAAATTCGTCAATAATACCGATTCAGCAAACTTACCGGGGTTAGTGTATCCCCAACCGGAAGCCACTGCAGCCTTATAATGACGTCCTCTCAAGGGTGGAAGACAAGCAGGTCGTACAAAGTCATTTAAAATGGCCGACAAGCTGAGTCGCAATAATGCAATATCATTGTAAGGAGTAGACTCCATATAATCAGGATGATTAATTCGATCTTGGATTCGAATCAATTGCTGATTACCGATAGCATCCTCGCCGCTTTTAAGAAGTTTTGTTGAGCCTAATAAAGCCCAATCTGCGGTTTGGCTTCAAAAATAAAAAGATTGAAAATTAAAATTAATTTCATTATAAAAGAAATTTACACTAGAGTTTTTCTTTGCCTATTATATATGTCATATGAGATGGAACTATCACATAAAGAAAATTACCAAGAAAACCAGATATATAAATTTTGTATTATATAAGTTATGTGCAATATTGGATGCAAGGGGATGAAGGTAATTTATCAGGCTCTGTTTGAGAGTATAATTAATTATGGTATAATTGTGCGGGGGGTGCAAATGATAATGCAACGAAACCACTTATCACTATTCTGACTAGACTTATTAAAAAAATTAAGGTACAATCTGTCCTGGGCAGTTATGAATCTTTTATTGTTAACTCTGTTGTTTATTATTATGGTGTGTGTAAGATATTGTATAATGAACATAGTGGCAGAACTAGACATAGATCAATTGTCCTGCCAAAGATTAATAAGTCAATTACCCAACAAAAAGACCTATTTTGTGCCAATTAAATATTTTAATAAACTCCCAAATGATCTAAAAAATCTGTCGTGTGACAAGAAAATATTGAGAAAAAAATTGGTTAAATGGATCGGATCGTTGTGATTTCACCTTGTGATATGTATGTAAATCTCTAATGTGAACTAATGTTTATCAATATATACCATATTTAATTTATTGTAATTCTTTGTAAAATTAAATAATTATTAATTTTTATATATAAAATAGATATATAAGCTATATAATATAAAATAGATAAGATTTTAATCCGGTACTTTGAACAGTTAACTTGTCAACTCTATAGGACATGACATATTGTATGTTGTGTAATAAATAAATAAAATAAAATGAAAAATATATCTCAATATCTCAACCAAAACATTCTGTGAAAAAACACGTCAAGTTCGAAAATGTAGTAAAATCTAGTGAGTAGCCAAGTTAAATTCGCCAAAAATAATTAAGTTGAGAGATCTACTATTTTCTCAACTTAATTATTAATGGCGTATTTAACTTGGCTACTCACTAGATTTTACTACTTTATCGAACTTGACCTGTTTTTCAAAGAATGTTTTGGTTGAGATTGGTCTTCTTTTTGTAAACTATGGGAAGCCCGTTGGTCTAAAGGGCTAGAATTTTCATTTTTGACCCCCCCCCCCCCCCATTTTGGGTGACATTTCTAATCTTCTGGGGGCCCGCGGAATATAAATAGGAAATTTGGTTGAGTTTGGTCCAACGGGCTAGAATTTTCATTTTTGACCTTCCTCCCGTTTTGAAGGGGTTGAAAAAATGAAAGTTTGGATTTTTGAAATTTTTCCTCTGTTTGTGTCCCAAACTCTACTAGCAGGCGAAATTTCATGATGTTCTGGAATGATTGGAAGTACCCTATAGGTTTTGATGATCTGTCAGTGAGTGAGTGCCAAAATTAGCTATTTTCTCAGGTCCATAATCAGAACCTATTTAATCTATATTATTGAAATTTGGTACTCTCCTCAAGATGGATTACATAATTATATGTGTATAATTTCAGCTCTGTATCTCAAATAAATTCCGACCTGCAGGAGGGTCGAAATTGGCTCGAAATCCTTCATGTAAATAGCGTGTACGGCCAAGCTAATGCTCGAACTTGGCCTGCGTACGCTGTGCGCTTTGATTGTTTGATAGATTATGAAAAAGAATAGTAAAAATAAAAATAATATACTCGTAGTTATATTAATACTAGCAAGAGTTGAGTGTTTGATAATTTTTGAATTTTATGAAAATAGATGAAATTTTTAAAAATTTCAAAATCTCACAGAACTCAATCGGGACGTAATTGATTGATGTTTGATTTATATTTAAACTCTTGTAGAAAAATAAATCCTATTTAACTATTTTTAAACATTTCCAATTTCTTTAATTACTTGAATGCTCTCTATATATAATAACGAGTATCAATTTAGTCCAAATGCAATAGTCAAAAGGCCGTTCCTAGAATAATAGAAATTAAGAAATTAACTTCTACTAGTCTAAAACAGGTCGAAACTTGTATATGGAATCCTTGCCTTAGCTGCTACAAAGAAAGAGAGATCCTTCTATCCGCGCACTTTTTAGTAATTTTTCTCGAATAAATATCTTTCTATATATTTACCAATTTGGCCGCGTAGAATTAGTAGATGGCAGCACTTGATGGCAACGCCTGTATTTAGGCAACCTTATTAGACCAAAAATATATCCAATCGGGTAATTAAGCAATAAGAAATAGCAGATAAAATATTTCTAAATTAAAGGAGACAATAAAAGAGTTTATCTTCTGCTGGGAAAATAATTTTTTATTTTACCTTCACACATCAATTCCTGTGAATTATAATAGACTGATGAAGGCGGCAAAGCCTTTGAAACTATAGTCTCGTTATAAATAAATTAAAAAAAATATTTTCCAGCAGAAGGCGCACTCTTTTACCATATTGTCTCCTTTAATTTATAAAAATTCTGCTACTCTCGGGAAAAAGAACCTTTCAATTGAATTCTCAAGGTAGCTGTTTCGGGACAATACTAGCAAAAAGTTAATGCTAGAGTATATAGAACAGACAATAAGGATTCCTAAGCCCAAAACTTTTTGCTGTTTATGTACCGATTCTAGCCAATCCCGTGCTTGTTTGACAAATCTGCCACCATTGTAAGAGATTAAATATTTTTATAATAAAATTACAGATAAAATACATTTTAAAGGTCGATGTATTTCTATAAAAATCGTTTTGTTATTTTTTAACAAATGTAATCAACGCCTAAGTTACACTTTATGAAAATTATAATTTTGAAAAAATCTAGCGCATTCGCGCTTTATAAATCTTTCACTGGTTAAATAAATGCGCTGTTGCCAAATTGTATTTAGTGTAATTTTTTTTTATAGATTTTTCATTATTTATTCATTATTATCTCACTGTGTTATAATTATGAATCAAAATTGTCTTAAAATATGTAATGGTTATTGTTTAATGTTTGTTTAGTTTTTTATAAAAATGGAAAGAAGAGTTTCTAAATTATAATTATGTATGTAAATTTTCCGATATCCCGTATAGTGCAATGTATAAGAGTCTGAAAAACTCTATTTTTGAAATTATAAATATAATTGACTATGAAAAAAATAAAACCAAACGTTTTTTCAAGGAATCGTGTTTCATCCAACAAAGCCAGAAAAACACAGTAAATTACAAGGTAGACACGGGTTTTTTAATGAGGGAGTACAAAATTTTAATAGAAATGACAACAAAATAAACATTTATGCTTTTTTATTAATTAATTCCGCGTGCCAAAAAACGTAGACAATATTATGGCCGTTGACCTTTCCTTGACTGGTCATTAACATTAATTAGTTCATGTTAAATTTAAACCAGCTCGAGTACTGATTATTTTTTGATTTTTTAAATTTCATTCGGAATTCATTGTAAAGAGATGTAAAAAATTGTATAGACTCGTATGTTATCTCATTTTGAATTTGTATATATGTATATGTGTGTTGTTTAATCAGGCTTTTATCAATGTTCTGTACAAAGTGATGGGGTCGGCACATTGGTGGGGGAGTGGGTGAATACCTTTTGACATCTGTAATTAATAATAACTCACTGACTTGCCTATTGTGTGGTCCCACAGTTTCCACTGAGGAAGAGATGCCGAAAGCGCTCTCAAAATATTTGGATTAACCATTTGAACAATAAAATAAATTACTGGAAAGAAGCAATTCAATTTATTTATCCTTTAACAATAAAAAAAAAAAAATATTATTATAAATATACAACTAACCTTTCTAACAAATTAGATACGAAAAAAAAATATTATTGATATCAGTGCAACTTTAGGGAGGATACCAACTTAACTGAATTAGATAGAAAGATATTGAGATAAATATTTTCTGTTGTGTTTGCAAATGTGTCTATTTTTTTTTAATATTTTTAAAGAATTAAAAAATATTACCCGAATTTTGTCTTTGAACAGTGTGCTGCAGTCAGGACATAATATTCACTTATCAAACTCCCTCCACATATCCATGATATACTTTCTTTTTCTCCTATGCCAATCGCTGCCTGTAAAGAAATACATTCATTTATCTATTAGAAATTAAATTATTAGAGGATTAATTGTATTTACTTCAATTATTATCATTGGATAAGCTTTCAAGTATACACGATATATTACTGAAATGGTATATTAAATTGCATTTGTAAAGGAAAAATTTGAATTCTTGTAAAATAGATTTTAATTTACTTAATAAAATTATTTTGATAATTTATATACATAAATAAATACACATCTTTTATACAAACAACTTGCGATATGTAATTACACAAGCCAACAAAAAAAAATGTTTATTAAAAACTTTTTAAACCAATTTTACTTAACAACGTTCCCTAATAAATCGATTTTCTTAAAATCCTTTTAAAACTTTGAATACACATATTTATAAGTGTCCTTTATACGTAGAAATTTTTTTCAATAGTCCTTGCGGCACTAAATTTACAAATATTAACCATTGAAATTTGCATATTTAACACGCGAACCCTATCCCGATTGATGTTAAAACGACTGTTTCATTAAATAACAATCTTAATTTTCTTGCAATTATTTTGAAAAACTGAGAATCATTAACTGATGGGGGGGTTCTAACCCCCCCCCCCCCCCCCGTGGCTACGTCTCTGAAGGTAAAGTCATGTGGTTGGCTACATCAGTTTATTTTTGAAATAAATTCACATATATGTCATCTTTTTAGGTATATAGGTACTTTTGGCAATTTTCCTAGTTCGGCGTCCTTAGATATATTCAAACTTGCCAAATAAAAACCTTGAAAAGATGAGACTTGTTTGTATTTATTTCAGAACTTAAGTTATAAATTTTATTTTATGATTTCGAGAAACCTAGCGCCGTGTTAGATTTCTATCCAAAGAAAGTATTAGAATAAAGAAAAAGAAAACTTATTTTTTTACATTTATGTTTTTGACGATATAGGAATTTGGCGCACATTCTTTTTAAAACTATCAAATTCTTTTTTGCTTTTAATATAGAAACAATAAAAATTTCAATTAATTACCAAATGAGGGAATTCTTTTTCTTTTGATTCACGACCATCAATAATTAGTGGTTCAAGTTCACTATCATCATATATAGATGCAAAATTTGTAGAGAGAAATAAAATCGATTTCTTACAATATTTTCTACACACTAAAAACAAAACAAACAAAAATGTAAAACACAGGATTTTTATTTAATCATATCATCTAAAATTTTAATTTAATTCAATAAATATTCTATAGGAGCTTTTCGTGCGTGCCTTCGGCACGCCCTCGAAGCTCGACCCTCCGGTCTGGTGCCCTGGCGGGCAGCGTCTCGGTCCAAAAATTGTATTCCTCTTAAACTATTTAATTTTTAAATAAATATTTATTAAATCGAAAAGTCACAATAATGAAAATAATGATGTGAAAACTTCGTTATACTCAGATTTAAGAGATTATTTTCTACTTAATAGAACTATTTAAAATTCTTGAGTTTAAAAAAGTTTATTTCTCGTGTCAATCCAGACATAGTTATATTGTATTACCATAATAAAAATGGAGAATTTTTTGTTGAAATCAGATTTGAAATGCTCTTAATTTATGCGATGAATGTGGAAGAAGTGTTATGGGGCTCCCAATGATATGAATGAATGTCGAGCGTTTCCTGATAGGAATACACCCTCCCAAGCTTCATTTCATTGTGTCATAAATCTGTTAAAAAAAAAAAAACAAGAAATATAAAGGTATGAAGAAACTGACACAGGCCATAATAACGAAATTGGAACTGGAATTAATCCAGAAGACTTGCGAACTTGCGATAGACTCATACACTCTGGAATTTCTCAGACCAGTGTCAAAAAATTATTAAATTATTTATTTAATAATTAAATATTTGATCATTTTTATTTGACAATTTAATTCATACACTAAAAGTCCCATAAGCAACGGTGTTTTTGTCACTATGACAGCGAAAAAAGTTTACCCTAACTTTTCCAGCGACAAAACTGAACCTAGCTTTAAGATTCTAGTAGGCATGCATCATCGGTGTCTAGCAACACTGACATGACAACCAACATTGTAAACAATTTTATGTCAAACTTGCATTGTATGAAAATGTCGAAAATACCAGCATGCCGCAAACTATTAACAAAAAACGTAGAAGTTCTGAAAATCAAGTTGTTTACAAGAATTGTATTTTTAACAATTGTACTTTTCCTCTAAATTAAATAAACTAATTTATGTCTTAATTTTGTTAATTTTGTGATTTACGTATTGATTCATTAAATTGTCTTACCGAATTACACTGGGTCGAAGTAAACTTGATATTTTATAATTCGAGTTTTGTTGCCTTTGGGCAACAAAATTCTCATTAAAATGTCAAGTTTACTTCGGCAAAAAAAAAGCTCTCGTGTAATTATAAGTGATAATTAAGCTGAATTGACATCGAGCTAACCAGGGGACCCGGGTTTGAATCCGACTCGAGTCATCCAGCTAAAATCTGACCCCCGGGGGTAGAGACAAATTAAAAAAAAATATATAACTAGTATCGTAATTAGGCTTATGGCTAGAAAGGCCGAAAAGCCAAAAAAAAAAAAAAAAAATTAAGCTGAATGATTGTTAAAAATGATTATTAGAATTTTTTTGTGATCTAATTGATTTAATATTTTTTATTATTTGATGTATAAAAAATAGTTCTTATAAAAGTTGTTCAGTTTTTTTTTGTAGATTCAGAATATGTACAAAAACATATAGGTTTCCATTTAAAAAACAGAAGTTGACATTGAAATACCCTTAAAAGCTTGTTCTAGTTGGCCAAACAATAGCGTAGTTTAGTTTTCCCCTTGATATAAATAAACTTTTATTTAAAACTTTTTCAAATAATGCACTGTTTTTGAGTTATAGCACTGTCTCAAGATAAAAAACTCACCCGGTTTATACCATATATATTTTTCGAAACTTTCCAGAAAGCGCGGTAACCGATTAGGGGTTGTTCTCTGAACTGATTAACTTTTTTGATTGATATAGAAGTGGCCTAATGCAAATAGCCAAGAAAGGGACGCCGGCAACATCCGAAAATTAGTCTATATGAATGGCATTTCCCAGGTCTGTGCCCCGTGCTATGATAGAGAGTCGGCTGACAAGTCTTGACAGGCACTCGGTATGTTAAGTATAGGCTAATCAGGAAAATATTGCAAGGGAATAATATATATATATATATATATATATAGATATACTGTAAATAGGAATGAAAATAATTAATAAATTTAAAATTTCCATATAAAAAATGAAAGAAATATTAATAAAATCCTATTCTAAAAAACAGTTAGACAATCTCAAGTATAATAATTAACATTTTGATGGAAAATTAATAAACTAATCGATTGACAATTTGGCACGATTATTTTTAGAAATGTTTTTCTTTGTTATTCGGGCATCAAATTGAATTTGATTTTATTCAAAATGTGCAGGAAATTGTTTGATCTCGTTAATCAAATTTTAATCTAATTCTTGAATAAATGTTTATGAAGGGATTAAAAATCGTTTCCCTAGTGGTGATTTTGAAATTCACATGAATGGTATATATATATATAGAAGTTCCCGATTTTTATTATTAAGACAAAAGTCTAGGGAGTTTGCTACACGTAGATCGAGCGGAACGTTAATATATGTTTCTAGGCTGCTTCGCTTGATTTTTGACGATTTATAAGAAACTTATAAAGATTTTATTGACGGTGTTGAAAAAATCTTCCAAATTGACCTCAAATATTGATAATTCAAACGAAGTTCTTATGAAATTATTTATTTTGTACCAGAAGGACTTCGTTTGAAATTATTTATTTTGTACTATAAGAACTTCGTTTGAATAATCAATATTTACGATCATTTTGGAGTGATCTTTTGAACATCGTCAATAAACTGTTTATACGTTACTTATAAATAGTCAACAAACTGTCATAAGCTTGATATTTCCATGGTTAGTTAAAATTAAATTCATTAAAAAGTAATATTTCACGAAAAAGCGGCTTTATTAAGAAAACTTGATGTTTTAGGTATATAGGTGTATGGTAAAGTAAAAAAATATTAAATTAATTCAAAATTCTAGCCACCCAATCAGCTGTACTTTAGATAAATAGAGCGTAAATAAATATTAAGAAATAATCTTAAGTATAAGAAATAATTACTTACTTTCTAGACTTTTCAGGCCTACTTGTCGTCTTAAAATAGTTCTTTTTGGAGGCAATGTTGTAGTCGTTTCAACAGGCTGTGGATTCTCCTGCCGCAGTAAAGGTATTGGTTTTCTTATCACCGTGGCTGTAGTACTATCTCGCCTTGGGGGATTCACTGGCTCACGTTCCCAAATAGGATTATCACCTAGTAATTCTTCGACCCAGAAATCGAAATTAAAGAAAATATATAAGTCAAACAGCCGTTTGCAAGACATGTATACACTATCAACAAAATGAACATTAAATTAAGTAACTCGTTTTGTCAATTTAATATGTCTAACAAATTTATCGTTTTTGAGTTATTACGAACACAGTCAGAGAGACAAGTCGATTGATTTTGGAACACTTTTTTTGTTCTGGAAAACAAATGCTAATATTTGTCGAAAAATTTTACTCTAATTTAAGGCTATGGTAGACTTAAATTTCAATATTTAAAGTTGAATTCTAAATATTAGAATTAGAAGAGCTTGTTTTTTGTTTGATTCAAATAAACATATATATATATATATATGTTGCAGTAAAAACCAGTTTTTTAATAAGAACACGTTTCACCGAATACCTTTGTGACAACTAGAGCTTAGTGATGATGGTTGAGTTTGGTTCAAAGGTCTAGAATTTTAATTTTTGACCTTCCGCCTCATTTTGGATGTTTATTTTCAAATTTTTTTTAACGAAAATGTCAAAAATTACACCCTCTATAGCTGTGCTTCTAATTTTGACATTTTCGTTTAAAAAATTTTGAAAATAAACACCGAAAATGAAGGGAAAGGTCGAAAATGAAGAACCAAACTCAACCAACATCAGTAAATTCCAGTTGCCATAAACGCATTCAGTGTAACGCGTTTTAACTAATAAGAACACGTTCTTACTAAAAACGGGTTTTTACTGCAACATATATATATATATCAGTTGCGGTCTGTGAAATTTCAACCAGAGGATGCTGTCCAAAATATAACCCTTCAATTTTTAAAATTTAATATTATTTTTCCCTTACGCATGGGGAATTTCGAAACGAACAAAAGAGAGGAGAGTTATAAATTGGTTGAATTAAATAAAATTGATACGATGGGCACCGATTATTTACAAAATAGTATATCTAGACTTTTGAAATACAGCGTAAGTTTCAAGGTCCACTGTATGTCTGCTGAAAAATAGAATCCCTATCGACAATATATAAGTAGCCCTACCATACAGCTTTCCAAGATTATCACCCGTATGTGCCTACTAGGATCATATGACTTGTACTATCGGTTTCTAAATGAAAGACGTAATTGTCATCCGACAAATAGTATAGAAATAACACCCACGCCAAGTTTCTTTGTAAAATTCATCGATAGACGCAGAATTTTGTGTTATTTTTCAAATTTAACATTTGATTTTTTCCAACACGGTATGAAAATACTATTGAGGTTTTGAAACTTTGGGATGCAAAGCATACACAGCATCCTTGCCGCACGCCATATAACGAATAGTGCCTGGGAGGCCGAGCGATGCTCGGTAACTTTTTGCCACTAAATAGCTTAAGTTTTAAATTTCACGGCTCTGCGACTTACCGAACACGATATTTGAATGATTAAAATATTTATTTTACGACACTCCTAATTTAATCCCCCTTCCTTTATTTCAATCGTATTAAAATCTATACACGACTAATAACTCATGATACTTGAAAAGTACCCTAGTAGCACAATGTTTCAAACTATATAGTAACTATATAGTGCCTATATAGATTCTCAAAATCAAGACAATATAGTTGCTATATAGTTTGAAACATTGTGCTACTAGAGTAGGTACACCAGTTTAAAAAAAAAATAGTTAGTGCCGTTTTTGAGAAAAAAAAACCGAAAAATATTTCATGTAAATGTCAAATTCCGGTATTCCGATTTCAACAAAAAGTTTGTTGTGCCCTTTCTAGCCTAGATCGAGTTTAAGTTTCGAATTCCGTAGGTTTGAGATTTAAGTTTTGTTAAGGGAGAATAGTGTAGGTTCTTGGTGAAACATATAATATTAAATAAAGTAAAAAAAAATTTTTAAATATAAAATACTAGGTAGGTTTCAAATAAATAAAAGATCAGATGCTTGTTTAGCACGACTCAATATATATTTCGGGATATAAGCCTATCTTCAGTGTTCTTTGTGAACTCCCGAAGATGGGCCTACACCCCGAAATATATACTGAGTCGTGCTAAACAATCATCTGATATTTTATTTGTGTGAAACCTACCTAGTATTTTATATTTAAAAAAAATTTATTTACCTGAGATTTATAGCTGTCAAACGCAGGAGGCTACATTCTTACGTACGTAAACATCAACTTCCGGTACTTCTATTTTAGCTAAAATCTTCTTGTGAAACACCACCAACTCCAACCTAATTTAATTTTAACAATGTTTCACTATAAACCAACACCGCGTTCCCTAAATTTTATTTAAAATCTTCTGGTGCTTCATGTAGCCTCTAGATAGCTTAAGTTTCAAATTTCAAAAATCTGCGATTTACCGAAGACGAGATATGAACGATTAAAATATTTATTTTGTTACATGACTAATTTACACCGCCTTCCTTTATTTCAATTGGATTAAAAATTTGACACAACTAATAACTCAAGATACTTGATAAGTACACCAAATTTTAGCGAAATCGTTAGAGCGGTTTTGGAGAACCCAATTGTGTATATATATACAAGAATTGCTCATTTAATAATATAAGATATAAGTATCTGGAGGCACCGAGCGATGCTCGGTAAATTTTTCCTTAGTTAAAAGCTTTATTTTAATATTATTTTTAATTTAAAATTCTGATAAAAAGGTCGGTTTTTATTTGAGAGCCGTTTTCAAATTAAAAAAAATACAAATATATATATATATATATAGTATTCGCCCACTATACCCCCCCCCTCCAGACCCCTCGACCTCAGACCGATCCCCCACCACTGCACCCCACCTCCTGCACCTGTTTTGATTCACTCACATGATTAATTTTTATTCATCCAATTGTTAATAAATAAAACCTATAAAAATGTGTTATTTTTTCAGAAAATTGAGACCTGCTTATGCAAAAGATATTTTTAAATGAATTCTTGATTTTAGGTTAAAAATAAAAACAATTCTGTTACCATCGACAGTGAAATCTTTTATTCAACTAATATAAAATTCTTGATTATTTTTTATTCTATTAAATAAATAGGGTTCTTTATAAAAACAATTAAAAAACGTTTATTAATAATTCTAAAGTTTAGGTAGAACAAAATATGTTAAAAACCACAATCACAATACTTCTTCGAGGGATTTGAGAACAATAAATTAACCCAACCTATTGTCTGTCTGGGTACAAAAGTAAAAGGGAAACATTTTTTAAAAGCCCAAGATTGCCATTTTTCTACGTGAGAATAATTAATTTGATTACGAAAAAACTCATCAAAAACAATTTTGTCGAAGATGAGACCGTGACAGATCGAATTCTCACACCAAAAAACCCCTAACCTGTGAATTAGAGCCGTTTTCAAAATAGAACTAGGATACAAACAATTAAACAATTTTTGCTCGTTTAATCAGAGTAGATATATAATTGTTATAGTTTCTAAGATTTGACCTTCATCATCAATCTTTTTAATTATAAATATTTTATCCGTTATTTCTACTGGGTTCAAAATACCCGATTGGATAGAGGTAAATTCGTTTTGTTGTAATAGCAAGCTGGTCAAATAACAACTAAATAAGTTACTCTTGGTTTTCTGTGAGTGTCTATATGAAAGCCTTATTTTAATGAACAAAATTGTATTTTCTAGAAAAAGAAAATATTATTTCGGTTAATTGTTATGTTTAATTAGTAAAACCTACCGTATTGAAGATCTCCAATCGAAAAGATTGAGAAGATGTTGAGAGCCACGAACCAAATTGATATCGACCACATTTTGTTTTTAAAAGTATGAAATAAATATGAATGAAAATCTAAGCAAAAATAATGCTGCACAAATTCAAATGCCTAACCAGTAGTGAAGTTGTGGCGAATCTGTCAGAGAATATTAGTAAGATGGTAGACCCCCCCCCCATTCTAAAATTTCCACCCCTCTTCCACCTGTCATTTATAAAAACACGTTTAATTACATTTATAAACTACCTTGGGATTCCCGTAGGAAAAGAAACATTCTTCATTTCCAATGTTTTGCAGAATAATTATTATCTAAAAACCGGTTTGTTTAAAAATGTGATACAAAAATTTTAAGATCTCATATGAATCAAGACTAATAATAAAAAAATTGAAAAAAAATTAATAAATAAATTAATAAAAATTAAAAAAAATAATATAAATAATAATAATTAAAAAAATTGTAAAAGATAGGAAAGAAATTGGAACAGAAATATTTAGTAGGGAATTGGATAAAATAAAAACACAGAGTATTTAATTAAATGGGCTAGACGTTTCGTCAATTTATTTTGACTTCCTCAGTGGTCCATTTTAACACTCTTTGTCAAAAAACATTTTCACTATGAGACAAAACCGCATTAATATTTTTACTTTACCAGAGGGAATGGTCAAGTATTGTAATGGTGCATGAAAAAAGTGTTTTTTTCCCTCTATTCTTCGAAATATCTCAAAAACGGCTGAAACTATTTTGATAAATAATTGAGCGAAGCCATGGCATTACGCTCCGAAAAAAAGTCCCAATAAGTGAACATCGAAAAAATTATATTTTTCGAGATAATAATTGTTTTGTCAAAATGTCTGTTAGTTAGTCGGTCTGGTTGTTGGTTAGTCTGTGCGTTACCAAATTTTTGTGAACGAGATAGCTCAAAAACTAGTGTGAATATCAAAACAAAATTTCACACGTAGTTTTAGTGAATTGAGATTAAGAGCTGATTAGATTTTGGTGCATATCGACCCAAAATTAAGGAGGGTTATAAATGAAAAATCTAGGCCATTTTTTTTTAATGATATTGATGTGAGAAGGAGATACACCAGAAGGTCCATCCTCTAAAGGCCTGTATGGACTGGCCCCTCCATCGGGAAAAGAACAGAGTAGAAGGAAAAGAAACCGGGATCACGAGCCAAATCTCAGAAAGTTAGATATAGTCCAATTTAATAAGTTTTTAGGGGCTTCGAGCAGTGGTAATTCTCCGCGCGATAAATTAGGTTAAATTTATCTCACACTTAAGATTTATCTCCCACTTAAGCAAACTCAACCAAATTTTGTATTCATAATCAGTGGGACCCCAGAAGTCTAAAAATGCAAAAACTAAACGCCCAAACTGGGGGGGGGGGTGTAGGTTCAAAAAATAAAAATATTGGCCATTTACCAAACACAACCAAATTTGGTAGAGATAATCAATGGGACCCCAGAAGTCTGAAAATTCAAAAACTAACCGCCCAAAAAAAGGAGGGGGGGAGGGGTCAAAAAATGAAAACCTTTGCCCTTGTAGCAAACTCAACCAAATTTATATACATAATCAGTGGGACCCCAGAAGTCTAAAAATGCAAAAAACCCCTCCCCTACATGATTATAAATAATTTTATTAAATATTAAATATAAGTGAGGGGCCAGGTTGTATGATAAAGTCAAGTGGATGGCCACATCAGAATACGCCAGCTTATTTTAACATAGCCAAGAATATATTAAAATAAACTGCAACGTATCTTTGCTAAACTTTATCCAAAGTCATTTGAAATATGAATATGTTCATTCCTTTATTATTAATCAGATATCACTGGCTATTTGCGTATTTGCGATCCATGTTGACATAAACTCAAAAATAATCGATTCTCATCTAATACTTGAGGAATAATCATTCTACATTGGGTTTTTGAACATGAGTTGTTTCTTATTTTTATTTTTGAGTTTTATATTATTTTATTTGTTGAATTTAATTTTTTTGAAATCGGTTTTATTTTTTTTTTATAAAAATTATTTTTTATAGTATAAACATTTCTCATATTTATTTACTCCACTATAGTATCTGTTTATGAATTCTAATACCAATAAAAACATTAATGCTATGTTTCAAAGAGTCCTTATTAGTAATGAAGTGATAAAGCTTTAGTTTTTGTGTTAATTTGATTAAAATTTGAATTTTTATTTAAATTACATATAATTATAATTAATTATGTGTGATCAAAGAGTCCTGTTACCCACCAAGCTCAGCTCGCCTAGCGTGTGAAAGAATTTTCATGAATATATTTGTTTTAACAGTAAACAATTCAATTCATTTGTAATAAATGAAAAAATGCTGGGTTAGATATAAATCAGTGTATGTGTATATCTCACCTTGTCTTCAGGGGTGCAGGAGGGGTTGAAAAATGCCTCATAATCGAGAGACCTCATGTCCCCCGGGAAGAAAGAGAACAACTGGCGTGCTTGGCTTTCGCCCGACTGGCTTCGTTTCTTATCATCTAAATACCGTTACTCAAGGCTTGCGCGTAATCAACTCCATTCTCAAATTTTTCAATCTTATTACTGCCCTAGAAATATCTTACCCGGTAGGCTCTGCAAGCTCCGCATGCAGGGCGGTCAGAAATATTGAATTCACTCTTAAATTTACAATTTTATTTTATTTATTTTTTTCAAGTGATAACTATTTTTCCACACTTTTTATTTTACTTGGTAGTAAATGGGATTGAGCCGTCTCGCGTCACGCATCACGCTTGGTACAAATTCAAGCCGCAGATGGCGCTGCAGCATTAACTCTAAGCACAAATTAATATCTTATATTTGAATTTTGCCGCTCATGTACATTTTAATTTCCTGGACAATAAATGGGAATGAGCCGTCACGGTTCACGTTTGAGTTGTGGTCTAGTGCCAGTTCAACCATTGTCGGAATATATTTTAATTATTACTTTTCAAAAAATAATAAAATTATGAAAATTTATATTTTTATAAAAATATAAATTTTAATAATTTTAGAATATTAGAATTATAAATACCATATATAGTTTATCACTTCTGTCGTGTGTTCTTAAGTACACACCCGAATTTTTTTTATACACTATAACTACGGTGTCCATATTTTTGGGGGGAAAATAAAGGACATATCGAAGAAAATAAAAAATACATTTCTAGCTCCAGATATTCCGGTTAAAATTTTTTTTTTTGTAGGGTCGGTGAAAACCTCCAAACAGGCACTAGAGTTCTAGGCCCTAGTAGTGTGGGGGTCGAACCCACTAAAAACACCTCCCTGAATGTTGCAAATGAACAACGCTCATCTAGCAACTTATCTTTGCTGATTAATATCTCGGTTGTAAGGGGTGTAAGGCTTAACCCAAAGTTAAATTGTTTGCTTCTTCTCGTTAAAAAAATGCACAATTATTTAAAAGAGAGATTTTAATCCGTTTCTA
The DNA here is from genome assembly GCA_024734495.1 of Forficula auricularia. Lineage (NCBI taxonomy): Eukaryota > Metazoa > Arthropoda > Insecta > Dermaptera > Forficulidae > Forficula > Forficula auricularia. Next base: position 4,988,354 of record JALMQS010000069.1, on the reverse strand, counting down.
GTAAAAATAGTAAAAAATAATCAACAATCGAAGAGGAATATTTTGAATTAAAATTTAATAAATTAGTTAATTCACCTGCAAACTGAAAACAGCGTCTCAAGTGTTTTCACTACACAAGTTCAATTTTTGACACTTTTAAAAAATGAATTCCTCCGCTAAAAACATATACAATATATATGAAGGAGAATCTGCTTACGTCTATGAATCCCCCTCAGACAAATATGGTTTCCATCTTTAGCACAAGGAACCTCTTTATATCAATTTTCCTTTTGCTAATTGTGAAGACAGGTTTAACAAAAAAAAAGCTGACGTGTTCTGATGCGGCCATCCACCCGACCATACCATAGAACCTGGCCCCTCACTCACATTTACCATTTAATAAAATTATTTATAATCATGTGGTGGGGGGTTTGTTTTTGCATTTTTAGACTCCCGGGGTCCCACTGATTATATATACAAAATTTGGCTAAGTTTGGTACAACGGACTAGATTTTCATTTTTTATACACCAAAATCTAATCAGCTCTCAATCTCAATCGACCAAAACTAAGTGTGAAGTTTGGTTTCGATATTCACACCAGTTCCTGAGCTAGCTCGCCCACAAAATTTGGTCACGCACAGACTAACAGACTAAATAAAAGACATTTTTAACCGACTTCAAAAAAGGAGGAGGTTTTCTATTCGACTGAATTTTTTTTTTTTTTTGTGCTTATGTTAACTCATATCTGCGCCAATTGTCAACCGATTTTGAAATTTTTTTTTGCATTGGGTCCAGTCTAGCTTCCGATAGGTCCCATTTTTTTTTTCGTTTTTTTTTCATAGGTATTAGACCTTTTTTATTAGGTTTGTTTAGACCAAACCTCTTTGTTTATAAACCGATTTCGATGGTTCTTTTTTTATCCGATAGGGGGTGTCGTAGGGATGGTGTCATATTAATTTGGTCAAGTTCTGATGATATGATCACTATTAATTAACATCACTAAAAAGAGAAAAA
>JALMQS010000069.1:4198030-4377884 GCA_024734495.1 Forficula auricularia | reverse complement strand
TCGATTCTTTGTTCAACAATGTGCGAAAATGGGTTGTTACCATTTTAAGGTACCAGAGATATGGAGATTTGGACAAAAACTTACCATATTACTGGCGATTCTTAGCTTAAGGGTGTTCGAGACTATCATTTTTATAAGAAAATTCTCAAATTTTTGCCATCGAATCAGTGATGTATTAAATATTTATTCCAGAAATTTGAAGTTGATCGTCTGTCCCATTACCGAGAAATAAATTATTGAAAATTGTCCTTTTAACATGGAAATAAATGGACCGAGTTTTTAAAGGGGCTATAACTTCTATACAAATTATACCATTTTCATAAAAAAACTTATACAGATCAATAATTCAACTTTTATTAATCGAATGATACATTTTTCACTAGATGTGACGGTCTAGTTAATTAGTAAATAAATGTAAAAAATAAAAAGTTATTTGCAGCCAACAGAATATTTATAATGAGAAAAAAATTATCTCAATTTTCTTTTTATTAATATGATCTTAACAAAGATTTTTATTTGAAATGAACCTCATTATTAACAATTTTTTTTATTAAAAAAATTCAGTAGGCAGAAGTTGTCACTTTGCAGAAATAGAAAAGATTTTTCGTAGATCAACCAGATAGATAAGCTGTCCCGAACCTCCTTAAGTTCCCAATTTCGCTGTTCAGTGACATACTGATAGTAATATAAAATATATAGCATTCACACACACATTGAGTTGACATGAGGTTTTGTTCTGACGCCTACAAACACGTTTTATTTTTAACCGACTTCAAAAAAGGAGGAGGTTCTCTATTCGACTGAATTTCTTTTTTTTGTTTATGTTACCTCATATGTCCGCCAATTGTGAGCCGATTTTGAAAAAAAATTTTGCATCGGGTTCAATCTAGCTTCCGATTGGTCCCGTTTTTTTCATTATTAGACCTTTTTTGTTAGGTTTGTTTAGGCCTACTTTCTTTGTTTATGAATCGATTTCGACGATTCTTTTTTATTCCAAAGGGGGTATCTTAGGGATGGTGCCATATTAATTTAGTCAAATTCCGATGATATGATCACTATTAATAACATCACTAAAAAGAGAAAAATAAAAATAATTTTTAAGAAAAAAATAAAACCGACTTCAAAAAATTAAATGCAACAAATAAAATACACTAAAAGATATAAAATAATTATTATCTTATTTAATTACAACTAAACGAGGGAATATTAACATGAAATTACTTTTTGAAGTCGTTACCAAACAAACTATACCTATAAGCGAGCGTACCAGCCAAATGTACTAAGTAAAATACGTCGAGTGCGATTCATAAAAAGTATATGTTTGGCACCGACTTCAAAAAGTAATTTCATGTTAATATTTCGTCGTTTAGTTGTAACTAAATAAGATAATAATTATTTTATACCTTTTAGTGTATTTCATTTGTTGCATTTAATTTTTTTAAGTCGGTTTTATTTTTTTCTTAAAAATTATTCTTAACTCAGTTTCTATGCCATAAGGGAATCGAATATTATCACTTGGAGTTTCCAATTGAAATTAACTTTTATAGTTATAGATATATTAGACCAGAGTCCTAAGGCCTAGTATGCGATCCGACTCGCACTTGGCCGACTTTTTTTTTACTTTATCCAATTCGAAGCATGGGTAAAGTATTGAAATCGGTCTCGCGGCAAGCGCGACTTCAAAGGCTCCTCACGTAAAGACTACGGAATCCATGGCCTCAATTAAAGTCACAAATTATAGTATTCAATTAGGATGAATTTTAGCACGTGACGGTTTTGCCAAAAATTATATGGGGTTTAGTCCAGAGGCCAAAAGGTGCGATATTTTCATTTAGTCTGTGCGGATGGATGGATCGATGTATGTGTGTGTGTGTGTGTGTTTGGTCGTTTTTTTCGTCCACGATTTTTTCCACACCGTTGAACCGATTGAAATGAAACTGAAAACCTACGATTATTTTAACAAAATGAAGCACTGATTAGTTTTTGCTACATAACGGCTCGCAAACATTAGTACTTTATTTCAGTACTTTTTTAGTTTTTTCTAAATATTTTGAAAATGACTTACTCAATTTTGATGAAATTTAATATGCTAATTAAGGACCTTAAGGAGCACAAAAAAGGTTAAATAAAGTTTTTAGTAAAGTTTTATTTTAAAGTACTTTACTCTAGAGTAAGATAGTACTTTTTTAAAAATTTTATTATTTTATTTTAAACATGCCCAAATAGTCAGTGATATCTGATTAATAATAAAGGAATATACATATTGATATTTCAAATGACTTTGGATAAAGTTTAACAATGATCCGCTGCAGTTTATATTATCTTTTTTCAATCCGCTGAATGCTGATGATTTTCATGACAAAGTTTTAAAATAATTTTGAGAAAATATGAGGATTTGATTAAACAAAAATGTTAATTCTATAAGTTTCTTAAGTTTTATTAAACTTTTGTAGATAATATTAAAATTTAATATTCAATATTTTCAAAAGCCTAGATTAAGAAAAATGGAGGAAGCATTTGATTATCTAAAAAAAAAAATATTTACTCTATACCTTTCTTTTAGACCCCATATCTCATCCTCTGTATTTAAATATTGTTGAACTTAGTGTAGCTTTTGCCATATGAAATAAATAAATAAAATTATTTTTATTGTCAAAAGCATTTACTCGTCTTATAAATTGTATAATATATTCTTAAATTATTATTTTTTTTTTTTTATTCCAGATTGCCCAAGCAAAAATATGCCACCCCTAATATGTCTCTATTTTTGAAATTCTTATCAACTTAGTTTACTCAAAAAAATATCTTTCTTGTTTTATTTGGAATATCTATAGGTAGTAGGTATTATAAAAAAATAAAAGTTTTATGATATTTGTATATTAGTAGGTAGGTATATAGTAGAATCGTAAATATTAATTATAATTAAGTTGTCTATATAATACTTCTCTTTAATTTAAAAGCATTTTGAAAGTGGAATTACTAAAGTATTATTTATTTAATATTAGATAATTTAGCAGAGTACTAGTAATATAATTTGTTTTTTGATAATAATAAGTAGAAAATTTGTTTTTACCAGTTTAGTTTGTTTACTTAGCCTTTAATTAATTTGGTATTAGAATATTTATTATTATCATCGTTATATCAGTCGTGTATAATTTCATCATCATCATTGAGTATACAGTCCTAAGACTGGTTTGATGCAACAATCCGTCTCCACTCGACTCTGTCCCCCGCCAGCTGTTTAACCTCTCTAAATGTCTGGCATCCCATATCCCCAATTATTTGGTTGAAATATTCTAATCTGGGTCTTCCCCTTCCCCTTTTCTTTCCCACCTCCCCCTCCAAGATATCCCTAAGCAGTCCCCCATGTCTCAGTGTGTGCCCCATCATCTGACCTCTTCTCTTCTTCAGACTCTTCCACAAGGTTCTTCTTTCTCCGATTCTTCCAAGAACTTCTTCATTTGTAATTTTATCCATCCATTTGATATTCATCATTCTTCTGTAGCACCACATTTCGAAAGCCTCCAATCTCTTTCTCTCCGCTTTTCCAATTGTCCAGGTTTCACACCCGTACATGGCTATGCTCCATACATATGTCTTCAATAGCAACTTTCTGTTTGCTAAGCTGATTGAGGAGGAGCATAGTAGTTTTTGTTTTGAATTAAACCCCATTTTTGCTTGGGCAATTCTTGATTTAATTTCGTTTTTGCTCCTCCCATCCCATGTTATTTTACTTCCTAGGTAGCGGAATTCCTTAACTCCTTCTAGGTTTTCTTGGTTAATTTTGATGCATTCCTGTCTCGTTTGTTCTTTTTTTGTACATACTAGGACCTTGGTTTTATTCTTGTTTATTTTCATTTTGATTTCTTCTATTAGGATTTGGTTAATTCCATTCAAGGCGTCCTCTAATTCTTTTTTATTGCTTCCTAGAAGGGCAATGTCATCGGCAAATCTTAACATAGCGATCTTTTGACCTTGGATTTCTATACCTGTATCAATTTTGTCTTTGAATTCTTTAATCGCTTCTTCTATGTATAAGTTGAAAATCATGGGTGACAGCACACATCCTTGTCTTACACCTTTTTTTTATTTTGGCTTCTCTTTGTTCATCACCAATATTTATAATTGCCGTCTGGTTTTGATATAGATTGTAGATTAGTCTTCTCTCTCTGAATTTTATTCCCGCCTGTTTTAATATTTTAAACATAATTTCCCAATTGACGTTATCGAATGCTTTTTCTAGGTCTATGAATCCGATGTAGACAGATTCTTCCCTGATAAAAGCCCTTTCTATTATTAGTCTAAGAGAGAGAATTGCTTCTCGGGTGCCTCTGTTTCTTCTAAAGCCGAACTGGTCTTCCCCCAGATTTTCTTCAACTCTTTGTTCTATTCTTCTTTGGATTATTTTGGTTAGGATTTTGGAGGCATGTGAGGTTAGACTAATGGTCCTGAAATTTTCACATTTATCCGCGCCTGTCTTTTTGGGAAGTGTGACTATTTTGTTTTTTTCGAAATCTTTTGGGATGATTCCCAATTTATAGATTTTGCTAATTAGTTCAAAAAATTTGTCACGTGCCTTTTCTCCAGAGTTCTTTAGGATTTCAGCTTGTATATTGTCTATTCCGGGTGCTCTATTATTTTTTAGTTCCTTCAAAGCTGTCTCGAATTCTGACCTGAGTATGGGGTCTCCTAATTCGTTTTCGTCCACAGATTCTTCTTCTTCTATTGGGTTCATTGTTTTTTCTTCTCCATAGAGTTCTTCTAGGTGTTCCTTCCATCTATTTGCCTGTTCGTTTTCGTTTAGAATAATGTGGCCTCCTTTATCTCTTATGTTCTTGCTTTTTGGCTTGTCTTCTTGAAAATTTCTTTTTATTGCCCTATAGGCTACATCAACTTTTCCCAATACTAGATTTTCGTTGACTTCTTTACATTTTTCTTGAATCATTTTTTCTTTTGCTTTTCTACATTCTCTTATAACTTTCCATCTTAATTTTTTATATGTTTCTTTCCCTTCTTCGTCTTTTCTGTTCTTAAATTTTCTTCGTTCGTCAATCAGTTGCAGTATTTCGTCTGTTACCCATGGCTTTTTAATTTCGTTTTTCTTTGATTTAAGGACTTCGTTGGCTGTTTCAGTCAGGCTTGATTTCATAGCATTCCATTCTTGTTCGATTTCTTCTTCTTTATTATTTGTGGGTGTTTTTTCTTCCAGTTTCTTATTCATTACGTTTTCGAAAAGTTTTTGGGTTTCCTTATTTTTTAATTTAGATATATCCCAGTTTTTTCGCGACCCTCCCTTTTTTATTAGTTTTTTAAATTTTAGTTGGCATTTCATCGCAATTAGATTGTGATCACTAAAAATATCAGCCCCAGGATAGCTTTTACAGTCCTTTACTTGATTTCTGAATCTTTGTTTGACTAATATGTAATCTATTTGAAATCTCCCCTTGTCTTTTGGCATTTTCCACGTGTAGATCCTTCTTCGTGTATAATTTAAGATCTAAATCTTCTAATTAATTTTACATTATATAAAAAAATAGGGATTTTTATAATTTTCAACTAAATTATATTATTATCATTGAAAAGATCTGTTAGAATTCTATTAAACTTGATTTCAAATAATTTTTATTTTGACTCCCCAGCAGCGAGGTCTAAGTATTCAAAGGCTCTAGGGTTCAGCTTTTCACCCTCTAGCTTTGCAGCTTTGATGTAAAAATCTGTAATCATCATTTAGTAAATGATGGTAAAGGACATATGCCTCTGATCCGCTTGGTACAGGTGAGAATCATAGAAAGGTGTGTCGTAGGGCTAACTATATTTAAATATTTTTCTAACTAATATATTAAGTGAATATATATCAAAGAGAGTTATTTTGAACCGCGACATTTTTAAACAAGATATATATATATATCGTTAGACCACTGCTGGTTGAGGCTATTGGGGTCAGCTGAATCTTAAATCTGGACCAAGAGAATGAAAAAGATATGATCCATCTAGGTGTGATCCAGCATCATATCGCGATTAGCCCGCATGATGCTTTTTAACAGTTTTACTAGTGAATCAAATGTAGGAAACTCATGACTAACTATGTTTGTTCGATAGGGTTTCCTTTTTCAGCAGGGGCACATAAATTCTTGTATCTTACTCCATTATGGACATGTATAATTAAAAACATGCGTTTTAATTAAAGTTACTATATTCTCCACTCATTTACTAAATTGAAGATGTTGAACTTGGCAGCATATTTCATTAGATTTCACTACATTTTATTAGCAAACGGTTTTTATTAATCGAGCTTGGCCTTTTTTTACACATGTGTTTTTGTTGGGATAAATTTAAAAAATTAAATCGAATTCCACTTAAATAAATTTAAATCGAATTAATTAAAACAGAAATAGCAGGGAATTGGACAAAAAACGAGTTTTTATTAAATAGGCCAGACGTTTCGTCGATTTATTTCGACTTCCTCAGTGGCCCATCTCATCAATCTTTGTCAAAAGACAATTTCACTATGAGACGAAACATCCTTAAGCAAATGCTATTGTCTGTTTAAAAATAACATAACAAATTTGTTTATAATTTTTTTTAATCAAATTTTGATTTTTTTAATTGATAAAAGGAGGAAAAAAGTTCAAGATTGTTGAGTAATTGAGGCCAAGAATGTATTGTAGATATAATAAAAAAATTATTAAAATTTCATCTTCTCATGGAATTGTCTTTTGACAAAGAGTGATAAGATGGCCACTGAGGAAGTCGAAATAAATCGACGAAACATCTGGCCCATTTAATAAAAATTCTTATTTATTGTCCAATTCTCTGTTATTCCTGTTTTAATTAATATTTATTATGGTTGGGAATGATATACATTTAAATCCAATATTAATAAAAAAAAATCAAATTTTGAATTGATATTTAAATTTTACATCGTATAGTATCCAAAAAGTCTTAGTAACCTTTAATCATAATATTCAACTAAAATTCATTCATAAATCAATTTTCATAAATCGTAATTGATGTTTCTGTATAGGTATATATTATAATATGAAATCTTCATTTTCAAGTATTAACATCTGATAAAAAAAGAAAAAAAGAATACTTAAATTGACTAGTTCAAAGTCTTTATTTGGGACTATAATTCACAACATAATACCTGAAGATCATTTTTATGGCATTGAATTTAGAGACTTAGATCAAAAAAGGCCTTTTAAAACTTGATTCTCTATAATCGTATCCTTCATTCATTTCGTTCAATGGTAGAGGCATTTTTCATTTTATTGCGACTTGATATTTAGCGTTCACTCTTCCAAGAGAAACTTTAATGGTATCATTAGCTAAGTAATTGAATTGAAATAATTTTGTGTTTCTTTTTCGCGGATAATTGTATAGGTGAAACCATAAATAAATATACATAAATACAGATTATTTTTGAAATTCAAATATCTCTGTCATTTGAGCTAAAAAAATTATTTTGTATGAATCAGCGCTTTAAACAGTTGTCTAAATAAACTTAATTATGAAAAAAATTAAAATTTTATTTAATCGGCATATACATTATGGTGGAGTGAAAAACTAAAATCAAAAATTTGAAACGGGCGTATGGGGAAAAGTTGCCTAATACAAAGTCTATTTATAATACAAAATCTCAGCTAAATCAAATTATATCTTATGGCCAGTTGTATATCGGTTGGTAAAGTCTTTGTAAAAATTGACAAAGGGTAAAACCTTAGAATTCACCTTGTGCCCGGCGAGATGGCAAATCAGATGAAAGTGCATGTCATCTGATTGGTCATCGGGCACAATGTGAATTCTAAAGTTTTGCCCTTTGTCAACTTTTACAAAGACTTTACCAACCGACATACAACTGGCCCTTAAGGTCCCCCTTCAAAGTGTGTATTGCGCCGGCTCGTCGCGAATGCACTTTTGACGCTGACTGATGATTTCTATCTAAAAACCACCGAAAAAATGCCGAGCTGGTCAATAAAAATGCACATTGTTATATGAGTTTTTGACGGTTTCTGGCTGGAGCTAAATTTTTGAGGGACTAAAAACTACTAAAATTTTGGAATTTTTTCATATTTTGCTTATACCCAAAAATCATGCGTCCTACAGAACATTTTACTCTTATCAAAATGAAAGAGCATAACATTACGCGTCGAATAATCTACTTATAAGTTAAAATTGCTTCATCCGTTTAGCCACAATCGATCGTCAAAATAGACAATTTTTACCAAAGTGAATTATGCTCATTAGGTGGTCACAAGAAACATCTCTTCAAATTTTTGCGGCGCTGACCCCCAGAATTGTTACCAATTGGCTAAAAAACGAGATGGCAATCATTCATCTTAATTGGACAACGGTAACTCGTGAGCCGCAATGAGGTTGAAAAAATTGAAGTTTTTCATTCATAAAATGAAAACCACTCATCCTAAAAACTTGATTCTTGTCTCATTTACTCAGAAATTTTGTTGTCTTGAAGTTTTACTTGAGTCACTTTTTGTTAAAACTTTTAGATTTGAAGATATCCAGAATTTTCTAAGACAGGACATGATCCGACCTTATTGCGGCACGGGTTACCGTAGTCCAATTAAGATGAAACTTTGTCAATCTCATTTTTTAGCCAATTGGCAACTATTATGGGGGTCAGCACCAAAATTCGAAAAGTGGTTTCTTGTGATCACATAATGAGAATAATTCACTTTTACGCAAACTTGCCTATATTTGAAGATCGATTGTGGTTAAACGGCTAAACTGATTTTAACTTTTCAGTAGGTTATCCAACGCAAAATACTATGCTCTTTCATTTTGTTGAGAGTAAAATTTTCCGTAGGACCCATGGTTTTTGAGCCATAAGCAAAAATCTGAAAAAAGTCACAAATTTTCGTGGTGTCAAAGGGGCACCTTAAGATTGAATCGTAGGAAGTTCAAATTTCACACACATGATTACACTTATAGGTGGCAACTTTTCCGCAAACAGCCTAATAAATTGATATTTTTTTTTTTTTTTTTTTGGGGGGGGGGGGCACTTTTCGATCCACTCTTCTATATATCTTGCCTGTACTACAAGTAACTTCTTGATCTATACTCATTGAATGATAATCTTAATCATTTTTAAGATCTTATAAGAACTATCTTTTTGATTTCTTTGCCTGTTGTTTAACAGGTTCGAATGTTTCGGCTGACATCCGTTGTTAAAGATGAATGTCGAGTGCTCAAATATATACGATCAGATAGAAGCTGTATACAATTATAATATCATTAGATTGTTGACTATAGGCTAAATTTATTCAGCCAATGTTGATGAGCTCTGAAAAAATAACAAGAAAAATTTAAGATTTTTTTTACTAATTTGAGTGTTAAAAATGGGCGATTTGAATTAAGAAGTTGTTAAGACAATCTGGTGACTCAGAAGGCCAATTCATGTATGACAAACACCACAGGAATTTCGGTAGATTTGTGTTTATTTATGATATGTGCAATATGTCCTAAGGCCTATATAGAAAGGCTCTTGCAAACTTTAAAAGAAGAAAGCTGATGTTTTTAGGTGAAGATATTTGTATCTTTAGCCTTTGAAGAACCTTTAAGATTGTAGCAACTTTGCAAGATGAGGTAGATAGGAATTTTCAGTGTCTAGGAGTCGTAGTGATAAACAAATTTACAAATCCCTTTGCTCTAATTTGACTATTAAGAAATGTTGATTATTTGAAAATTAGACCAAATACTGAGCATTATGAAATTAAATCAAGAACTATGTGCCCCTTTGGTGAGGCGTCTCCTTCATTTTGCTTATTATAATTTTATTTAAATAAATACAAATCTTTTATAAAAAACAATCATCAAACGTTTAAAAAAGATTCGAATTTATTTATATCAGGGGTGCCCATAGAGGGGGGGTTAAGACCCAGAGTGGGTCTTTGAAATTTATGGGGGGGGGGGTTGAAAATTGTTGCATTTTAGCATTATATGCTAAAAATAAAAGTGGTCAAATCTTATAACTTCAACAAAAGATAATAGAAAGTTCTTCTAATTCTTTAAAATTGAATAAAATGTGGGGGAGTGTACTTTTAATGAAACTGGGGGAGGGAGGGAGTCATGGAGCTAGGGACACCCCTGTTTATATAATTAAAACATTTAATACAATTTTTTCAATATAATTTTAAAAATAAAAGTGAATATAGTATATATCTTAATAGTTAGCTTACAACTTTAGCGCCAACTGGCGACGAAAATATAAGCTTTGGGGGATGATTTATTAAACGACCAAGTCAAAGAGACTTTCTCAGGACCCCCTAGGCTCTGTGAACTCTTTTATATATGATATATTCTATAATATATTCATTCATTCATATATTCTATAATATATAATATATTCTATAATACAATATTTGCCCTAATTCTCCCAAATTATTTGAATAAATAAACACAAGAGAGCGCTACCTTCAGCAGTAGTGCATCTATGTTTAACTCACGGTCCCTATAGTTTCAAAAACCTCAATCTGAACCAGATGCGCAACCAGGATTTTGTCTACCTATTCCAAAATGTCCTTTTCTCCGGGCATTTTACGAAAATTTTGTCATTTTTGTTTTGTTGTAGGCTTCAATTTATTGTAACGTGCGCAAACATAAAAAACAGTGAAAAGGGCAAAATTTACCAGGTTTTGATAAAAATAAAAAGACAACTTAAATTACAGGATAAAATAACATATGTTTATTTTTACTTTATCCAATGCAAAGCATGGGTAAAGTATTGTAATCGCTCTCGGGGCAAGCGTGCCTTCCAAGGGTCCTCAGGTAAAGACTACGGAACCCATGGATTCAATTAAAGTCACAAATTGTAGTATTCAATTAGGTTGAATTTTAACACGTGACGGTTTTGTCAAAAATTACATGGGGTCTCGTCGAGAGGCCAAAAAGGGCGATTTTTTCATTTAGTGCGTGCGTATGGATGTATGTATGTATGGATGGATGGATGTATGGATGGATGTATGTATGGATGGATGTATGGATGGATGTTATCGCTTTTTTGGCCCACGATTTTTTCCACACCGTTGCACCGATTGAAATGAAATTGAAAACCTACCATTAGTTTAACAAAATGAAGCGCTGATTAGTTTTTGGTACATATCGGCCCACAAACATTAGTACTTTATTTCAGTACTTTTTTAGTTTTTTCTAAATATCTTGAAAATGACTTAACCAATTTTGATGAAATTTAATATCCTAATTAAGTACCTTGGGGACCACAAAAAAGGATAAATAAAGTTTTTAGTAAAATTATATTTTAAAGTACTTTACTCTAGAGTAAGAGAGTACTTTTTTAATTTTTTAAATTCTTTAAAATTTATTCATTTGAACCTTTTAATATAGCTCATTTAGCCTTGCTTAAATAAGAATGGATAGGCTTCTCTCTGTGAAATGCTAAAAATTTGGGAGGAAATTTTATAAGTAACCATAGCAACTGCGTTGTTTTCTTATCCCTTACCTTTGCAGAAGACATAGAGGAATCGACTTTAAACCAAAAATAGCGATTGATTCTCATCTAATACTTGAGGAATAACCATTCTATATTGGATTTTTGACGTTTCGGTTTTTATTGGTAACCATTGCTGAAGACTTGGAGGAATCGACTTAAAATCAAAAATAACGATCGATTCTCATCTAGTACTTGAGGAATAATCATTCTATATTGGATTTTTGACGTTTCGGTTTTTATTAGTAACCATTGCTGAAGACATAGAGAAATCGATTTTAAACCAAAAATAGCGATTGATTCTCATCTAGTACTTGAGGAATAATCATTCTATATAGGATTTTTGACGTTTCGGTTTTTATTAGTAACCATTCCTGAAGACATAGAGAAATCGACTTTAAACCAAAAATAGCGATTGATTCTCATCTAGTACTTGAGGAATAACCATCCTACATTGGATTTTTGACGTTTCGGTTTTTATTGGTAACCATTGCTGAAGACATGGAGGAATCGACTTAAAATAAAAAATAGCGATTGATTCTCATCTAATACTTGAGAAATATCCATTCTATATTGGATTTTTGACGTTTCGGTTTTTATTAGTAACCATTCCTGAAGACATAGAGAAATCAACTTTAAACCAAAAATAGCGATTGATTCTCATCTAGTACTTGAGGAATAATCATTCTATATAGGATTTTTGACGTTTCGGTTTTTATTGGTAACCATTGCTGAAGACATAGAGGAATCGACTTAAAATCAAAAATAGCGATTGATTCTCATCTAATACTTGAGGAATAACAATTCTACATTAGGTTTTTGACGTTTCGATTATTATTGGTAACCATTGCTGAAGACATGGAGGAATCGACTTAAAATCAAAAATAACGATCGATTCTTATCTAATACTAGAGGAATAACCTTATTGCATTCCATTTTTGATGTTTTGACTATTAATGGAAACCTCTACTGAAAATGTAGAAGAATCGACTTAAAATCAAAAAGACTAAATTCTTTTATGGCAAACAACTCAAGCTTGAGTTGTTTGCCATAAAAAATTTAGTCTTTTTGATTTTAAGTCGATTCTTCTACATTTTCAGTAGAGGTTTCATTAATAGTCAAACATCAAAAATGGAATGCAATAAGGTTATTCCTCTAGTATTAGATAAGAATCGATCGTTATTTTTGATTTTAAGTCGTTTCCTCCATGTCTTCAGCAATGGTTACCAATAATAATCGAAACGTCAAAAACCTAATGTAGAATTGTTATTCCTCAAGTATTAGATGAGAATCGATAGCTATTTTTGATTTTAAGTCGATTCCTCTATGTCTTCAGCAATCTAAAAAATCCAGAAGTCTAAAAACAAAAACTAGCCCCCTTCCTCTACATGATTATAAATAATTTTATTAAGTATTAAATATAAGTGAGGGGCCAGGTTGTATGGTAAAGCCAAGTGGATGGCCACATCAGAACACGTCAGCTTATTTTTACAAGTACTTGATTGAGTAGAAGCAATAAATAAAATTTAAATTAGCATAGACCAAACAACCTATATTCCTACAATTTCTGACCAGTAACTAATTTATAATTATAAAAATTATTTTTTCTAATTTTGATGTTGGAATATTAGTCTTTAGATCAGCGGCGCAACCATGGTGGAGTGGGGGGGGTTAAGGGCCCCCCAGGATAAGGAAAAAAAATTTAAAGTAAAAATTAAAAAACTATTTTGACTATAAATTAAGACAAATAAAAAAGGATTCTATTTCCATTAAATATTGGAGAAGTGAGATTGTTTCTTCAGATCGATTTTATCTAGAATAACTAGCTGTTAAGAGACTGGAAACTTTAATAATCGATTGATAAGTAAAATAAACTGCAACGGATCGTTGCTAAACTTTATCCAAATTCATTTGAAATATTAATATGTTTGTTCCTTTATTATTAATCAGATATCACTTGCAATTTGTAGTTCATATTGAAATTAATTCAAAAATAATTCTCATTTAAGAGTCGAGGAATAACCATCCTACATTGGATTTTTGACGTTTCGGTTTTTATTGGTAACCATTGCTGAAGACATAGAGGAATCGACTTAAAATCAAAAATAGCCATCGATTCTCATCTAATACTTGAGGAATAACAATTCTACATTAGGTTTTTGACGTTTCGATTATTATTGGTAACCATTGCTGAAGACATGGAGGAAACGACTTAAAATCAAAAATAACGATCGATTCTTATCTAATACTAGAGGAATAACCTTATTGAATTCCATTTTTGATGTTTTGACTATTAATGAAACCTCTACTGAAAATGTAGAAGAATCGACTTAAAATCAAAAAGACTAAATTCTTTTATGGCAAACAACTCAAGCTTGAGTTGTTTGCCATAAAAGAATTTAGTCTTTTTGATTTTAAGTCGATTCTTCTACATTTTCAGTAGAGGTTTCCATTAATAGTCAAAACATCAAAAATGGAATGCAATAAGGTTATTCCTCTAGTATTAGATAAGAATCGATCGTTATTTTTGATTTTAAGTCGATTCCTCCATGTCTTCAGCAATGGTTACCAATAATAATCGAAACGTCAAAAACCTAATGTAGAATTGTTATTCCTCAAGTATTAGATGAGAATCAATCGCTATTTTTGATTTTAAGTCGATTCCTCTATGTCTTCAGCAATGGTTACCAATAAAAACCGAAACGTCAAAAATCCTATATAGAATGATTATTCCTCAAGTACTAGATGAGAATCAATCGCTATTTTTGGTTTAAAGTTGATTTCTCTATGTCTTCAGGAATGGTTACTAATAAAAACCGAAACGTCAAAAATCCAATATAGAATGGATATTTCTCAAGTATTAGATGAGAATCAATCGCTATTTTTTATTTTAAGTCGATTCCTCCATGTCTTCAGCAATGGTTACCAATAAAAACCGAAACGTCAAAAATCCAATGTAGGATGGTTATTCCTCAAGTACTAGATGAGAATCAATCGCTATTTTTGGTTTAAAGTCGATTTCTCTATGTCTTCAGGAATGGTTACTAATAAAAACCGAAACGTCAAAAATCCTATATAGAATGATTATTCCTCAAGTACTAGATGAGAATCAATCGCTATTTTTGGTTTAAAATCGATTTCTCTATGTCTTCAGCAATGGTTACTAATAAAAACCGAAACGTCAAAAATCCAATATAGAATGATTATTCCTCAAGTACTAGATGAGAATCGATCGTTATTTTTGATTTTAAGTCGATTCCTCCAAGTCTTCAGCAATGGTTACCAATAAAAACCGAAACGTCAAAAATCCAATATAGAATGGTTATTCCTCAAGTATTAGATGAGAATCAATCGCTATTTTTGGTTTAAAGTCGATTCCTCTATGTCTTCTGCAAAGGTAAGGGATAAGAAAACAACGCAGTTGCTATGGTTACTTATAAAATTTCCTCCCAAATTTTTAGCATTTCACAGAGAGAAGCCTATCCATTCTTATTTAAGCAAGGCTAAATGAGCTATATTAAAAGGTTCAAATGAATAAATTTTAAAGAATTTAAAAAATTAAAAAAGTACTCTCTTACTCTAGAGTAAAGTACTTTAAAATATAATTTTACTAAAAACTTTATTTATCCTTTTTTGTGGTCCCCAAGGTACTTAATTAGGATATTAAATTTCATCAAAATTGGTTAAGTCATTTTCAAGATATTTAGAAAAAACTAAAAAAGTACTGAAATAAAGTACTAATGTTTGTGGGCCGATATGTACCAAAAACTAATCAGCGCTTCATTTTGTTAAACTAATGGTAGGTTTTCAATTTCATTTCAATCGGTGCAACGGTGTGGAAAAAATCGTGGGCCAAAAAAGCGATAACATCCATCCATACATCCATCCATACATACATCCATCCATACATACATCCATCCATACATACATCCATCCATACGCACGCACTAAATGAAAAAATCGCCCTTTTTGGCCTCTCGACGAGACCCCATGTAATTTTTGACAAAACCGTCACGTGTTAAAATTCAACCTAATTGAATACTACAATTTGTGACTTTAATTGAATCCATGGGTTCCGTAGTCTTTACCTGAGGACCCTTTGAAGGCACGCTTGCCCCGAGAGCGATTACAATACTTTACCCATGCTTTGCATTGGATAAAGTAAAAATAAACATATGTTATTTTATCCTGTAATTTAAGTTGTCTTTTTATTTTTATCAAAACCTGGTAAATTTTGCCCTTTTCACTGTTTTTTATGTTTGCGCACGTTACAATAAATTGAAGCCTACAACAAAACAAAAATGACAAAATTTTCGTAAAATGCCCGGAGAAAAGGACATTTTGGAATAGGTAGACAAAATCCTGGTTGCGCATCTGGTTCAGATTGAGGTTTTTGAAACTATAGGGACCGTGAGTTAAACATAGATGCACTACTGCTGAAGGTAGCGCTCTCTTGTGTTTATTTATTCAAATAATTTGGGAGAATTAGGGCAAATATTGTATTATAGAATATATTATATATTATAGAATATATGAATGAATGAATATATTATAGAATATATCATATATAAAAGAGTTCACAGAGCCTAGGGGGTCCTGAGAAAGTCTCTTTGACTTGGTCGTTTAATAAATCATCCCCCAAAGCTTATATTTTCGTCGCCAGTTGGCGCTAAAGTTGTAAGCTAACTATTAAGATATATACTATATTCACTTTTATTTTTAAAATTATATTGAAAAAATTGTATTAAATGTTTTAATTATATAAACAGGGGTGTCCCTAGCTCCATGACTCCCTCCCTCCCCCAGTTTCATTAAAAGTACACTCCCCCACATTTTATTCAATTTTAAAGAATTAGAAGAACTTTCTATTATCTTTTGTTGAAGTTATAAGATTTGACCACTTTTATTTTTAGCATATAATGCTAAAATGCAACAATTTTCAACCCCCCCCCATAAATTTCAAAGACCCACTCTGGGTCTTAACCCCCCCCCTCTATGGGCACCCCTGATATAAATAAATTCGAATCTTTTTTAAACGTTTGATGATTGTTTTTTATAAAAGATTTGTATTTATTTAAATAAAATTATAATAAGCAAAATGAAGGAGACGCCTCACCAAAGGGGCACATAGTTCTTGATTTAATTTCATAATGCTCAGTATTTGGTCTAATTTTCAAATAATCAACATTTCTTAATAGTCAAATTAGAGCAAAGGGATTTGTAAATTTGTTTATCACTACGACTCCTAGACACTGAAAATTCCTATCTACCTCATCTTGCAAAGTTGCTACAATCTTAAAGGTTCTTCAAAGGCTAAAGATACAAATATCTTCACCTAAAAACATCAGCTTTCTTCTTTTAAAGTTTGCAAGAGCCTTTCTATATAGGCCTTAGGACATATTGCACATATCATAAATAAACACAAATCTACCGAAATTCCTGTGGTGTTTGTCATACATGAATTGGCCTTCTGAGTCACCAGATTGTCTTAACAACTTCTTAATTCAAATCGCCCATTTTTAACACTCAAATTAGTAAAAAAAATCTTAAATTTTTCTTGTTATTTTTTCAGAGCTCATCAACATTGGCTGAATAAATTTAGCCTATAGTCAACAATCTAATGATATTATAATTGTATACAGCTTCTATCTGATCGTATATATTTGAGCACTCGACATTCATCTTTAACAACGGATGTCAGCCGAAACATTCGAACCTGTTAAACAACAGGCAAAGAAATCAAAAAGATAGTTCTTATAAGATCTTAAAAATGATTAAGATTATCATTCAATGAGTATAGATCAAGAAGTTACTTGTAGTACAGGCAAGATATATAGAAGGGTGGATCGAAAAGTGCCCCCCCCCCCCAAAAAAAAAAAAAAAAATACTCAATTTATTAGGCTGTTTGCGGAAAAGTTGCCACCTATAAGTGTAATCATGTGTGTGAAATTTGAACTTCCTACGATTCAATCTTAAGGTGCCCCTTTGACACCACGAAAATTTGTGACTTTTTTCAGATTTTTGCTTATGGCTCAAAAACCATGGGTCCTACGGAAAATTTTACTCTCAACAAAATGAAAGAGCATAGTATTTTGCGTTGGATAACCTACTGAAAAGTTAAAATCAGTTTAGCCGTTTAACCACAATCGATCTTCAAATATAGGCAAGTTTGCGTAAAAGTGAATTATTCTCATTATGTGATCACAAGAAACCACTTTTCGAATTTTGGTGCTGACTCCCATAATAGTTGCCAATTGGCTAAAAAATGAGATTGACAAAGTTTCATCTTAATTGGACAACGGTAACCCGTGCCGCAATAAGGTCGGATCATGTCCTGTCTTAGAAAATTCTGGATATCTTCAAATCTAAAAGTTTTAACAAAAGTGACTCAAGTAAAACTTCAAGACAACAAAATTTCTGAGTAAATGAGACAAGAATCAAGTTTTTAGGATGAGTGGTTTTCATTTTATGAATGAAAAACTTCAATTTTTTCAACCTCATTGCGGCTCACGAGTTACCGTTGTCCAATTAAGATGAATGATTGCCATCTCGTTTTTAGCCAATTGGTAACAATTCTGGGGGTCAGCGTCGCAAAAATTTGAAGAGATGTTTCTTGTGACCACCTAACGAGCATAATTCACTTTGGTAAAAATTGTCTATTTTGACGATCGATTGTGGCTAAACGGATGAAGCAATTTTAACTTATAAGTAGATTATTCGACGCGTAATGTTATGCTCTTTCATTTTGATAAGAGTAAAATTTTCTGTAGGACGCATGATTTTTGGGTATAAGCAAAATATGAAAAAAATTCCAAAATTTTAGTAGTTTTTAGTCCCTCAAAAATTTAGCTCCAGCCAGAAACCGTCAAAAACTCATATAACAATGTGCATTTTTATTGACCAGCTCGGCATTTTTTCGGTGGTTTTCAGATAGAAATCATCAGTCAGCGTCAAAAGTGCATTCGCGACGAGCCGGCGCAATACACACTTTGAAGGGGGACCTTAAGGGCCAGTTGTATGTCGGTTGGTAAAGTCTTTGTAAAAGTTGACAAAGGGCAAAACTTTAGAATTCACATTGTGCCCGATGACCAATCAGATGACATGCACTTTCATCTGATTTGCCATCTCGCCGGGCACAAGGTGAATTCTAAGGTTTTACCCTTTGTCAATTTTTACAAAGACTTTACCAACCGATATACAACTGGCCATAAGATATAATTTGATTTAGCTGAGATTTTGTATTATAAATAGACTTTGTATTAGGCAACTTTTCCCCATACGCCCGTTTCAAATTTTTGATTTTAGTTTTTCACTCCACCATAATGTATATGCCGATTAAATAAAATTTTAATTTTTTTCATAATTAAGTTTATTTAGACAACTGTTTAAAGCGCTGATTCATACAAAATAATTTTTTTAGCTCAAATGACAGAGATATTTGAATTTCAAAAATAATCTGTATTTATGTATATTTATTTATGGTTTCACCTATACAATTATCCGCGAAAAAGAAACACAAAATTATTTCAATTCAATTACTTAGCTAATGATACCATTAAAGTTTCTCTTGGAAGAGTGAACGCTAAATATCAAGTCGCAATAAAATGAAAAATGCCTCTACCATTGAACGAAATGAATGAAGGATACGATTATAGAGAATCAAGTTTTAAAAGGCCTTTTTTGATCTAAGTCTCTAAATTCAATGCCATAAAAATGATCTTCAGGTATTATGTTGTGAATTATAGTCCCAAATAAAGACTTTGAACTAGTCAATTTAAGTATTCTTTTTTTCTTTTTTATCAGATGTTAATACTTGAAAATGAAGATTTCATATTATAATATATACCTATACAGAAACATCAATTACGATTTATGAAAATTGATTTATGAATGAATTTTAGTTGAATATTATGATTAAAGGTTACTAAGACTTTTTGGATACTATACGATGTAAAATTTAAATATCAATTCAAAATTTGATTTTTTTATTAATATTGGATTTAAATGTATATCATTCCCAACCATAATAAATATTAATTAAAACAGGAATAACAGAGAATTGGACAATAAATAAGAATTTTTATTAAATGGGCCAGATGTTTCGTCGATTTATTTCGACTTCCTCAGTGGCCATCTTATCACTCTTTGTCAAAAGACAATTCCATGAGAAGATGAAATTTTAATAATTTTTTTATTATATCTACAATACATTCTTGGCCTCAATTACTCAACAATCTTGAACTTTTTCCTCCTTTTATCAATTAAAAAAATCAAAATTTGATTAAAAAAAATTATAAACAAATTTGTTATGTTATTTTTAAACAGACAATAGCATTTGCTTAAGGATGTTTCGTCTCATAGTGAAATTGTCTTTTGACAAAGATTGATGAGATGGGCCACTGAGGAAGTCGAAATAAATCGACGAAACGTCTGGCCTATTTAATAAAAACTCGTTTTTTGTCCAATTCCCTGCTATTTCTGTTTTAATTAATTCGATTTAAATTTATTTAAGTGGAATTCGATTTAATTTTTTAAATTTATCCCAACAAAAACACATGTGTAAAAAAAGGCCAAGCTCGATTAATAAAAACCGTTTGCTAATAAAATGTAGTGAAATCTAATGAAATATGCTGCCAAGTTCAACATCTTCAATTTAGTAAATGAGTGGAGAATATAGTAACTTTAATTAAAACGCATGTTTTTAATTATACATGTCCATAATGGAGTAAGATACAAGAATTCCACTGATTATGTATACAAAAATTTAGTTGAGTTAGGTCAAATGGCCAAGATTTTAATTTTTTGACCATGGACCCCCCCCCCCCCATTTTGGGGGGTAAGTTTTTTCATTTTTTAGTCTAAAAATATAATTTTTTTCGATGTTCATTTATTAGGGCTTTTTTGTAGAGCGAAATGCCATGGATTCGCTCAATTTTTTTAATCGAAATAGTTTCAGCCGTTTTTGAGATATTTCGAAAAAAAGAAGGAAAAAAAACACTTTTTTCATGCACGATTACAATACTTGACCATACCCTGTATGGTAAAGTAAAAAAGAATAAGCTTGAAATTTTGAATTATTTTAAATGTTTAATGAATTACATTTACGATGACTTGTTCGGACCTTCCCAACCAACACCTCTTGGTCAAATGGAAGTAATTGGTCTGGGCAAAAGAGACTCTACACCAACAATATCTTTATCTTATTTTATTTTCATAATAAATTAAGAAAGACATGACATCTATTCTCTAAGGTTAATTCAGCTTTCCTTTTAGTTTATTTTCTTTAGAAGACATATATGATCATTAAATTAGAAATTAAATTTTTTAGATTTCTCCATAAACATCACAATAGCTGACAGAATTTTAACAAAGATATCACTAACCGACTTTGAAAAAGGAGGAGTTTATCAATTCAACGGAATGTCTGTTTTTTTTGTGTGTTTAAACATTTATTTCTCTTTACCATGTGGACCGATTTCGATGATTTTTTTCCATTGGGTTCAGTATAGTTGCCGATTGGCATCGTATAAATTTCATTGGTATTGGACCTTTTTTGTTATGTATGTTCACGCATAACTTATTTTTTTATCGACCGATTTCGATGATTCTTTTTTTATTGGTAAGGGGTGGTCCCATTTTAATTTGGTCAAGTTCTGATGATATGATCAATGACAAAATAACGGAAATCTCCAATCCTTATGTGCAAAAATAGAAATTATAATAAATAAAATATTTTATAAAAAAAACAATCTTAAAATGTTCATTTAAAACCCGCTAACGTTTCGAGATAATTTCTCTATTTATGAATTGAATTTTATTATCAATTTCTGATTCTTTCGCCCGAATCTTTCTCTTACGAGATACATGCAAGGTATTATCATAAGTTGCTATACTTAACATCACTAAAAAGAGAAAAATAAAAATAATTTTTAGAAAAATAAACCGAGACTTCAAAAAAATTAAATGCAACAACTGAAAAAATAAGAACTCTGAAATAAAATAAAATGCACTAAAAGGTATAAAATAATCTTATTTAGTTACAACTAAACGATGAAATTATTAATGGAATCACTTTTTGAAGTCGGTGCCAAACAAACTATATAAGCGAGCTTACGCAATGTTGTCTTCATTACCCCAAACGTACTAATAGTCCAAGAGCTGGTGACACATTTTGACTACGGATTTGATTCAACTATAGCAATAATGAATAATAGTACCGCGTATGATAGTTGTACAGGGAATGGCCAGTCTGGCTGGCTGTAGCAGGTGGACCAGGTACTGCGCATGGTGAGAGTTTGGTAAATAATATATGTTAAAAAATATTTTTGACCCACAATGAAATTATAAAAATTATAATTTATAATCAATTATAAACATAATAAATTCACCCCAGACCATTTGAGTGGTGGGACGTGGAACCAGACTACCCCAAAGTGTATTTTCACAATATGAAAAAAAATATTTTTGACCCACAATGAAAGCAGTACCTGGTCCACCTGGTACAGCCAACCAGACTGGCCATTCCCTGTACAACTATCATAGACGATACTATTATGCATTATTGCTATAGTTGAATCAAATCCGTAGTCAAAATGTGTCACCAGCTCTTGCACTATAAGTAATATCCATCGAGTGTAATTCATAAAATGTATATGTTTGGCACCGACTTCAAAAAGTGATTTCATGTAACAATTTCATCGTTTAGTTGTAACTAAATTAGATAATTATTTTATACCTTTTAGTGCATTTTATTTTATTTTTGAATTCTTTTATTTTAGTTGTTGCGTGTAATTTTTTGAAGTCGGTTTTTTTTCTAATTTTAAAAATAAGTATATTTAATGGTTTATAGAGTAGGTAAATTACGATGTTTTCCCAAACTTAAACTTTTTTTTTTAAATTTGCCTAACCCTTTGAAATCACTTTGAATATTTTTTTATGTCTCCTTTTAGAGAAGATTCTTTTGGAATGTAAGATATCAGGATCTCATTTGGACAAAAAAATCGGTTTCTTTACGATTCAGGGCCTTCTTCGAGGTAATTTCGAGGTGGTATGTCGACTGTATCAGAGGCAGCCAAGATGGCGATGACCTCGAATGCAGGTCTCGATTGGTTGGGATGCTGTGCTGGACCCGTTACCTTCGGTCTGATGAAATGAGAATATCTAAGCTAAAGCACACGCCCAAGGCCTCCATCTTGTTGAACCTCACGTCCAGGCTTCGTTAGCTGGTTGACCAATCCAGCCTAATTAACTCCACTCACCTCATTAAGTTATTTATTTCAGATTTGAATAAATTTACCAGGCCGAAAAAATTTTGAAATTTCAACTATATTATTATAAATCAAATTAAATATTTTTTGTTCCAATTACGACTTTAATTTATTTAATAGCCAAGGGAAAAACGTGTAATGAAAACTTGTTTTTATCTATCAAAGTGCATTTGAGATGAAACTAATTAGAAATGTACGTGAATTAGAGAAAAATAACTTTTCAAACATCGCTTTATAATTTGAATTAAATTATTTAAAGAAAAATTGCATGCAAAAATGCCCTCTTTTTATTTATAAAATAATCAATTTTGATGTGAAAATTGGAGGCATTGAACTATTTCATACAATATAATTATATGCATTTATATTTATATAAAACAGACTTCTACAAATGAGGTGATGACAGCCCAAGAGAGACGGTTGTTATACTCTCGAAATGAAATAAAACAAATATTTTTTTCTTTTAATTGGAAAAAATTATTTAATATTTTAAACCACGAACATGTTTCGGTTGCAATTCACAATCAACTTCAGTCTGCAAATTAAACAAAATCAGAGGGAAACGGATTAATATTTTGAAATATATTTGATTTATTTATTTATTTTTCGAAATTTTTTTTACAAAAATTTGGAAACATCATTACCTACTATATTTATTACACTGTTAGGCAAAAATTTGTTGCCGTAAATCTAACAATGGATTCCAGTAGATACGCAGATTATCATGCACTTTCCCGATTTGTTTTTTACAACCGCTCAGAATTTTGAGATTTATCGGTTAAATCGATGAAAAATGCCATTTTGAACTATTTTCCAGACCCATAATTTGAAAAAAATTTGTTGACATAATAGAAAACAGCATCCTCTTTGATTTTCAAATTACCACTTGCTTTTAGCTCAATTAGAACTCGAGTTATAACTAAAAAACTAAAACTACAAGATTATAAAAGATAATAAACATAGATAGAAACATATAGTCTTAGTTTTTTTAGTTATAACTCGAGTTCTAGTTGAGCTAAATTCAAGTGGTAATTTGAAAATTAAAGAGGAAGCTGTTTTCTATTAAGTCAACAAAATATTTTAATTTCAAATTATGGGACTTTATTATTAATTCAACAAAATATTTTGATTTCAAATATTGCTTTTTAATATCTAATGGGATTCGAAAATAGCTCAAAATGGCCTTTTTCGTCATTTTGACCGATAATATTACAAAATTCTGAGCCGATGTAAAAAATCGGGAAAGTGCATAATAATCAGCGTATAGAACTCTACTGGAATCCATTATTAGATTTACGGCAACAAATTTTTGTCGACCAGTGTAATAAATATAGTACATAATACCTAGACAAACTGAATAAATGGGGCTCTCAAAATTTAGCTAACTTTAATTCAAATAAAACTCAATGTTGTCTAATTTCTAGGCGCGAAAATAGAGATTTCCCTGATATTCACTTCGATTCGAATACCCTGAAAATGTGTGACAGCCTATCCATGTTGGGCGTCTCTGTCGCATCTGACCTGTCTTGGAATGAACACATCTCCTCTGTGGCGAAATCTACAGCAAGGAAGATTGGCTTCTTATTCAGGTCCAAGCAATTTTACAAACCCCCACAACTTCTCACCATCTACAAGGCCCAAATCCGCCCCTGTCTCGAATACGGCTCTCATCTGTGGAGAGGAGCCTCAAAATATTCTCTTGCTACCCTTGATGCAATTCAGAAACGAGCCGTCAGGCTAATTGACGATTCTACCCTCACCGACTCCCTCGACTCGCTGGCTCATCGAAGAGATGTCTCTGCCCTTTCCCTTTTCTATAGATACTATCACGGCAGGTGCTCTGATGAGATAAAATCAATAATTCCCCCCAAAGCATGCTTTGCACGCAGCACACGTTTTGCCGACTCCCAACACTCTTTTGCGGTCAAATTGGAAAAGTGCCGGACCACTTCATTCGCGAATACATATATCCCCATGACTTCAAGGAACTGGAACTCTCTCCCAGCCTCTATCTTTCCCAGCACCTATGATCTTCAAACCTTCAAAACCAGGGTACATAGACACCTACGTCTACACCCTCTCACTTAATCAACTTTCCCTTCTCTTCGGTAATGCAAGGGTCTTTCGAGATCCATAGGGGCTACATCTTTACTGGTGCACCCCTTCTTGCATTCGATTGCATTAAAAAAAAAAAAAAAATAATCATGTTTCCATATTTTTATAAAAAAATTTGACGAACAGTGTTATATGTTTGCCTACTTCCCGGGCGGCAAAGTTACCAAATATTTAAGTCATCTGTAAAATACTATAGACGCCTAATATTTAATTAAAGAATTGTATTTTATTGGAGTGGAAGTAAACAAGATTTGCTTGGGTATAAAAATGGAATGAAAGAGTTGAAAATTCCACAGACTAGGTCATTTAGCTCAAACTAAATAAAATATAGATATCATTTAAAATTAAAGATAATGAAATTTAATTGAATAATATTTTTTTTATTTTACTTTTCTAAAATGATTTTGAAAAAAGTATTATTTTTTACTCTCTTAAGGCAAGTCATTGACGTTTTGTAAGTGTTGCTCTATATCCCCCGTCGCGTCGGAAAAGTCTCTTTTTCTGCATTGAACTCTGCAATCCCCCGAGGTGATTTAACTTGATAAAAAAACCAGTACTAAACATACTTTAGTTTATATATTATTTCAACTTTATAAAATCGGTTCCAATCGAGATTTTTAAATAATCTTGACCGTTGTGGTCACGAAGTGTTATTATATTCTAGTGTGATTCAAGTTCAAATAAATCATAAACAATTATTGCCATTATTTTTTAACCGACTTCAAAAAAGGAGGAGGTTCTCAATTCGACTGATTTTTTTGTGTCTATGTTACCTGATATCTTCGCCAATTGTGATCCGATTTTATGATTTTTTTTGCATTGGGTTCAGTCTGGTTTCCGATTGGACCCGTTTTATTTTCAATCCTTTTTTTTGCTATGTTTGTTCATGCATAACTTCTTTGTTTATGAACCAATTTCGATGATTCTTTTTATATTGAAAAGAGAGTACCTTAGGGGTGGTTCCATATTAATTTGTTCAAGTTTCGATGATATGATCAATGATGAATTAACGTAAATTTCCAATTCTTATGAGCAAATAATCGAAATTATAATAATTAAAATATTTTATAAAAAAATCAATCTTAAAACTTTCATTTAAACCCGCAAACGTTTCTAGAGAATTTGTATACTTATGAATTTAATTTTATTATCATTTTCTTATTCATTCGCTCGACGCTTTTTCTTACGAGATGCATGCAAGGTATTATATTAAATCACTATTAATAACATCACTAAAAGAGAAAATTAAAATAATTTTTATAAAAAAATTAAAACCGACTTCAAAAAAATTAAATTCAACAAATAAAATAATAAGAACTCAAAAATCAAATAGAATGCACTAAAAGGTATAAAATAATTATCTAATTTAGTTACAACTAAACGATGAAATTGTTACATGAAATCACTTTTTGAAGTCGGTGCTAAACAAACTATATATACCCGCCAAACGTACTAAGTAAAATCCTTCGAGTTTGTTTCATAAAATGTATATGTTTGACAACCGACTTCAAAAAGTGATTTCATGTAACAATTTCATCGTTTAGTTGTAACTAAATTAGATAATTATTTTATACCTTTTAGTGCATTTTATTTGATTTTTGAGTTCTTATTATTTTATTTGTTGAATTTAATTTTTTGAAGTCGGTTTTATTTTTTGTATAAAAATTATTTTTATTCTGCATTGAACTCTGCAATCCCCCGAGGTGATTTAATTTGATAAAAAAAAACAGTACTAAACATACTTTAGTTTATATATTATTTCAACTTTATAAAATCGGTTCCAATCGAGATTTTTAAATAATCTTGAATGTTGTGGTCACGAAGTGTTATTATATATTCTAGTGTGATTCAAGTTCAAATAAATCATAAAAAATTATTGCCATTATTTTTTATATACATAGATGCACGGAAAAATTTTTTAATTAATTTTTTTTTTATTTATTTTCAAATGAAGCATCTGAGATTAAGTGCTGACGCTATTTGCTAATTATAATCTAATCTTTTTCTCTAAACAACGCCTGATGAGGGGGACTCAATTGTTCTTTCTCTGATATCCCCCTTTTTTCTTCAGATATCCACCCCTCCTTTTGATTTATGGCCTTAGCAAGAAAACCGCCCGGGACCTCACGCGACGTGTATTGATTCACTTACGCAACGTTAAACCATGAGTTATCAGATTTTTTTCATTTTATTTACCTTTATACAAAGATCATAGACTGCCGGATAAGGATGAATGTTTCAAAGTCACCATCATTTTTCCATTCTTAATTTTTTTTTTTTTTACAAATTTCTGATAAAAATTTAGTTTACTTTAAGCCGTTTTTAAAAGGCTGCTCGCACAATAAGGCAATGTTGGATTAAAAATCTGAATTTTTAATCTATCTACTTATTAAATGAGCAAAATTTGTTTGTTTATATATATATTTGTTTGTATATTTTTTCTATTTTGAAAACGGCTCTACCGATTTTGATGAAATTCACGGGTTAGGGGTTTTTGGGTTGACAATTCGATCTGTCACGGTCTCACCTTCGACAAAATTGTTTTTGATGGGTTTTTTCGTAATCAAATTAATTATTCTCAGGTAGAAAAATTGCAAATTGGGCTTTTAAAAAAGGTTTCTCTTTTATTTTTGTACCCATTTAGACAATGGGTTGGGTTAATTCATTGTTCTCAAAGGCCTTGAAGAAGATTGTGGTTTTTAACATATTTTGTTCTCCCTAAACGTTATAATTATTGGGGATGATTTTCATTTAGATATTAAAAGATCAACTATTATATTTAAATATAATAGTTGATCTTTTAATATCTAAATGAAAAAATCATCCCCGACCCAGAGACATAAGTCAACGACCTCACAAACTTGCCTTTTACCCAAACAATCCTATGTAAATAAAGGTCAACCTGATATTCTATCTGAACAATAGCTTAAGAGAAAGTGTCCTTTTAAAATAATTTTATAAATTCTGTCTCTCTGTTCAATAAACATATATTTAGCCTGTTATTCAATAAGTTAAATTAGTTACTTTCTGTATTTCCTGAAGATGGGTTGATAGCCCGAAATATATATATTGAAAAAGAAAAAAAATTATATCTTTTAATTTTTTAATTTTAATGTGAAATAAGTGACCCAGTATCCTTAACTCATAGTAAATCCATATTAAATAAAATATTTATTTACTCTTATCTTTAAAAAACTTTTATTTATAATATATAGATAAATTATCGTAGGTAATATTAAAAATAACTTTCTCGCGCAGGGTTTTGTAAATATTCAAATCTAAATGATCGAAAATATCAGTTCTCTTCACTTAAAAATAAATAAATCACGTGACTCGAGTCAAAAGGCATTTATTTATGATATTTATTAATTAAATTATTTCATATATCTGATTAAAAATGAATGATAAAGTTGTTGTGGGGAAATAAGGACAATAGCTTATGCAAATAATTTTTATATTTTACCAAGTGTTTCGTCAACTTTGTTGACTTTCTCAGGGCTCATATAAATTAACTCTTTGAAATTTGTCATTTTATCAATATTCCTTATTAGCAAAGATATCTTTCAATCTGTTTGATGACTGGCCTGATATGTTTGCTAAGAAGGAATATTGATAAAATGACAAATATGCAAGGAAATTAATTTATTTGAGCTCCTGAGGAAGTCAACAAAGTTGACGAAACCTTGGTAAAATATAAAAATTATTTGCATAAGCTATTGTCCTTATTTCCCTACAACAACTTTATTAATGGACATAAATAATCAAATAATTAAAAACGATGTTAGCTAACATCTAAATTAAAATAATTAATTTGTCTTAAAATTTTTAATTTTAGTCGAAAAAAATGTAGATTTTATTTTGACTTGCGGGGTACTGTCCGAGAAGGCTTAACTAAGAAAGAATTTTCACTAAATTGTTAGCCTTATAAATTTAACATAAATAGCTAATACGTGTATTATTTAATATCACTTATATTTATTTTAATCATGATTTAAATATACTATGTGCAATATTCTATCTTCTAGCAACGAAAGATTTTGTCGAAACTATCACTAATAGTGATCATAAAAAGTAAATATATAAAAAAACTGTACAAACAAACAAGCAAACAACTGCACATAATCAAATATTTGGTCGAAAACAAAATATTTTCAGAAACTTTCAACTCATAATTAATTTGATCAATTCGATCAGCACGTTTATCGAAAGCAACAGTTTAAAAAAAAACTTTAGTAATTATATTTCTAAATCTTATTTGTACTCTGAATAGTTGTTATTATTATTATTATTATTTCTTTTATCGCCCCCTTTAGTGAACTAAGTAGCTCTACATATTTGATAAAAGTTCAACTATTGCTATCTAATCCAATATATTTTCTGACAAAACAGAAATAAATGTAAGAATTTTATAAGTTTTTAATTAAAATTTTGAAAAAAATTATATTATAATAAGTCAGTTAAAGGTGAAGACAGAAAAAATGATATAGAATAAATTTAAATAAACTCTTGATGAAGATTTGGTGAGTTTTAACATTTTTGTGATGAGATCCCTTAAATGAAGAGTTAATTAAATTATCTTATAGATGCATATATATAAATTCAGCAGTAAATTGAGCTTGGACAAATTCCACTAACCGTAATTTTTGCAAAGCCTGGTCTGAGAAACTAAAGGATTCTTATCTTACAATTATAAGGTTTTCATTATTCTTGTATGCACTGTTAAAAAAAATTATAAATTTACTATATGCTTACAATACAAATAAATAGGAAATTTACAAGATTGTAGAATAGTAAAAATAAAATACTATTTATAATGGTAAAGTGATAATAAGTCATTGCAAAACCACAAAAATAAATTGTAGATTTATTTTTTCTTCTATTAATTAGATTCGTGTTAATAAAAATATGTTGTAAAATTACAATACTGGTATATTAGTAAAAAGTTTTGAGACCGGACTTTTCATTTTTTATAGTAAAATTATATAAGGAATTTTTAACGGTTAGAGTGCGGATAGAATAATCTTTCTTTAGGAATAAGGTATTGCAAGGATGCCAAATACAAGTTCAGACCTGTTTCAGACAAGTAGAGATTAATTTCTTAATTTCTATTATTCTAGGAACGGCCTTTTGTAAATTTCCTTTTTAACAGTGTACCTACCTGAATCCACAAAAATCCATTCTAAAATATGTTTTGAAAGGAATTCAACTCCTTGCTCTTGATATTGTGAAAAATATTCTTAATGTTCATTTGAATATTTAATTGAAAAAATAAACAAATAAATATATACGTATTAGTAAAAGATATGTTGTAAGATTACAATACTGGTGTGTGTAATATTACTAAAAAGTTTTGAGGCCGGACTTTGCATTTTTTACTTTACAATACAGGGTATGGTCAAGTATTGTAATCGTGCATGAGAAAAGTGTTTTTTTCCTTCTTTTTTCGAAATATCTAAAAAACGGCTGATATTATTTTGATTAAAAAAATTAAGCGAAACCATGGCATTTTGCTCTACAAAAAAGCTCTAATAAGTGAACATCGAAAAAATTATATTTTTTGAGATAATAATTGTTGTCAAAATGTCTGTTAGTTAGTCTGTCTGGTTGCCTGTTAGTTAGTCTGTACGTTATCAAATTTTTGTGGACGAGCTAGCTCAAAAACTAGTGTGAATATCGAAACCAAATTTCACATGTAGTTTTGGTCCATTGAGATTAAGAGCTGATTAGATTTTGGTGCATATCGACCCAAAATTAAGGGGGTGGAGGGGAGGGTTAAAAATTAAAAATCTAGGCCATTTGAGCAAACTCAAGCAAATTTTGTATACTTAATCAGTGGGACCCTAGAAGTCTAAAAATGCAAAAACTAACCGACCAAAATGGGGGGGGGGGTCAAAAAATGAAAATATAGGCTCTTGTACCAAACTCAACCAAATTTTGTATACATAATCAGTGGGACCCCAGAAGTATAAAAATGCAAAAACTAACCCCCTCTACATGATTATAAATAATTTTAGGGGGCAGGTTGTATGGTAAAGTCAAGTGGATGGCCACATCAGAACACGTCAGCTTATTTATAGTAAAATTAGATAAGAAATTTTTAACAGTGTGTACTAATTTCAATAAAATTTGAGATTTTCTAATTAATAGTAATATAAACAATGTAAAATAATTTCAATTGTCATATTTATTGAGAAATTTAATTTTTCCGTTTTGTATACAAATATTAATTAAATTTCTAATAGAAAAGATTAAGTTTGATTATCATTTCTGATGACATTCATAAGAAGTGTCAAAAAAATATTTCCTTTTTGCTAAATAGATTGAAAGAGTTGTATTTATTTAAAATAAAATCATCAACATGCGAATTAATTTGATTAGCGAGGTAACTTTTCCCCAATATTAAACTTTAGGTACTATTTTAGTCGTGATGTTAGTTCACAACTCTCAGCTTTCATTAGGTCTCTTCAATCCATTTCAGTAGTAAATACCGGGCAACCAATAGTGTCTTTAAGCCTTAATTACAAATATATAATTTTCACCTGAGTTTTTGCTCAAGTTAACTTACACCCAAATAGATAAACTAGGCCCGTCGAAAGCTTTCATGAAAGTCCTGCACCAAGTTTTGAAATTGTTCAACTGGTTTGCAAACAGTTACCAAGATCTAGAAAAAACCACGGTACTTATTGCATGTTCATCTTACGAGATCTCTGGGTTCGGGGGCTTTCTGCTGAATATATCTATGTATGGTTAACAAATAGGTAATAATGTTTAATTCAATCATCAAGAATTAATTCTATATTTGTTTATTTAATTTATCATTTTATTTAATGAGTTTTATAAAAATAAATCAATTTTCAAAGCAATTGTATAATATATATGGTTATTTATTTATTTATTGCTAAAAGAACAACTAAACAATCTGATACTTAAGAGTCATAATAAGGCTGTAAACTGTAAACAGATGAATGAGTAGCATGTTATGAGTCTAGAAGGATTTATATTTAACTTCACGGTCCTTTTTCCAATGAAATTTTTTCTTCTTTTTTAAAACACTTACCTCTTTTTAAATAGTAATATTTATTTTAGTATCTTGTCTCTTTAAAAGTGTTGAGTTGATAATATTATAAATCAAAATCAACAAAGAAATGAAAATTTCACAGTAAAATTGGAGATAAACTTACCCTAGTAAATCTTTACGGCTTTTTAAGACTTGCTTATGCTGTTTGCAAAAGTTTGGTTGTCATTTTCACTGTGGAAGAAACTTCATACGGCGGTTGTTTTTTTAGGTATTTTTTTCTAAACCTAATCCTGAACGTTTTTTGAAATAATTCTATGAGTCTTTATATGTCCCAAAGGTGAGTATTTTGTATTTTATTTATTTATTTTTTTGAGTAAAAAAAAATTAAAGATTATTTAAAATACAAAGAGTAAGATTTCTCCATATAGGTACGATGGGAAACGAAGCCATTTTTAACTTAGGCCGAAGTTGATAGTTGAATGCTGAGTTGCTGAGTCTGAGGATGATTTAAATTGGAAAGCTGAAACTAGGGAATAAGTATATTTTTATTTTTCCAGCAGAAGACACACTCGTTTATTGTCACCTTCAATTTATAAAAATTCTGCTACTCTTGGCAAAAAGAAACTTTCAATTTATATGTATTTTTATAAATAAAAATTCGTTTTCCAAGCTTTTTATTTATTTATTTAATCATTTATTAACTCAGACTATTTATAGATTCATAATATAACGATTCGATTTATTTTTTCTGATTTTCTATTGCCAGTTCTTTCCATTGGAAATACAAATATTTTGCCAATAGAACATACTTTTTATAAGCTTTCGTTTTCGAGATATTCTAAATATCAGAATCCAGAGAAACACAAAGACAGAAAAAAATATTTGTATATTTTTCTTCACATTCTTCTAAAAGAGGATTTGACAAAAATTAAAATTTTTTGAAGTGAATTTCATTGGATAAGTATTTAATACAAAATTTGTATTTGCGGGTTATTTGACCTCAGTGCCACCAAGCAGGGAGTAAGCGAAAGACACGCTCTAAAGATTTTGATACATTTTCATTAATTAAATTGAATTGAAATTTTGAAAATCTGAATAGCCTATATGTTAAATGAAAGTGTAAGCTTCCAAATGGTGAATGCATTTTTAAATTTGGTTTATTACTTTCTGGGATTAACCAAGCGAAACAAAAATAATTTTCGTCTTTATACCTATACGAGCTGCTCCAGGCGTGCCTTCGGCACGCCCTCTACAGCTGAGCCCTCCGGGCAGGTGGCCCTGACGGGCAGCGTCTCGGAATGTGATTATTAAGTTTCCAAAATTAATTTTAAAAAAATAGCTCCATCCCCAAAAGTATGTTTTCTATGTCCAGTGGTTCTGGCTGTTTTGATGATGAGTGAGTGAGTGAGTCAGTGTATCGGGCAAAGCATTATATATATATTTAAATAGATAAATAAGGAAATTATTTTTTCTTTAAAATATAAAATATATAATTTCAAATAAATTTATGTAATTTGAATAAAAATGATACAAAAGTTTACGCACAGTTTTTAAAACAATAACTGTAGTAAATTTGTTCCAGATCGAACAGTGTTTAGAATTGTAATATTTTGCCCCCTCTTTCGCCCCCACGCACTCATTTTGGCTATTGATTTTTACAGCATACATTTTATATAGTCTTAAAAACTAACATTACAAAATTTGATCTATATCGGAGAGAGTATTAATTTTTTGCCCCCACTCACATTTTGGGCGGTTGAAATTATTTTTTAGATATTTGCAAATAAATAATCCACAGTTTTCTAAAGAGTAAATGTACTAAAAAGCTAAAAATTTCTATAATTTGCCCCTCCCTTCGCCCCCATACAGTCAATTTTGATAGTTGATTTTTACAGGAATAGTTTCTTAAAGTAATAAAGAATAACTCTACAAAATTTGATCAAGATAGGAGAGAGTTTTAATTTTTTGCCCCCACTCACATTTTGGATAGTTGGGAGGCGAATTTCAAAAAATCCTGAAATTACTTTTTAGATATTTGTATTTAGAATTTTATTAAGTAAAAATCAAGTAGATATCTTATCGTTCTTAATTGAAAATGCATAATTAGTGTAAACACATTGTAAAGATATTTTGCCCCTTTTGACCCCTTTAAAGGGTCGAATTTCAAAAAATCCTGAAATTAGATTTTAGATATTTTAATTTAGTATTTTGATAAGTAAAAAGCAAGTAGATATTTTATCGTCCTTAAGAGATATCGCATAATCAGTGAAAACACACTTTGCCCTTTTTGACCGCCTTAGGGGTCGAATTTCGAAAAATCCTTTCTTATTGAGCCTCTATGTCATAGATGTAATATCCTCTCCAAATTTCATGTTTCTATGACCAGTGGTTCTGGCTGTTTTGATGATGAGTAAGTGTATCGGGCAAAGAATTTTATATATATAGATAGTAGTGTATGGTAGATAGATTGATGTAGATAATTGTTAAAAACACATTTATTTTAAAACTATAGTCTAAAATCCCATCCCCAGTGAATAAAAATTATTTTCATTATTATTGGGGAATAATGTTCAGTGGGTTGTGAATGTTTTATTTTTTTATTAAGTTTTGGCGGTCCCAGGGCTAAAAAGTTTGAGAAACGGTTCTTTAGCCTATCAAACTATTATCATCTACCTCTTTAGTACCTACATAGGTATATAAATTATAATTAAAATTTTGAGCTTTGAGAGTGATAATAAATTTTAAACATAATGAATAATATCATCTAATCTATTTAATAAAATAAAAATTAAACAAGTTTAATTAATAGATAAAAAGAAGGTTAATTACCTATTTTTTAGTTGAATTCTCTAACTGATAGTTTATACCATATTATTAATTAGCATTTATTTTATTTATTAAATAAGTAGGTATATTAAAACAAAATATTTTTTTTCATTTTAAAATTAAATAGAAGGCGCTGTGGACCATGATTATGGGAGTACTATATCTATGTGAGCCCCTGGCAGAAGGAACTTGGTTTTTCTTCTATATACCTCTATAAGCTATAATATTTAATAGTTTTATGATTACTCTGAATCAAGACTTTACATCATAGGCTAGGATCTCTAATTAATCAAAACAAGAAGGTCACCCATATTTAGTAGTTCGCTCTTAAAAATATAATGAGTGAAAGTTAACATGTCAAAATTAGATTTTATATATAATTATACCTATAATTATCATCTAATATGGTTAAAAACTATGGGTACATTAAATTTATCCTAATATATTATCAAAAAATTTTCTATATTTAAAAAATTATGAAATATAAGTTTTACTAATGTCAATAATGATAATATCATTCAAATTTTTATTATATAACGCAAAATACATCTTATGTTTTGATGATGAATTGTAAATATGATTTCATTTCATTTGGCTTTTATATTTATCTTAAAATAAGTAAACTTTTGCTCGCTACTGATAAATCTTTTTTACTTTACCATACAGGGTATGGTCAAGTATTGTAATCGTGAATGAAAAAAGTGTTTTTTTTTCCTTCTTTTTTCGAAATATCTCAAAAACCGATGAAACTATTTTGATTAAAAAAATAGAGCGAAACCATGGCATTTCGCTTTACAAAAAAGCTCTAATAAGTGAACATCGAAAAAATTATATTTTTTGAGATAATAATTGTTTTGTCTGTTAGTCTGGTTTTCTGGTTATCTGTCTGTTAGTCTGTGCGTTACCAAATTTTGTGGACGAGCTAGCTCAAAAACTAGTGTGAATATCGAAACCAAATTTCACACGTAGTTTTGGTGCATTGAGATTAAGAGCTGATTAGATCTTGGTGCACATCGACCCAAAATTAAGAGGGGGGGGGGGTCAAAAAATGAAAATCTTGGCCATTTACCAAACTCAACCAAATTTTGTATACATAATTAGTGGGACCCTAGAAGTCTAAAAATGCAAAATCTAACCCACCAAAATTGGGGGGGGGGGTTCAAAAAATGAAAATCTAGGCCCTTGTACCAAATTCAACCAAATTTTGTATACATATGGTAATACTTGGAAAAAAAATAGCTAGATTCAGGCTTGGACCGGCCTACCGGCCGCAGTGAAGTTTCCATATGGGCCGGTCGTATTGAGCAATAGTGGGTAAGTGACTAATGGAAATAAATTTGAAAAATAAAGTTCACTTTGGAAACATAGATTTGTTAATTGTTATTGATAATGAAGTAGTAATTAAGGAAATATGTACCTAAGGGTAGTCCTAAATTTTCTAAAAATTTAATTATTTACTATAAATAGTAATCTTAATAAAGATGTGATTTTGCTTAAGTATTGCAAAGTTTCCCTATGAGCTGGTCGTATATCGCAATAGTGGGTAAGTGAACAATCGAAATAAATTTAAAAAATATAGTTCACTTTGGAAATAGATTTGTTAATTGTTATTGATAATAAAATAGTAATTAAAGAAATATGTAAGGATAGTCATAAATTTTCTAAAAATTTAATTATTTACTATAAATAGTAATCTTAATAAATATGTGATTTTGCATAAGTATTGCATTTTTTTTTCTGAGAAAATGAGCCGGTATTCCAAAACCTCCGGGCGCAATTTGCTTAGCCAGTCTCACCCTGGCTAGATTATTCTATATGGTTTTGTTTCTATTTGTCAACAAAAAGTCTTTATTTTAGAGTGAATTCCACACATCTAATCTGCCAGTTCCGGCATAATTTTTAGTTAGAATTTTATATATCACATAAATAAATCAATATTATAAAAATTTTATAATTATATATTATTTAAAACAAAAATAAAAAATTTACCTATAATTAAATTTCATGTTTTGGGAAAAATAATACTTATCTACCTACCTTTAACAATAAATTCTACTTTCATAAAGAGAAATAAATGAGGTTGTCGTATGCTTGATGCAAATAGACATAAACCTATATAAATATAAATATGGCATGTACCTACCTAATCATTAGAGGCGGGCAGTGACCTTTCAGCCAGATGATGATGTTCAAAAAAGGACCCTTTATTTTTGAAAATATTATTTTATTCTTCGCAAAATTCATCGATAACCGTTTAATATAATTTTTCAAATTTCCCATTATATTTTTTCATTTGATATTAAAGACTGAGCAAGCGGTCTATCTTCACTTTGACTACCATACTTTCAGGGCAAGTAAAAATAATCCAACTTTATATCTTAGTTGCTTTGTCTAAGTAGGTATTTTCAATACATATTTTTTTTAGTTGTTATAAAATAATAAATTTGGATGTAACATGGAAAAAATTACGATACCTATGAGTACGGTTTGCACTTAGCCTCTTTGTTGTTATTAATATTTTGTCTACCTAATTATAAATTATTTTTGTTGTTCTCATAATAATGTATTAAAAAAAAAATATTCGTTTTTTTTTTGTTTTTGTTTTTTTAATTTTTCGAGTATCAAGTTTTTTTTGTTGAGTGTAAAAATAGATGCTAGGCAGGATTATCTAATATGCCAATTCAGTTGCCTAAATACCAGGGGCTCCCAGGATCGAGGTGTGGCTATTAAATGCCTAGATTGATGCTGCTTCGCTGTCAAACAGCGAGCGTGCCACGACAGGTTTGAACATGATTGTGCCTGCTGATGCTTCCCTACCCTTTGCTCGCTAGACAAGCCTTCGCGTCAGTTTGTCTGTAAAACAATTTTATAATAAGGTAGACAAAATATTAATTAAAAAAGCGGCTAAGTGCAATCAAATACTTCTGCCAAGACATCATTTACAATTAATTTTTTTATTCAATTTATAGATTTTAAATGAAAGTCAGATGTCGAATACCTACATGTAAACTAATTTACTTTCAACCTATAAAATCATTATATTTTCATAGGATAGCGAAAATGATGAAAAATTCTATTCATAATCTAACGTTAAAAAGTTCCATAAATTTTAAATTAAAGCTAAGCGAAATAAAGCAAAACAACATTCGTATATGACACACTATGAAGATACTCTTGACATTCTGAGATTTTAGGGATGCGCCGCATCCACAGCATCCATTATTTATTTATTATCATTTATTTCGCTTTATGAATCAACTCTGCTACTCACGGCAATACGAAATTTTTTAAATTGAATTCTACTTTAATACCCAGATACCACACCCACTCTAAAAGATGTCTTTTTCAGCTCTTATTATCTTTAAGGTAGTTGTTCCGCCAAATGCGTTTTCTTAAGATTTTTTTAATTTATACAGATTATTATTTAAATACTTCTGCATCGATTGGTGGCAAAATGAAATTTATGAACAATACAGTTCCGGAGATATTAAATTTCAAAAATGAGTTTATCAGGCCCTTTAACATTGAACTATAAGGGATTTCGGAAAATTTACATACATATTTAATTATAGTTAAAAAACTCTTCTTACTATTTTTGTAAAAAAACTAAACCAACATTAAACAATAACCAATACATATTTTAAGACATTTTTGATTCATAGTTACAACACAGTTTCTGAGATAATAAGGAATAAATTGAATGTAATGGAAGGCAGCCCAGAGGTAGTGAGGAAAGAAAAAATTAACACATCAAATAAGGTGTAACTTATTGGAATCCTTCCTTCTTGCCTTTCAAACCGACGTTTCGGAGGATTTTTCCCTCCTTCTTCAGGGTTTCAAAGGGTCAATGAATGAAACAAATTTTTTCTTTCCTCACTACCTCTGGGCTGCCTTCCATTACATTCAATTAAAGTTTCTACCAGTCCGTCTCTCTCCAGAGAAAATTTCGTTGCAAAAAATAAGGAATAAATAATGAAAAATGTATAAAAAAAATTTAGACTAAAAACAAATTGGCAACAGCGCAATTATTTAACTAGGGAAAGATGCATGCGCTAGATTTTTTCAAAATTATAATTTTCATAAGATGTAACGTAGGCGTTGATTACATTTGTTAAAAAATAACAAAACGATTTTTATAGAAATTTAAAATGTATTTTATCTGTCATTTTAATATAAAAATATTCAATCTCTTACAATGGTGCCAAATTTGACGAACGAGCACAGGATTGGCTAGAATTGGTACATAAACAGCAAAAAGTTTTGGGCTTATGAACTATGAATCCTTATTGTCTTTTCTATATACTCTAGCATTAAATTTTTGCTAGTATTGTCGCGAAACAACTACCTTAAAATGTTTAGAAGATCTAGTGTCTAGAAAACATGTTCTAGAGCAAGAGTGTTAACAGGGTAAATAATAGGTTAGATACCTGCTTTTCTATAAATTTTTTTTTGAGAAAATTCAATATTTTTAATGATAATTTTTTTAATTAATGTCCGTAATTTTTTATTATAAAAATTAGTGCAATAAAGGTAATTTTAAATACAAATTTTATAAAACATACTTATTTTTCATTAGATTTTATATAGGTATAGTGAATATTATGATGATTTAGGAAATATTACTGATAAAAATATAAATAAAAATAAATAGATCAATAATTATTATTATATATGGGTGTATTCATGCCCCTACTAGCAAAATGGCTTTATAATTTTAGGTAATAGAATTAGTAGGTTTTATTGGTGTTTTATAAGAGTTATTAGTAATTGAGGAGCCCTTATAAAACAACAAAACATAACAGTTACATAATCTAAAATTATAAAGCTATTTTGCTAGTTAGGTGGCCTATCTGAGAGGGGGATAAGAAAGAAGAGCATGGAGCAATTGCCCCTGGCCTCATAATTTTAGGGGTCCCAAATAGGGGCCGCCCATAAATTACGTCTCACATAGAGGGGCACGGGACATATCAGATTTGTGACAGGGGGGCTCGGGGACCTTAATGGTGATGTCACAAAAGTCAAATTAAAAAAATTTTTAAATATATTTTTTAGAATTTTTCTACAATTATAAATTATAGGATATAAAAGTGATAGTGTGACGTCACAATGCAAAGGAGCTCAATAAAAATGTAATAGAATGTAACACAGGGGGAGGGGGTCTAAAAATTTTGAAAATCGTGTGACGTAATTTAGGAAGGGCCCTTAAATAAATGAATTTGCTAATGTTGAAGAGCGTAAAGTTTCTGTGAAATGTTAGGAGTATAATTTAATAAATATAAAATAAAATTATTCCTCAAGAGGAGAGTTTTATTTTTGAATTTTGAAGGCGCTCAACACTATTAGCTACCGGGGGAGGGGTCTAAAAATCTTTGAACTGTGGACTGCTCCTAATAAATGAATTTGTTAATGTTAATGCGTACAAAGTTTCTGTTAAATAAATAAATGTTAGTAGTATAATTTAATAAATATTTAAAAATAAAATGATTTTCTTTTCTTATGCAGAGTTTTATTTTGAATTTTGAAGGCCCTAAAAAATATTAGTTACCCCGGGCCTCGCATTATCTCTGAAAGGCCATGGGTGTATGAATGAATGAACATTCTGTGTGATTTTATAATTTGTAAATGTTTATCTTTCTTCTTTATTTTAAGAGGCCTAAAGTGTGAATGTATACCTAAGGGATTAGATACAAAATAAATTATAGATATAGGTCCAATTTTAAACGTTCCTTAAAGAATGATAGGAAATTTATTATTATTAATATTAAAAGTCATATCTGAATAAACAAATAAGAATCATATAGTATGTGATTGAATATCAATTTTTTTTTAAGAGAACTCCGTCAGAATATGAACGCTAAACTATTAACCGAGGGGTGAACCGCGACCTAATATGCTGTACACCTACTTCCACTTGTACTTCCAAATATTTCCAAGTATTTCCAAATATTTCCAAGTAATTCCAAATATTTCCAAGTAATTCCAAATATTTTCAAGTACTTCCAAATATTTCAGGTACTTCCAAATATTTTGAAGCTTTTCCAAATATTTCCAAGTAGATTTTTAAGACTTGCTTATGCTGTTTGCAAAAGTTTGGTTGTCATTTTCACTGTGGAAGAAACTTTATGACGGCCGTTGTTTTTTTAGGTGTTTTTTTCTAAACCTAATCCTGAACGTTTTTTGAAATAATTCTCTGAGTTATTTCAAAAAATTATATGTCCCCAAAGGTGAGGATTTTGTATTTTATTTATTTATTTTTTTGAGTAAAAAAAATTAAAGATTATTTAAAATACAAAGAGTAAGATTTCTCCATATAGGTACGATGGGAAACGAAGCCATTTTTAACTTAGGCCGAAGTTGATAGTTGAATGCTGAGTTGCTGAGTCTGAGGATGATTTAAATTGGAAAGCTGAAACCAGGGAATAAGTATATTTTTATTTTTCCAGCAGAAGACACACTCGTTTATTATCACCTTCAATTTATAAAAATTCTGCTACTCTTGTCAAAAAGAAGTAATTCCAAATATTTCCAAGTAATTCCAAATATTTTCAAGTACTTCCAAATATTTCCAGGTACTTCCAAATATTTTGAAGCTTTTCCAAATATTTCCAAGTACTTCCAAAGATTCCCAAGTACTTCCAGACATTTCAAGTACTTCCAAATATTTCCAAAGAGGTACTTCCAATCGCGGATCACCCCTCGCTATTAACTATTTGATAATAAACAAAGTACTTATAAGATCCAGGAAAGGGAGGAGTTTGGGGGATTGATAATCTTCATTAGGCGAGAACAAAAGAATGAAAATTTTTTATTTTATCACATACCTTATAGATATTTGTATTAACCTTAAAATAAAAGGTAAACAACAGTGAGAATATCTTTAACTTGATTAATGTTTTTATCTCATGCATAATGATCTACATTAAAATAATTGCATTCTTTAATTCATTCTGAATCAGAAAGAGGGGACAGCCACGATGGCGATCCTTTGGTTTCGTGATCACGCAAAGTTCAATCGTAGAGAAGGGGATAGCGGCGGATGTGATTGGTGGACGGAATGGCCCTAAGCTGGCTTCCCATTGGCGGAGCATAAGCCACGCCCACTCTAACACTTGGCGAACTGACGGAGAGGCGACAACAATTCAGTCAGTCTTGTAAAGTGTGCTATACTAAACATAGGCTATATCGAATGTTTTTTTAAAAAGTGCTTGTGAAGTTAGTTTTTTTTATTTTTTTATTTATTTTTTTCTAATCAATGGTTTCGTATTATAACACTTTGGCGATGTACCGCCATCAACAGCAGACCAGTTCAGGCATGGTAGGACCTGGTTCTTCTGCTGCCAACTCAAATCAATTTCATCATGGAAATTCATCCCCGAGTGCAGCAGCTGCAGCGGCTGCTGCTGCGTCAGCTGGTACCCCGCGTACCAAGCTGGACACCAATTGGCCGCCCAACAGCAATATTTAAATTGTGAAGACGGTGTTGGTGCTCAAGGACACCATCAGCATCCGAATCCCTGGTCCCATCACCATCACCATCACCACCATCCGCATCATCCCCACGCTCCTCACCTTTTTACACACCAAGAATGGCCTGCAGCCCCGAATTTGCTGCAGCTGCAGCAGCTTCGGTAGCCGCCGTAGCAGGTCATGCCTCGGGATCATCTTCGATTTCTGGCCACCACCACGGCATGATCCTCGAAGATCAGTTACCATCACCGCCGATAACTGTGTCAAGCAGTGAGTTATCGAGCCCAGGAGCGATTGCGGGACCATCCACGCCGCCGCAGAATATGAATAATATTGGACCTAGACCCGCACCTGTTCGCAGTCCCTACGAATGGATGAAGAAACCATCTTACCAGAGCCAGCCTAATCCAGGTAAAATAAAAAAATACAATTGCCCAATAGCCATATTTGATGAAATAACTTATTATTTATTAAACACTCTACAACCTGCTATATTTTTAATTTTGTGATTCAAATGGATAGATTTGACAAGTTTATACCAAAATTTGAGTTTGTAACGTCCAATTTGGGCAGTACTATGAAAAGTAAAAAATTTCACTTCATGTTTTAAATTAAACGGGCAATAACTTATTATTTATTAAACACTCTACAACCTGCTATATGTTTAATTTTGTGATTCAAATGGATAGACTTGACAAGTTTATACCAAAATTTGAGCTTTGTATCGTCCAATTTGGGTAGTACTATGAAAAGTAAAAAAAATTCTCTTCATGTTTTAAATCAAACGGGCAGGCTATATCTTAATTTTAATTTGAAAAAATTACCTATATTATAAAAAACGACTTCTAAAGACATATTTTATTAAAGTGTCATCATGTGCAAATAGATAATTTATCACCTTATATAATGACCAAGGGCATTTTTAATCACATTATTAATTATGAAATGAAATTTCCTATACATATATAACTACTAGGATTAGAAAAAATGTGAGTATTGCTCCATTTGTTATAATTATTAAATTAAACGAGACAAACAATTGCATATCTTCTACTATATACAGTTGTCTTGCAAATATTGTAGTTTATCCGTGCTATCAATCGAGGCTTTATCGACTGATTAGATGCATTTGATCAAAGCCGCCGGCCTAAAACCATCAAGGTTTCAATTCGGAGATTAGGCTTTTAGCCCAAA
The DNA here is from genome assembly GCA_024734495.1 of Forficula auricularia. Classification (NCBI taxonomy): domain Eukaryota; kingdom Metazoa; phylum Arthropoda; class Insecta; order Dermaptera; family Forficulidae; genus Forficula; species Forficula auricularia. Next base: position 4,334,533 of record JALMQS010000069.1, on the reverse strand, counting down.
TCCTAAAATTAAATACACTTAATTAACATCTATTTAATGCACTCACTTGTCACCCTAAATATTTCTTTGCACATTTTTGCGACAAAAGTGTGATGATGACGTTTGAATTTTTAATCTCTAAAGGTATTAATGTTGTCGATTAAAACAAGTCGGCATTTTTAAAAGAATAAATATTATCTATTTTATGTCAATTATATTTACATAGATGAAAAAAATTAAATCTCTTAATTCTATTTCTTATATATGATAGAATATACATTTTGAGAGATATGTTAAGATCTATTAACAAGATTAATAGTAATAAGATTTTTATAGTTGTTAGTCTGCTTGTCTTTATCCAAATAATTCTAACGCCCTAGACTAAAAAATAGTAGATGTAGACAAAATAACGAGGGTGTAAGTAGATTTCTAGAAAATTTTTAATGTTAAGATAACTGGGAAAAGGTTAATTACTGTAAGAAAAGTCCTCTTCTCAGGTACTTGACGAAAACAATGTATTTCCGGGACGATGTTACCGCGGTTTGGCATGGCTTTCTCACATCTAATTTTCTATCTTAATATGTGACAAATTCGAAAAATTATGTTTGAGGACATCCAGAACTATTTTAGAGAGAGGAGAGGGGCATTTTTTTTAATTTTTTTCATTCACAATTTTATGAAAATAGTTTAGGTAGATATTTATTAAAAATTGAAATAAAAGTTTGATTAAATTTTGAAAATATTTAATAATTTTTCATGAATCTGAGTTTAAATTTTGTTAAAATCGCACATAATTAATTATTTATTCAACATGTATATATAGTACAATAAAAAAACGTTTCGATCGACTTATTCTGCGACCGTTCTCAAGTATCGCAGAATAAGACGATCGAAACGTGGTAGTTTGATTGTTATTATTTATTCGTGTTCAATAAATAATTATAATTAATTATCATGAGTGATTTTAACAAAATTTCAACTCTAAATCAAATCAATCACAAAAATAAAAGCTTCAACACCTTCATTACTTATATGATCTGCATTTCGGGTCTGCAAGAAAATTTCAGAATGACAGACCAATTTTGGCCTACAACCGCATCGCAGGGTGAAGTGTATTATTTTTGATCGCTTCAATACAACTATGAAAGAAAACTCACTACTTGAATGCACAAATATACATACATGAGCAGCATGTTTTCAGCTCTTGTAGAAAATGACTCATTCAAAAAGCTAAAAAGACCATGGTATGAAGGCTATTTCTGTTCTGCTCAGGGCTCGATAAAAATATTTATAAAATAAATTATTGTTTAAGACTCTAAATCTGCTTTTCTTAATCAAATTGGTAGTTGCGACCTCGGGGTGGTTATTAGTGTCATATGGAGGGGGTCGCGAAATAAAATAGAGAAAAGATTTTCTGAGAAAAACGAATTATTAGGCATAATTTTAAAAGCACATTTCAAACATCATATTTACTTTAAAACTACAGTCCAAAACAACATTATTATTATTAGGGAAAAATTTCAATGGAGCGCGAAGTATTAATTGTATTCATTTTTTACGTTTTGGGGGTCCCAGGGCTAAAAAGTCAGCTCTAAAGTATATGGAGCCGAAACATAAACAAAATATAGATATTAAGAGTTGAAATTTTATTTAAATCACACATAATTAATTAAAATTATTTATTGAACACGAATTATAATTAATTATGTGTGTATTTTACTAAAATTTCACAACATTCACAAAAATAAAAACTTCAACTGCTTCATTACTAAAATATGGATATATTTCATACATTCATTTCTTGGAGAAAAGTTCCTGAACTACTATGAACATCGGATCAATTCTCAGGTATTCAAATTAAGTAAATCGCGACATTATGATACTTTAATGATAATAATCCAATATGGCATAATTCTTAGAATTCAATTCATCTCATCAAGGAAATGGGATGATGAAACTTAGCTTAAAATATTTCAGTTACCTTTTATTTCAGATATTGATAAAATTTTATTATTAATATAAAAAGCCCTATTTCTATTAAACAGTAAAAGAACCACCCGATAAACTTTCCAAATTTGAGGAAAATTCACTTCCATTCTGCTGAACAACCCTAAACTGAAAGTGAAGTGGAGCAGAATGGGAGCCAGAGCAATCACAAAATAGAAAAGTAAACTTGAAGAGAGGGGAACAATACCAAAGAATAATGTGCATGAAAGATATTCGGCTGTGAAAATATCAGTGCAAGTGAGACCTATCACCAGAACATTACTCCAAGTAGAAACTCTTCAGCAGGCGTTGAAATCCATTCTCCAGAATGAGACCCTAACGTCAGATTAGTCTTTTAATTATATTGATAGCTTTAGCTTTTTAAGGTCTTATTCTCATCTGAATTTTATCAAAATCTATCATTTGAAAAAGCATAGGCTTTTACGAGGGGTGAACAACTATTACCATACCCTTTGTCTTTTTTTTTAAGATCGTGTACACCTACTTCCACTTCCACTTTCATTTCCAAGTAGAATACAATAGATTATCTAATGAATTCCAAAATAATTCCAAATACGGCGTACACCTAATTCCAATCGCGGTTCAATTCTTCTGGCTTTATAAGCATGAAAATACAATTTCAAATAAGTTAGGGCTCGAGCAACCCGCTTTACACCTTTCATTATCAAATTGGTCAATTCCAAAAAAACTTCATTTGCCAATACTTTTATCCCCATTACATCTAGGGAATGAAACTATCTCTGGCTCCCTCTTTACTGACCCCTACAATCTTCATTCTTTCAAGACTCATGTTCTCTTCTCTATAGAAGTTGCATCTTCTCGGTACTCCACTTCTTGTATTAGATCACATAAATAAACGTTTATATTTCAAATCACTTTCACCTCTGCCTCCTATGCTTACAGAGGCTCATATAATTCGAAATAAATAAAATTAAAAAAAATCCCCCAAGTATCAAGTTTCTGTCTCAATTTTAATCTTTTCCAATCAAAGATGTAAGTTTCCCATCTAAATACAATAACATGGGGCTTTTTGGCATTGAAAGATCAATTTTTTATTCCGGTCAAAAAATTTGAAACTCTGCCGACTTTATCCTTATAATAGTAGCTATCTTTCAGAATTTTTACAGATTTTTAGCTATTATAATTTTTGAGTCCATAACATACTTTCACTAAGATATAGCAAGTATTTTATCTAGCTGTGACTCCCAAAATTATAATAGCTAAAAATCTGTAAAAATTCTGAAGGATAGCTAGGTACTATTTATAAGGATAATGTCTAGAGAGTTTCAAATTTTTGGAACCATTGAATTGGCCGTGATAAAAAATTGATATTTCAATGCCAAAAACCCCATGTTATTTAAATGGAAAACTTGCATCGATGTGAGGCACACGTTAAAATTGAGATAGAGACTTGTAACATAGGGGATATTTTTTTAAAATTTATTTTGAACCATATGACCCTCTGACTGCGCAAAAATTCGAAAATACTCAAAACAAGGACAACTAGTAAATAATATATCCAGTTCGTCGGTAGCCTGAGAGGCTCTGGGTCTGCGTGAAGTGTCACTCCAACCCCCCTTAAAAAAATAACTTGAACCTTTTTGTAAGGGTTTTGTTAACTTCTTTTAATATACTGTTTGACATTTTTCAGGGTGTAGATATTAGTCAATTATCACAGGAAATTTCAAAATACATGATAACAGTGTTGGATTAACTATATAAAAATAATATCATCTTCCAAATATTACTGGCTGTATATTCTTGTATAATAGCATAAAAGTTCAAACAAAAACATTTCTAGGTTTCCTGTATAATATTCCGTTTGTAATATTGATTAAGGAAATAATTAACGAAAGAGAAATTTTCAAAAATTATATAAAGACTCGTGAGACAATCGCAATCAATAAAAAAATCCCAGCTTATTCTATTCTCATTTTTCTAACTGACTAGTTTTCAAGATAACTTGATTGATGAAAATTTTATTTTACTTAGAAAATGACATTCCCTTTGTACAGAAATAATTTAATTTTGGTATTTCTTTTTAAAATAAGAAATTCTGCCGGGCGATCAAACTATTTTGAATGCTGTGAAACCTTCCTAGTATTTTATATTTTAAATTTTAAAAAAGAAAGAACCCACACCATTCTCCCTTAACAAAATATTTTGAATGCACTCAAAATTTTCATTTTTATATTTTTATTCATTTAATAATTTCTGAAATGTGAAGAAAATTGTCTATTCCAGTATCAATGAAAATATGAAAAATGAAAGCTCTGAAAAGTTCGTTTCAGTGCCAGAATGTTGTTGGTTGTTTTTTTTCTTTGCAAGATATTGATTAGACTAACTAGATTCAGAACTTTATGTTGAAAATCAGAAAAAAGTCGGATCGTCTAATGTGGAGTTAATGAAATTAAATCTGGAACAAAAGCTGGTAGTCGTTAATCATTGAATTTGTGCAAAGTTGGTTTTCTAGCGCCTGCCTGTCGGACGTGTCTAGTAGTGAAGCCACTCAAAAATTTTTTTTGCTTATTGTGTTGAAAAATACCTGGAACATGGAGGAAAATCATTTTCAACCATGATGTCTCCGGATTCAGAAACTCACCAAAACTTAAGAACAAAAAGTTCATTCTTGTGCTTAAATATTTTTATTATCAGTACGAAGAGTGGATTAGTTTTAAGACTTTCTAGCTCCAGATCTTCCAGTTAAAAAAAGCAAAAGTTATTCAAAAAACATTTTTTTAATCCGTTTATATAATAAAAAATAATAAACAATCAAACAGTTGTGCTAAGCATTATTCACTCAAACTGTAAACTGTCTTTTCACTTTTCCCAATGTAGAAAAGATGATAAGTTTTCGTTTTTTCCAAAAGACATGGCTATCTTTTGTTTGCGGTAGCTTGGCATGTGACAGCCTAACCCCTGCTGTTCTTGACACTTACCATACAACCATGCCCTTTCTATTATTACCGACCAGAGGTCTCTAGACAAATCAATCTACCTGGCTCTATTAGACTATTACTAAACAAATATTTAGGACTTATTTGCCCCATTTAACCATTTTCACTAACGTTTACATTGCATTTAATGTAATAATTTAAACTAAATTGATATGATCAACTTGAATTACCAAAATTTATACAATAAATAAAAATTTTGAATTTGAAGTTTTTTTTTAGTTGTAAAACTATAACTTCTAAAGATGGTATTTCTCTCCTCTTTCTCTTTTACAAATTTTACATTCTTTACTCCTTTAAAATCCGATTCCACAATTTTTTTCGTCTCTGACCTAGTCCCTGTATTTTCCACAACTTATATTCCTTGTATCCAATCAGTAGTCGATTTTACTAGTTTTGCAAAATTAGTAGGTATTTAACATAAATCGTGGTGTAAAAAAATCTTTTTATATATTTTAATATTAAACGAGCAAAAATTGTATATAGAATAGAATCGGTTTCTCGAAAACGGCTCAAACGATTTCGATGAAATTTACGCATTGGGGGTTTCTGTGTTGAGATTGACATTTAGATCTGTCAGGGTCTCATCTTCGGCTAACTTTAATTTGATAGGTATTTTGTTAATTCAAATAATTATTCACAGGTGGTTGTGTCAATGAAAATTTTAAATACATTTTTCCTCGATTTTTTCCAATTTCCTTTTAATAATTAATATTAAGTTTTTTAATATTAAATCCCACTAATAGATAATTACAAATATTATTATATATAAAAGTTATAAAATTTAATTAATTAAAGACTAAAAATATTATCGCAAGGTAGAAAGAAGATCAAGTATAGTCGATGGTGGGAAGTAATCTCAGAAATCGAAGCCTCAAATAAAATGTATACATTATTTCATGTAAAATAATTGTTTCAATAAAATATTATTTTTATTATTAAAATTATTTTCCTATTTTCTATAAAATCTATTTGAATATCAATTTCATTCTCTTAAAAAATCTGACAATTCGAAGGATTGTGACTCCTTCTTCAAGGTTTAATATGGTTAACGAAAGAACCTCCGTGTATTTTAATCTCTATTATTTATAATTGTAATTTCATTCAAAACTTTGTTCTCAGTGATATGTCTTAATGATGTCCATAGACGGCCAAAACGTTGTCAACAACTAAATTAAATTTTATTTCAATTTTTTTTTATTTAGGCTGCTAATAAAAATCCACGTTTTTAATCTGAATTTAAAATTAAAAATAATATTAATACTTATATCGATTTTAACTGAAGAAAAAATTACCGAGCAACGCTCGGTGTTTCATGTAATTTATATTAATCTCGCATTTCGCTTCTTCATGAAAAACTCCTTACAAATGCATAGTCCGTAATGATCATAGAAATATTGTGTGTAGTACAAGATTTTAATTAAATTAATGCTACTATTTTTGTCTTATGACTCAAAATCATAAAATTAGCACCTCTTAAATTTCAATATTCCTCTTAAAAAACATTTTTGAACGTATTAATTAGGTATAATCTTTAGACAAATTTAACATGATCTAATATTATTGTTGCTTTATATAATTGTAATAAAAGTAAGTTATAAACAGAGGAATATTTATTATGGTTGTAGGGAAATGACATTTTTATTATATTTAACAGTAAATTTAAAAAATAAATAATTTTTTAAGCTTGTCAATGGAGATCATACACTCTCCAATAATAATATAACTGTAATCTCTTGAAAAACTATGTTAATTCATTCATTAAATTAATATACATATATATTGTTAATCACGTAGTTTCATTCTCATCAGAAAATTTCAAATTAGTATATTTTAATGAATATATATAAAAAATGAAATGCGAATCAAATGAATCGCTATGGTTGAACGTAGTAGTTACTACGTAGAATTTCCATCAAGTGCTCGTAACAGTGTCATTTCATTTGTCGAGTTTCGTTGAATAGGAGCAACCGAGGGGCTAACCGCGATTGGAATTAGGTGTACACGTCTTTGGAATTATTTTGGAATTCATTAGATAATGCCCCTTCATCTATTGTCTTCTACTTGAAAATGAAAGTGGAAGTGGAAGTAGGTGTACACGATATTAGGTCGCTGGTTCACCCCTCGGGAGCAACACTAACGCTTATATGTATGTTTTTTTTTAAGGTCTTGAGAACTAAATTATCTAATAATAAATCTAATTAGTGTTAAAGTACATTTTTATACATATAAATTAAATAAAGTAAAAGTTACTTTTATATTTAATTTGAATAAATCTTTAACTCATGAAAAATAAAATAAGGGCCCGATTGTGTTTTGGTTCGGGACATGGACTAGATTTAGAGATAGACCTTTTTTTATGCTCGGAAGCCTCCTATAAAAGTGTACTTGGACTTTGGGGTTGTAAAATAGAGGAGGGTCTTCTTATACAATCTCCTCCCTTCGGACCTTAATTTATGCCTAGGCATTGTCTTAATTTAGACAGTCTGCGTTTAAAAACAAAAAATAACATTGGTTTTTGAAGTTTAATGACTATAGTTAAATTTTTCGGTTTCGACCACCAATTGCGTTCAAGAAAATTATATGATTGTATTTTTTTCCTAGTACAAATGGAACTATCATACCGAGGGTTCCGAACTTAATAAATATATTCTATGATAATTTAGGAGTCTTTTACACGTGCGTTTTTTTTTTTATTAATTCAACACTTTTGACTACTTGTTTTTAGTGACATTGCACTGTTAAACAAAATATAAATTTACTATATGTCTACAATACAAATAGATAGGAAATTTACAAGATTGCTTATAGTAAAAAATACTATTTATATTGATAAAATCACATTTACTCACTGCAAAAATACAAAAATAAATCGTAACTTTACTTTTTTCTTGTATTAATTGGATACGAATTAGTAAAATAATATTACTAAAAAGTTTAGAGACCGGAATTCCCATTTTTTATAGTAAAAATATAAAAGAAATTTTTAACAGTGTAATTAGAGAGCGGATAGAATCAACCATCTTTCTTTAGGAATAAGGCATTGCAAGGATGCCAAATACAAGTCCAGACCTGTTTCAGACTAGTAGAGATTAATTTCTTAATTTCTATTATTCTAGGAACGGCCTTTTGTAAATTTCCTATCTATTTCTAAAGTAAATTTTTTTAACATTGTACCAGAATTCACAAAAATCCATTCTAAAATATCTTTTAAAAGAAATGCAACACCTTGCTCTTTGAAAATATATACTTAATGTTCATTTGAATATTTAATTGAAAAAATAAATAAATAGATATGTGTATATTAGTAAAAAACATGCTGTAAGATTACAATATTACTAAAAAGTTTTGAGGTGGGACTTCACATTTTCTATAGTAAAATTGGATAAGAAATTTTTAACAGTGTGGTTGAACACAATTATATTTTACATATTAATATTACGCATTAATTTCTTAGATTAGTACGGACAAACGAACGAAGGACAAAAATTCTAATTAATATCTATTATAGTTATTATTTATTTATTATTTATTAAGTTATAGTAGTTTATGCTTAGCTATCATGAAAAGAAGCAACTAATCTTATTAGAATTTATTTTTAAATCAGACTGAACAGAGACATAGGGGGTGTGATCATCCATCCACGTGTAGGTATATATTTAGTTAATTTATTCATAAAGGGTATATCTAAATCACTCAAATTTTTTGTGTAAATAAAAAAACTAGCATAACTCAATAAAGAGAGGCTGAACGAAATTCTAGTTTTTTTTCAATGAATCTTTTTGAAAATTTGACAGGTAAAAGAAGGATAACTACTACTTATCGCCTCCATATCATCATTTTAAATTGAATTAAATACAAAACAATTTTTTCTAATGCTCCACAACAACAATTTCATTGATATTCCACAATCCAGGATAAAAAAAGTTTTATTTACAAACATCTAAAACGAACACTAAAATGATTTGTCAGACGTACAGACATACTATAGCAGCATCAATAGTCTTGTTTTTCAAATGTTTGTACGTAACCCTAAAAGTAATTGCAGAAATATAGACTGAAACGTGCTATTTTCGTAAATTTTTATTATAATATCCAAACATATTTCCTTTGTCTTAATTATGTACAATTAGAACTATATTGAATATGATGGCATTACTGAAAAAAATTAAGCAACCATAGTTATTATTTGAATCTAGTAGTAAGTAGTGTCAATTTTAGAGGCTACGCGATTAATTCAAAGAAAATTGTAGAGTATTTTTATTATAGAGACGTTTTTCAATAGTTAATGACTAAATCAATGATTTGATAATTATTGAATTAAATTGATTAAAAAGCTTATTAAGGAAATTTTTCAAGCGGTTTCTAAGGACTCAAAAATGTTTGAGGCCCATTTTTTCTAAGCTTTTATAAAAACATTGTTAGTATGATGTACCTATGTAAATTGAATAGTTGAAAATTAAAAACTTAACTACAAGAGTAAAGCTAATTTTATTCTATTACATTCTACAACAGCTATTCTTAAACTGATGTCCGTGGGTCCCTAGAGTTCCCGTAGTCATTTGCGGGGGTCCACGAAATTATAAAAAATGGTTGCAAACAGTTCAAGAAGATGAGAATGAAAAGGAAAGAAGCCCGGAGCAACAAAAAATATAATTTTATTATTATGTTCTGTTATTTTTGTGTAATTTTTGTAGTTTTTATGAATTTTTATATCAAGAAGGATCCTCGAACTACATATGTTTAAGAACCCCTTTTTAAAAACCTTGTTTTTCTTACTGGATAGAACTTAATTTATTATTTAGTAAAATTTGTACTTCGGGCTTTGTCACTAGCATCCAACTTTGTTCCATATTAAGGAGGTTCTTTCTCGACAATCCACACAAAAAATTTTAGCCTCGTAACCACTCTATAAATATGAACGGAACTAAAATTTTAGGTTATGTTTTTTTAACGTGACTGTCCACTCACACTACGAAATCTCTACATGGATACACACATACGGCAGGATCGTTTCCAAGCCATTGATGTTATATCCCCTCCACTAAAAATAATTGCCCAAATATGTTTTTTATCAAAACTAAGAGGTAAATAATTTCAATTTTTTTAAGTTACTCCGAATATATAATTCTAACAAATACTTACTGTTTTCATCAAGATGGTGAAAGTCCTTCAATGAAAGAAAATAAAATAATGATCATATCCCCACCCTTTCCCTATCTACCCTATGTAAAAAATGTCATTTTTAATTGTAATTACCTATTTCATGTTTGATATGGTAAATCGTCTTCAAATTTTAACAGTATGTGTATTACGCTTTTAATGACTTATATTCCAATTTTCAAAGACTTCTTGAATTTTTGCATTTGTGAAAGAACTACCTTAATCTCTCAGTGAGAAAATGTGTCTATTGGGTTATAGTTTACTATTTTGTAACTTACAGTACATCATATTTCTTTTCTATTATTGCTTGTTTTCTTCAAATAAAAATAAAATTAAAAATAATTATTAATCCTTGGTTTTACGCCAATAAAGTGTCCCGAAACGACCCCCACATCATTATCCTTTGAATTAATGGGGCCACTTTTAGATTCATTAGAATCAGCGGGAATTAAAATAGCAATTACTAATAATAAAAAAAATTAAACATCTACTTGACATTAAAACACAACCAATAATTGACCAGTATCCAACCGTGCCATTCATTCATTACTATAGCTCCAGGTATATTCTAAGCCCAAAAACCTTTTTCTTAATTTTCTATAAACCAAAATTCTTCTCCGTACTTTAACCTCTTTTTCCCCCACCCTTTCATTGTAAAGGTAAAAATATACCTTCTAAACATTGTTCTATTATATATTCAGTTATCTATGTTATTATGAAGAAGAGTTCGTTGCCCGAAATATTCGTATATAGGGAGCAGGGCAGGGGGTTTCTAAACTTATGCTAGTCCGAGGACCCCCACTTGATATAAAAATAAAAAAAAATACTAAATAATCACACAAATTATATAAAAATCATAGAACATAATAAAATAAAAATAATTTTTTATAGCTCCGCGCTTCTTGCCTTTTCATTGTCTTCTTGAACTGTTTGCAACCATTTTTTATAATTTCGCGGACTGGGTTTAAGAATCACTGAGCCTTTCTCATAAACAAATTCCTTTTATTTGTTAAACCTAGTAATTTATATTTTTTACTTTTCCATACAGGGTATGGTCAAGTATTGTAATCGTGCATGAAAAAAGTGGGTTTTTTCCTTCTTTTTTTCGAAATATCTCAAAAACGGCTGAAACTATTTTGATTTAAAAAATTGAGTGAAACCATGGCATTTCGCTCCACAAAAAAGTCCTAACAAGTGAACATCGAAAAAATTATATTTTTTGAGATAATAATTGTTTTGTCAAAATGTCTGTTAGTTAGTCTGTGCGTTACCAAATCTTTGTGGACGAGCTAGCTCAAAAACTAGTGTGAATAACGAAACCAAATTTTTCACGTAGTTTTGGTCCATTGAGATTAAGAGCTGATTAGATTTTGGTGCATATCGACCAAAAAATAAGGGGGGTGGAGGGGGGTGTTTAAAGATTAAAAATCTAGGCCATTTGAGCAAACTCAAGCAAATTTTGTATACATAATCAGTGGGCCTCTAGGAGTCTGAAAATGCAAAAACTAACCCTCTCCCCTACATGATTATAAATAATTTTATTAAATATTAAATATAAGTGAGGGGCCAGGTTGTATGGTAAAGTCAAGTGGATGGCCACATCAGAACACGTCAGCTTATTAAATTTATTAAATATGTTTCACCTCGATCCTAAACAAACCTTGAACAAAATTAATAAACGTTTGGTACCATATTTACCTTGTTTTTAAAATCTATATTGAATTTTTTCACAACTAGAAATCTCTATCGTCTTGAAATTATCTTATTATTTTTAAAATTTTATTTAATCAAGCCTGACACTTTCTAATATAATTATGAAAAGATTGTGAAATCTATCAAAAAGAAATTCTATTTTTATACTTAAAAGACTTGATATTATATTATAACTCGAATGGTGGAAAAGTAAAACTAAGACATTTGCTTAGAGATTGAGAGACCTTAACCTAAAAGTAATATTAATAATTAAACGGGGGCTGTTCATATGTTCAAAGCTATCTTACTTTTATTAAAAAATTAATTGGAATTAATTGGATAATATTTTTCTGTAACAACTATATAGCTCATCGTTTTCTTCCTCTATAATTTAAGACATACCTACTCAAGCCAACATAGAAAAGTAAGCGGGATTCGAATTCCACTTGACTATATTTCAATTCTTCTATTCAGGGACGCGCCAAGTCATGTACAAACCTGTGTTTGCCAGTAGCAGAATCAGTCCTGTCATTTAATAGCCATATAATGAAAGCCCCTGCTAGTTAGACAACTGAATTAACACATCAGTTAAGGGTATGCATAACTTGCAAAAAAGGCGGAAGCCTTTCCCCATTTTTACTTTATCCAATGCAATTACTTTATCCAATAGATGGATGGATGTACGTATGTTACCCGCGTCCCTGCTTCTATTAAATAGATTACTTTACTAATTTGATTTTAAAAAATGACTAAAAGTTTCAATTTGACCTGATTAATTTTCGAAAAACCCAGTGATTATTTTAGCTTGATACGAGAACAAATTTAATTAGTATTTCGAGCCAGTAGCCTATTCGATAGCTAGCTAAACTATCAAGCGAGTCCGGCTTTTGATGATATGTTATAAGAAAAAAAATATGGTAGCTTTAATACATAAATTATGCCAAATTGTGTCAAAAACTTTCGATTAGGTTTGGCACAAAAGTCTATTTGCCTAAATACTAGCCTATGAATTCAAAAAAATTTCAAGCTGTATATAGACTTTGTTGTTATTGTTGGAATGCCATCTTAATCCTTATCTAGTAATTCTGAAGTTAGCAGGCGTCACAATAATGACGCCTGACATCTCTTAGAACGTATACATTTCCATTGTTGCCAAATTTTATAAGTACATACTAAGTCTATTTAATACATAGATTGAACAATTTAAAGCTAAGCTTCATCGAAACGCATTTTGTCACGGAAGTAATATAGTTGTTGAAGTAAAAATCCGTTTTTTAGTAAAAACGGGTTCTTTCTAGTTAAAACGAGTTTCACTGAATACCTTTGTGGCAACTAGAATTTACTGATGCTGGTTGAGTTTGGTCCAAAAGTCTAGAATCTTCATTTTTGACCTTAGGCCTCATTTTGAGTGTTTATTTTCAAAAACTTTTAAACCTAAATGTCAAAAATTACATTCTCTACAACTTTGCTTCTAATGAGGATGTAATTTTTGACATTTTCGTTTAAAAATGAGTGGGAGGTCAAAAATGAAGATCCTAGACCTTGGATCAGAACTCAACCAAAATCAGTAAATTATAGTTGCCACAAAGATATTCAGTTCTTACTAAAAACGGGTTTTTACAACAACATAGTCATCCAAGACAGATACACACTAGAATGACACACAAGAATGCTAAACTATCGTGGAATACGTTTCATATAAATATAATACTTATCATTATTCTAGAAATTCAAAAAACATTGTCTTACTTGCATTAAAGTTTATTTATCTGTTTACTATTTGTAAGAGAATCAAAATCTAAACTGGTCAAATACAATAACCTAGAGATTGCTTTGCAAGTGAAGTATTTGAGCACATCATCAATTAATTAAATTAGCAAATTTCTACCACATGGCGGCAACACCGTACTTACCATTTACCAATAGCACCGTACAATCTTGCAGATTAATTTAATCATTTCTATTATTTTTTTATTATATTGTATTTGAATATATTAAAATTTGCACTTAGGAATAAAAAAAATTATGTTTTGTATAAAATTATTTAACCTTTATACCCATTTCACAATTTTTTTTCCTTGATTGATCACCAATTTGAATATGCTAGGTGTTGATCTAAAGGCTTAACTGTTGAAAGATAATCTCATTGTTAATTTATGGACTGCGTTGAGACTGTCCTTGTGCATTCTTACTGAGAACAAGTGCATTGGTGGCAATGCGTGCGTGACGGCGGCAACTTTAGTCGCGCCCTGCGTGCCAAACCGAGCTATTCTGAGAACGCGCAGAGTTCACTCACCAAACGGGTTTCCTCACTATTTTTCTAATCCTCGCAATTAGTGAGTCTGGCCAATTACATTTTGCCACCATTTCTATTTCTCGAAGCACCCACCATCTCATGAACATTTTCCCTTATATCTTATCCATCTTATTTGGATGGTGCTGGCCAATTAAATTATACAACTAATTAATCCCGAAGATTCTCACACGATCTTTTTTTTCATTTTTTATCGGATTTTCGATTGTTTTTAATTGAATGCTATACTTGATTAGAAATAAAAAGTTTTTTCGAAATTCAACTCGAGGAAAATCAATTTTAATGGAAAGGAAAGAATAAATCATAGTACGGAAGTTAAGTGCCGTTCTTGACCTCTTCCATTTTCCAGCTCAAAGTATGTAATTATATATTCTAACTAAAATAAGATATTCACTAAAGTCAGTGGCCTGAAATCAATCTTTAAGCCCGCTACACACGAGGCTTTTTCGTCTACCTATTTTTGGGATCGGAGCTTTCTGTTTGCAATTTGGAGGCGTGTGGGGTTCGAAATGACGTCACTGCTGGCTGTCTTTCTGGCTAGCTTGCTCGATTTAAAAGATTTACAGGATTGGAAAGCCATCTGTTAGCAGCAAACAGACGAAAAATTATTAAAACAAGCCTCGTGTGAAGCGGCCTTTAATGTAAAATATTTCATCAAGTTAAAATCTTGCATCAATTTCACTCCTCTTTCGGCTGTATCATTGACAACACGGAGATTACGAAATGTTTCTTGTGATTTTAAATAAGAATCGTCCCAATCCCAAAGATCTGGATCGAGATTCAGAAAGCTAATATCGACATCCATGAAATAAATTCTTTATACAATAGTCGAAGCTTATTCAACTTATCTACGTTAATAAAAAAAAAAAAAAAATGAAATTTATATTAGACTGAAGAAAACTCAAGGCCTTCGAAACTTACAGATAAATGAAAATATTAAGTACAAGATATATTTAAAAAAAATGCATATTTCTCTGTATTTCGTAAATCATTATTATGAATTATAAATCACAGCTTATACTGATTTAATTATTATTTTACTAATAGATAGGTGGTCGATGTCCTTATAGTGGGAAACCACCTGTTTTGAAATAAAAAATAATAAAGTTACTGGCCTTCATATGGTTCGAAATAAATAAAAAAAAAATATCCCCCAAGTTTATAGTCTCAAGCTTAATTTTAACCTGTGCGCTACAGCCATGTGAGTTTCCCATCTAAATAACATGGGGTTTTATGGCATTGAACGATCAATATTTTATTCCGGCCAAAGTAAAGGTTCAAAAAATTGAAACTCTGTAGTTTTTATCCTTATAATAGTAGCTATCCTTCAGAATTTTTACAGATTTTTAGCTATTATAATTTTAGAGTTTCAGCTAGATAAAATACTCCTAAATCTAAATATTGGTGTTTGTAAGTTATAGACTACAAATTTATAAAAATTATGAAGGATAGCTACTATTCTAAGGATAAAGTCTTGAGAGTTTCAAATTTTTTGAACCATTATTTTGGCCGGAATAAAAAATTGATCGTTCAATGACAAAAAAAAACTTAACCGAAATTAATCAGAAAATAAATTTACTGTGACTGAAGAAGAATTTAAATTATAATTTTGAATCCACTATGATCAATCCTTTTTTAAAAAACTTCTACTCTCAAACTAAAATCTTCCAAACACATCATCATTTTATCGATAGAAACTAATTTAATCCGATTAATTAAAAAAAGGGAAACGGGGTAAACTGCAATCTAGACGAATTTTGATTTTTTTGTACCTCTCTTTTATAATCTCGCAAAAAACCTACATCAACAATTGGTGAAATATTTTGAAGATTGAGTAGTTAGGATATCATTATCATTGTATAAAGGAGTGAACCGCGATTGAAATTAGGAATACATGTCTTTGGAATTATGTGGAATTATTTTAGTATTTAAAGTACTGGAATTTTTTGGAAATGAACGTGGAAGAAAGGAAGTATGTGTACACGATATTAGGTCGCGGATCACCCCTCGGGATTTTCTAATGTCTACATGCGCTGGTTCTTCTTTTGAAATCTGGGAGTGGACTATATGGGTTTTAATATTAATAAAATTGAGGGTAGTTTGGTCTTAAAACTATTTTCAATGGACTGAGAACGCAATTAGATTAGTTATATAGTGGTATAATTTAATGGTAAGATATTTAGATGTATTTATATTTACAATAGAGTCCTAAGAGTGGTTAGACGCAACCACATGCTTGAAAGATATTGATGGGAGACTTTTAACAAAATTCAAGAGATGGTGGGGTTTCGTCAACCTGTTTTTTCATTCTTCATAACATTCTATCGGTCATCACGAAATTGAAGCTTAATAGTTAAGAATGATATTTTTTCTTACTATATAAGTAGTAGGTAATTAAAAAAATAAAAATAATTAGTAAAAAAATGAAAAGAAATGTAAAAAAATTCGAAGGCAAGAAAAATACACTATTGCTAATTACGGACATGAATGTAATGTAATTGCTTTTTATAACTTGTTTATAATTACTAGCTTGTTTTTCTTTAATTTAAAATTTAAAAATAAAACCTATTCCTTGAAAACAATTTGTTGTACATTCTATTCTAATTTATATATTGATCTGTATAAGGATTGTTTTCTTTTTAACCGGCTTCGAAGTAGATATTAGAAATTAATAGATATAACTTGAAAATTGTTTAGCCTACAAGCTAAAATGCTCAGAATTACATAACGACAATAATAAGGCCCCTGTTGCCCCACGCTCGCTGTTTCCCAGTAGCAGCATCAGTCTGGTCATTTAATAGCCACGCCTCTATCCCGGGACCCCTACTAGTTAGACAACTAAACTAACACAACAGTTAAGGATATGCCTACCCTGCAATAAAAGGAGCAAGCCATTTCTCAATTTTCATTTTATCCAATGCGAAGCAGAAAAGTAATGGATCGCTCCCGAGCCAAGCGTGAGTCCTCAAGTAAAAATTACATTCTCAACCAAAGTCACAAATTGTAGTATTCAATCAGGTTGAATTTTAGGACCTGACGGTTTTAGCAAAAATTGCATAGAGTCTCGTCCAAGCCATTGATATTATATCCCCTCCACTAAAAATAATCCCCAAATATGTTTGTTTTTGAGTTTTTTATCAAAACTAAGAGGTAAATAATTTCAATTTTTTTTTTAAGTTACTCCGAATATATTATTCTAACAAATATTTGTTTTTCATCAAGATAGTGAAAGTCCTTCAATGAAAAAAATATAATAATGCTTATTATCCCACCCTTTCCCTATCTACCCTATGTAAAAAATGTCATTTTTAATTGCAATTATTTCATGTTTGATATGGTAAATCGTCTTCAAATTTTAACAGTATGTGTATTACGCTTTTAATGACTTATTTTCCAAGTTTCAAAGACTTCTTGAATTTTTGCATTTGTGAAAGAACCACCTTAATTGTATTTCAGTTTAACTCTCTATGTATATGAAAATCATATTTGACACTTGACATATACTATCTGGGCCCCTATCTGAAATAGCTTAGGGCCTTATCAAGTCTAAATCCGGCCATGATACGATATATCTGGATTCTATTGTATTTCAAATGGCTATGGATAAAGTCTTGCTGTTTATTTATTTATTTTTATTGAATATTCGAAACATTGAAGCGATCGATTCGATTTCCATGCCAGGCAATGGCCAAAGCACAACCAAGTGGAATGGAAAATTCATTCGAGGAATTGAGGAAGCTTTCGTGTGTAGGAGCTGGCTGGCTGGAGTGCATGCAACGCTCAGCTCACTCAGCTCACTCGGCTCAGCTCAACTCACTCAGCTCAGTTCGCTCATGGCCAATGGCTGCGGCTCGGATCCGCCCACGGCCGCCGCCGCCATCCTTGCTTCTTTTTTTTCACTTTTTTTATTTTTATTTATTTTTATTCCATTCTTTTTTATCATGCTTTTTCATGATCATTCTTCATCTCATTTTATTTCGTTCTTTTTCCACCTACATACACACGCAGACGGATCTCCTTCCCTTCTCTGACTTTGCTGCGTGACCGAAACCTTTTTTTTTTTTTACTTAATGAGAGAAAAAATATCGTAATAATTTTATTGCTCATAACAGAATGTTTTTTCTTTTGCTCCCCAACCCACAGGCTATTCCCATCAGCAGTTAACATCAGCCTTTTATTCATCGAAGTATAATTCAGTGCATTTCCTTCAAATTAAAATGGAGCCAGATGATTCAGACTTCGACCAAATACCTGACAACGTTTGGCCGAAACAACAATTATCTAAATCACCCAAGAAACTAGGTATAAATTTTGCATGAGGTTCTTCTATTTTAATTAATTTTAATTACTTTCCTATTAATTCCTTTATTAAACTAATTTATATATTGTTGTGTTGTAATGTAATAATAATTTAGAAATGAGAATACGTCCATTAATTGTTATGAAAGATCACTTGCTTGGCATGTAGAATAATATATTTTCTTCTATTTTTATTGTTTAATTACTTTCGCCAGTTAGCTGGGAAAATAATTGACTATCATAGTAAGATATAAAATAATTTATTTTTATATTTTTATAAGTGTCAAAACTGATTCAAATTCATTCATTCGTTTTCTTCAATCAAAATTCTTTTCTTTTTAATGTATATGTATATATAGATATCATTTAGTATGAATAACAAACTGTAGTATCCAATGTATGTACGTAATCATAAACAAATACCATTTTTCATAAACTATTCATTACTAATAAATCTATTAGAATTCTAAAAACATTTATTATGAAGAATAAAATCCTGATATGAACACCACTGCCATTTGTTTTATTACAAAAGAATATTAATTGAAAATTTTTATACAATTACTATCAGTTTGATAGTAAATTAGCGCGTAACTTCAAATTTTCTCATAATTGTATCTATATTATAACAAGTAGATAAATGCATATTTTTCAATTTAAAAAATATTTAATTAGAAATTATTTCAAAAAATAAAAATTGACAATAAAAAAGAGAGAATTATGGATTCAATTTTGTAAATTTATATCTGTAATCAAAATTCCCATGTTCGATTAATAAACCAATCGTTTGTCAGAAAAACGTAGTGAGATCTAATGTGCTATCATGTTAACATCATCAAGTAATTGAGTCGAGAAAATAGTACTTTAAATTAAAATATGTGCTTTCCAATTTATACATCGATCTAGATTTATGAATTTAAATTATTTTCTTAAAACTTGCACATTAGGTTATTAGGGTAAATTAATTAAATTCGTGACATACTTTCCTTAGGGCCGGTTGTATGTCGCAAAGTAAATGCTTTTTACCACTAACCAAGGGTAGATGGTAAATAATTTTCAGTGCCTGTCATCTGATTGGCCATCCCAGCCCCTTCATTTACCATCTACCCTTGGTTAGTGGTAAAAAGCATTTACTTTGCGACATACAACCGGCCCTTAGAATGTTCAAGAGCCAAATTTTAGGGAAATATTTTCAATTAAACAAGTTAAATCGATAATATTGTAGATAAAATAGAAAATTGTGTTTTAATTGAAAATACTAGATTATCGACTCAATTACCTACTCATAGCCTGGTAACACATTAAACCTCACTACTTTTTTGGGCAAACTGTTTATTAATGTTTCCCGAACTTTTCTTAGAGAATTGTTTTTGGTAGGCTTTACTAGATTAAATTAGAATAATTTAAACTACAAGAACCCCTTCATTTTAGGTGTTGAAAAGGGAAATTCTCGGTTTTTCCATTTTTATTTTTATTAAAGTGTACCATCATGCCAAATTTTAGTATCTTAATATTGTTGCATTCTTACACTATATTGATATGAATCTTATAAACCTCCCTCCTTCATTTTAAAGGCGAAGGAGGGGCTAATCCTTTCGCGATTAAATTGAAAAAGTTCCAAACTACTTCATTTACCAATACGTTTGTCCCCATGAATTTAAGGAACTGAAACACTCTTTAATCTTCAAACCTTCGAAACGGGGGTGTACAAACACCTATGGCTCCGCGCTCTAATCATACTTAAGAGGTCCACTTCCGTGGTCGCCAAATCTATTCGAATTTTTAAAATTCCTCTTAAATAAAAAATATATACATAGGTAGGTATTATAATAAAACTTTTTAATCACACCTACGTAACATTAGGTCGCTTGGATTTATCTTACAGAGAGAGAAAAAAATGAAATCATATTAACCAAAAAATAACCCCCAAAAATAATCAGGCCCTTCTTTTCCATTGGGCACTTTGGGCAAGTGCCCAGGGCCCTGCGATCCATGGGTCCGCTATTACTTACTAGGAACTAATTTATTTTAATATCAATGCTAGCAAAACAATTTGTATTTTTTTTAAGGGGCCCTATTATCCTAAAGTGCCCAGGGGCTCCAATAGGTTAAAGACGGTCCTGAAAATAATATCTATAGAAATTAATGTCATTTTTAATAGAGAGCATATTTAAAGAAAACTAAAAGTCATTTTGGAGACAAAAAATTATAAACATTAAAACATTGAAATAAACGACAAGGCAGATTATAAGCAAATCTTGTTTTTATTGCCAATACTCTACTAGATTACTTGGTTTCTCTGAGCATTAATCTAGGTTCGCAATGAATTGGACTGAATCTTCGGGAAAGTTAGCACTATTGTGGGTAGCTATTATGACTTGTACATTTACAATAGTGTGCTACCTAACATATCGATTCATGCCAAGTAATTGTGAACCTAGCTTTACCGTTTTTAAGCTATCCTTTTCATTGACAAATGAACACAGACAATTTGATTAAAATTTCATTTTGGGTATGATAAAATGCAAGTAGACATATTTAAACCCAATAAGTGAAATATTTGTAATTTCTGCAGAAAAATTGATTCGTGTGCAGAGAGGGAAGTGAAAATGATTGTGGCTCTCAATTTTGAAAAAGAGATAAAGGGAAGAGTGCACGGAGCAGTGGCGTAACTATACCGTTGAGGTCCGGGGCAAATTCATCGGATGGGGCCTTCCCTCAATGTAAAGAAGCTAAACCAACATTGTAGTTTCTTTTTAATAAATCACTACGTAAAGTACCATTACAATTACTACTTACAATTACTATTATAATTATTGTGTGCATTTTTCGTTGATTTTCTAGTAACTTTTCATTTGTGTCTGTATTTTAGTAGGGAATTTAAATTAATTGAATAAAAAACTAATAAAATTTATTCAAATTGAAATTTTTTGCCGAGAGTAGCAGAATTTTTATATTTTGAAGGAGACAATAAAAAAGTGTGTCTTCTGCTGAATTCATAAATTAATTCCTGTGTATCCATTGTAATAGACTGATGAAGAGGTAAAGCCCTCGAAACTATAGTCTCGTTATAAATAAATAAAATTTATAATTCCAGCAGAAGACACACTATTTTATTGTCTCCTTCAAAATTTATTCAAAACTAAAATATTCTTGATTGAAACACTTTATAACAACACAATTAACTATTCTCCTCTTCAATCTTATTATAACTAAAAAATTGAAAATGAAAAAACGAAAAAAATTGTATTTTCTAAAACATGTTTCGGGTCTAGTTGAACCCATCTTGTGTTATTAAAACAAAGCAACTCTCCCCTCCATACAATTTATATATAATTTAACATTTCGCACAAAACACATTAAAATTGAAATCACAATCAAAGAAACACAAATGAAAGTCAATGAGAGAAAGCATATAATAATAACTGAAGATGGGTTCAACTAGACCCGAAACATGTCTTAGACAATAAAAATTTTTCGTTTTTTTACATTTTCAATTTTTGAGCTTGATTGAAGAGGAGAATAGTTAATTGTGTTGCAATAAAATTTACTAAATTTAGTAATAATGATCCTCCTGTGCTCTCGGGCCGGGGGCCCGTAGCATTTTGCCCGTCCTGTCACCCTATTGTTACGCCACTGCCTCGGAGTCATAGAAATAAGTGAAATGGTGATTAGATTCGATATTCTCCAATTTGATCTCCGATGTTATGTAATGTGCGAATCGAGGTATTACTTTGTACAAAGGACGTTTTTAATAGAATAATAGATTTTATTAAATATGTTTCAAAAAGGATCTTGTTTTAGGTATCGGAGAACGTGAATTTCTGGAGTATACTCGAATTTAATTTAGTATGTTATATTTACTATTTTGCATATACTGGCTTTCCAATGCCACTTCGTTTCTAGTTTTGATAAGAAAGTTGAAACTCTCAGCTTAGCTTTGTCTAATCAATTCCAATGAAATAACACGACTTTAAAGACATATTCTGTAAATCAGTGTTTCCCAACCTTTTTTGTGCCATGCCCCCTAACCCTTTCCAAAATTATGTGCCTCTTAAGTAAAATTGTTTATAAAAGACCTAAATATTTTGGTTATTTATATAAATATATAGAATTACAAAAACTAGAATTTTGTTGATTAATATTTTTGTATGGTTCTACAGTGTACTCTATATCTTGCTGTAGCTACTTACTATGAAATTTTGTTAACTTTAATTTTTTCAAATACCAAAGCCTAACTAATTTTGTAGATTTTTATATTTAGACTAAAACTAAATTTAATTAGTTACTTTGAGCTTTTCTGTTTTGCTCTCTTCTTTTCTTGAAGCGCTGTTATTATTATTATTATTCAATTTAAGAAAATTTACTAATTTAAATATTTTTTAATTTTTAAAGGAAAAGGGGCTAAAAATACATAAAAAAAATTCGTAACCAAAAATAAAGGATGTGTTAAAATTAATTTAAGATGAAGTGGAGTAAACGTAGACTTGAAGATGCATATTTAAAAGTATATGACACATTTTCCCACTGCAAAATAACATATTTTTTTATTTTGAAAATTTTTCTTCCTTTTAACTCTTTGCACTCGACAGGCTCGATTAGTGACTGAAAGCCGCCATAGGCTTAAGCTCTGGTCGAGTTCATTTTCGAATTGACCCCTTAACTATCAAATTGTCCCCCTTTGGGGCGTGTGGTAGAGGGTTTCCATTCATGAATTATTAGCATTACAGGCTGTTATAATAAATGTGATCCTTCAAGAACCGAGTATAAGTATAAATCAAAGTTAAAAAATATTATCTATATATAATATGAGCTATTATTCATTTAATTAATTTACTTTATTACTATACTGTCTATCATCTAAAACTTTCGTACTAATTTTCAAGAGTAGGCATTAGTATATTTAAAATAATTGTATTTTTACTTTCAATATTATATAAATTTATTATTGTTCTATATGCTCATATTGTTTATTTTTAGGTATTGAGTGAATGGTAATTTTATTATTCTTAAATTGTTTATTTAAGGCGTGAAAAGACCAATGAAGGGGTAAGATGCTCTTATACTAAGGGTCAAATAGTCAAGTTGCAGGCGATATCTTTTGCGAGTCGAGAGGGAGTGAGCCATAGGGAGTATGGGGTCCTGAACAATCCAGGCCAATTTGTTGGCTTTGTATCCTACCACGGTTAGATGGGTCCCTGGGGTCACATAACGACCAGAATCACCGACAAAGTCTCGAGGGAGATTAAAGTATCTCGGCGCCAGTTTTCCACAAGCTCTGCCAACTCTCCTAACTAAACTAGAGATTTCAGGCGACCAACATGTCTATGATTGAAGAAAAATAACTATTTTTCTAAATATTTAAACCATAAAAAATTGTATTATTTCCACCCTGTATATGTGTAAACTTCACTGAAAATCCAACGAAAAATAGGACTTAATAAAATATTCTTATAATATAATATTTTTTATTTCTTCATCCAAGAAGAATTATTAATTTAAATTAATAAATTTCTCATGTGGGCGCAGTTGGGCGACCGCCCAATCTAAATTGTTCTCGCCCAGCCTGCTAAATTGACAATTTGAGCAAAAAAATATTAAAAAAAGCCAGTATATTAAATTAACAAATAAGATAAACCATTAATAATAATCATTTGTTTCTGTGTAAAATAAACTTTGTCGGAGTTTATTTATCTAATTTTTTAACTGTATGAATTTCTCAAATCCTAAATATTTAGATTATACAAAAATCTGTATTACCCGAAATAATGCACATTTTTACTGCCTAATCTCCAAATTTTTCTGTCGGGTGTTGACCAAATGAAAAGAAAAAGCTGGCGCCGCCATTGCATCGAATACACCTAAATAAAATCAAACTTGAATGTAATGAATCTTGAAATTTATAAATTGGGAAATTCTATCGGGTTAAAACCACTAAAAATTAGAAAAAAAAAATTTGTTTATTCATAAAGAGTGAGTTTAATGAAACGCTATCAATTTACACTTGAAAACAGTTTCAGAATTAGAA
Organism: Forficula auricularia; assembly: GCA_024734495.1. NCBI lineage: Eukaryota > Metazoa > Arthropoda > Insecta > Dermaptera > Forficulidae > Forficula > Forficula auricularia. The sequence goes on along the minus strand of JALMQS010000069.1, from coordinate 4,310,097 downwards.
TTGTCTAAAATAATTTATAAATATCCCCAGGGATGGTACAATCCCAAGAAATTTTCATCTTGATTACTTTACCACTTATTTAAGTAAGTAAAACAATTTTAAAAACAAATGACAAAATTTTCCAATTTAAAAAAGGTCTTTTCATTGTAGGTACTCATTGAATATTCAAGAAATTATTCTAAATTATACTGTAGTTAGGTATATACCTACTGTAAGGCTATATTATTTTAATTTTTCAAAGCAAATAAAAAGATTATACTTAGATTTTTATACATTTGTGGTTTATTTTAATTAGATCAGACAATTTTATAATAATAATTCTTTATTAGCTATTATATTTTAACATAGCTATACCCACATCATACAATCCAATAAATATATGGAATTCGTATAAAATAATACAGTCAATTATAAAATAGAAGAAGATAAAGACCATTACTAGAGTTAACAATATAAGATTATTTTTATATTATTATTTAATAGAGAAACCCCTCTTCAAAAATAAACTACAGCCATAAATGCCTCAAAATTAAAATTTTTTATATAAACCACTTCAAATGACTATATTTCATAATTAGAAAATAAATGTTACTATTTCCTCCCCCTTGGATTTCAGAACTTCATAATTTATCATATATAGCGGGCAATAGCAGTAAATTACACTGAAATTAAAATTGAGCAAAAGTACTGTAATTCAGGTGGAGATACGGCAAAAGAATCGCCCTCTCTGTCACGAAATCACAAATTCCAACAATCGCTCCTTAAATTCTAAAATATTCTAATTAAAATGCACAACGTTACGAAACCTAATTCTGGGATTGTTTTCAACGGTCCCAAGAATTAGTATGAAAGCGTCAATATCGTTAATGTCAAATCTAGATAGTTTTAGCCATAACTTCTCTTTTGATTAATGTAAGATTCTTTAATCATGCATTTAAGACCACCTTCTCTTATCCAAGACCGTCCTAAGATATTTGGCTACTAACAATCATGCGCCCCTTTTTATAAGAAAATATACACGGGAGGTTGAAGCGGTTGCGGGGTGATCACTGAAGTTTTACAAAAGTTTCGAAACTAGAAAAAGTCAGTATATTACCAATAAAGAAATAAAAATACAAAATTCAAATAACCTATAGGGACCGTGCGCCACGACTCAATCGCCAACTGGCGACGAAAATATAAGCTTTAGGGGATGATTTATTAAACGCCCCTAGGCTCCGTGCACTCTTTTAATTATGATATATACTATAATACAATATTTGCCGCAATTCTTCCCAAGTTATTTGGATAAATAAACACAAGAGAGTGCTACCTTCGGCAGTAGTGCTGCCTCTATGCTTAACGCACGGTCCCTATATGAACAAAAACAAACTATATATAGAATATAGAATATATATAGAATCAAATTATTATATGTATAACTTATATATTGAGTTTCCTAGCTCCAACCGTCAAACTGATTTGAGCGCAAGCAAAATTGCCTTCCAAAATGATTAGTGCGCACCGCGGCTATAGCCCATTTACCCCTGTGGTTATGGTGGCCATGCTCTAATTATGTATAAAATTTGTTTGTTTTTTTAAGAAAAAAGGCTAATATATACTCACTCAAATAGACCACCTTATTTAAAATTGTTTAGTTATATTTATATAGGAAAATTTAAAATCCTAACACATTTGGACGACGTTTGAAATGAAATTATAGGAGATCGAGTTTTTAATTGTTTGTGAAATTCAATTTACCAATGTATGTCGTAAAACAATCGATTGGCTTTATGATCTATTTGGCACAATGTATTTCCACCTCTTTTGCACCTTAACTGCCGTAAAGTGCCACTTGAGTTTAGGTTCAGTCTTTTGTGGTTTTTAGCTAAATGACACAAATAAAAATTCTTTTGAGTCTTTTTTTTTATTGCCCCTAATATATATTACTTTCTTTTTCAGTCTTCACCTTCAATTTTTATGTTCTTTTCTGCACTTTTCTTCAAGATCTAGAATTTTTCTCTTCTCTATTTTTTTTTCTTGAAAACCTTTACGATCATGTTAGAAATTGTTTTTTAAGAGTTCAAATTAAATGTCCCGGATCACAACGATAAACTGTGAACAGGGGATAGGCCATTTTATGAAGGACCAGAACTTGAAAATTTTTTTTAATGAAAGTTTCATTAGTTTCCGAGTTATTTCAAGGCATTTTTTGAAAATGGTGAAAATCGCTACCCTGCCCTAAATAATGAGATGTTATGGCTACAAATTTATATATTTTATTATTCTAATTTTTGTTACACAATCCTGAATAATCCTGCTATTGACAGTAATTCAAAATAAAACCATTAATACCTACTATACTTTTTAAGAAAAAAAATATTTTTCCCGACTTTAAAAAAATTTTGATGAGCTAACTTTGAATCATCTTTAATATAAGAAAAATCTTCTGTCCTAGCATGGCAAGTTATTTAAAAAATTGTCCCATTTAGTCGAGATTTCAAAATGGTACAGCACTTTGCACTTTCTTTAGAAAAAAAATATTTGTAATTTTTTGGCAAAATTAGCTAATTTAAAAACATATTTTTATAGTGGTTTTTTATTTAATATGGTAATTAATTATGTCCCATCTTGATTGAACTAATCTTATGCTATTAATAGCTATTATAGCATTAATATCTATAATTGCCAAATGAAAATTTTCAACTAATAAAATTTTTAATTTGAAATATACACCAAATCGGAGCAACTAACATTCGTCAAAAAATAAATCAAAAAAATGCACATTACATTTTTACCTTAATTTCTCTTTTGGAGAATCTAAAATACAACAAAAAAAATTTGTGGGAAATATTTTTTATCATTCTTTTATCAAAAAATGCTACGTGCTATTTTTACTATTATTTTTAATGATTAAACACTTGTCGGTATTGAAGCAGGTATTTTAAACAAAATTAGAGAATATTTAACGGAGACTAGAGAATTTGTAGAGAATTTTGGTGAAAATTTTATGTTAATATGAAATTTAAATAGCTTGGTGCGTACTGGACATGTTCATTTTCAAATAAAGATCAATAAAATTCAGCTGCTTCTTTCCAGTAATATTTTTATTAATTCAAGTGGGTAATCCAGATATTTCGAGAGCACTTCGGCATCTCTTCCTTATTGGAAGCTGTGGAATCAGAATAAGAGTGAGTTAGTGGGTTCACAAGGCATTCACAGAGAATTAATCTCTTATGAACCCACTAACTCGCTGTTATTCTGATTCCATAGGTTCTAATAGGCGCAGATGCCTCTCGAAATATCTAGATTACTCACTTGAATTAATAAAAATATTACTGGAAAGCAGCTAATTTATTCATCTTTATTTGAAAATTTTATGTTTTTGGGGAAGATTAAAAGCCAAAAGAAGAATTTCGATCTCTGTTTAATTTAATATAATATAAAACTTTTCAAGAATTTTTTTTAATATTATTAAAAAAAAGAAGAAATAAGTACTTGTAAAAAAATTCGAACCAGGAAGGCAAATAAAAATTTTAAATAATTTTAATTTCATGAAGTCAACTACTCGGGAATTAAATAAAAACCCCTCTTTCTTATATATTAGGTATATAATTGGAAGCCCCTCCCCCTTCGGTATAATATATATATCTGTTTTTATTTTGTTTTTAATTACTACAGTTTGACTTTTCAATGTCCTTTAATTTATTTACCTAAATGATATGTTTTTTTCTAATTTATTTATTTATTTTTATAATTATTTAATGGTTGCTTATTATAAAATAAAGAATGATTTTGTGTGAACGAAAAACGAGCTTTTTTCATATCATTCTTTTTATAAAATAGAGAAAGTCAATATGCACTCATATATTTTTCGATAATTTATTTAATATAATATATATTCACGTTAACTGCGGTTTTAAGTTCGATTTTTATCATTCCTTTGTTTTGAGAAGGAAGTTGGGTTGGCAAGAGTCACTATAGTGAGAACTGAAGGAGTTCAAAACCCACCCACACTCCCCTTTTAAAAAATTAAAAATGACGTTCCAATAAATTATTTTATTCGGAATTTATCTTTTTCATTATCCTTGGACTGCTTCTCCATCACATCTTCATTATATTTTGATTTAACAAATAATATCTCTTAATATAGCGCGTAAAAGCCAATTCGAGCTAATCAAAAATGTTTGTAAATAATTTTTTACTCATTCTTTACTAAAAGGAAGCGATTTGCTTTAAATAGCAAGTTAATTCATTACTTGTTTTGTTATCTACATTGATATGGGTCTAAGGGTCAATTATTTTAATTTAGCTTCCGATACATAACACATTCTAGCATTAATTTAGTACTAATTATATTCTATTTTTGAATGTTTCCTTCATTAGTACCTTTGTGAATATGTTAAATTCAATAACCTAGTAATTCCAAAAAAAAAACTATTTTTTGAAAACTATTTTATTAAATTATTTGCTGCTCATTATTACTATTTAAATTATAAAGTAAATGAGCAGTCACAAACACATAAGCAATAAATTAGTTAATTAAATTGCAATACTGTTGTCAAGGCATAAAAATTTGAAAAATCAATCTACTAATAATGCCGATATTCAACTAAATGCTAATAGATTTTTTAATTAAATATTCTGTTTTTGATTACTCGGTAATATATTGATATCTAATGATATGGTAATAGGCGAAATTTAAATACTAAATACTAGGCAATAAAATAGTTTCATATTCTTACTTTTACTTGCCCCTTGTTTTCTTTTCATAAATATTTCATACAAGTTCTATGAATAATGAATAATATTTAGGTAAGACATGTTAATATATAGAGGAGTTGATGTTGAATGTTTGTCTGTAAGAAAAAGTGAATGTGGGAGAATTCAAATAGAAAATTATCAAATAGAATTTATTCAAAAAACAATTTATGCAAATATAGAAAATATATTAAATAATAGCTGATGTCCGGGTTTTTCGGCTCGGCGTCACGTACTCCAGGCAGGAGTGTTTCGTTACGGGCTTTTTAAAAACAATGTGCCAATCTTCTTGGTCAAAGATTCAAGCGGTACTACTGCCATCTATACGTAATTAAATTAAGCTTCCGGCCGGCCGGCCCTACCTACCTACCAAACACTCACTATTTTATTAATATAGATTAATTTATAGAAAAAGAGGGACCGTTCATGAGTCAAGATCTTTTTCAGATCGTTACTGATTCAATTTTAAAATTAAATTTTTGTTGCTGAAAAATACAATAAAGAAGAGCTCGGAAAACTAATATTATCAACTAAACAACAAACTATTATTCTCGAATTTTTAATTATCCTAAGCGCATTTTCCTAACTTCCTATTTTTTTCCTCAATTCGATGTGAAAAGAAGTGAAGGATATAGATTAGCGAGAGAGAGGAAGGTGTCTTTGCATCCGGGTCTTGAAGAACTGCAGATTGTGAGACTCTGAAAAGATGTAGCATTATTTTTACATTCAATTTTTTTATTTATTATATATTTATTTTTTCCGCAAAATTTTTCTTATAAGTTAATGAAGCCAATTTTTAATTAGAGAAAATCTTCCTTAATTAAAAGCAATTATCTTGAATGCATCCTTTGCAAGTAATACATGATTCACAAACATCTCTTGGAGATCAAATTGGGAATAAATCGAACCAATTTATTGCTATATTAGTTTCCTTTATCATTTTGTTGAGAATATATTTCATTTTCTGTCTCCATCTTTCCGGAGTCAAATAATCCGTCAAAATTCAGTTCGACACCTTGTCCTCCAACACCCCAAAATAAGCTCTTTTTAGGGTTCCATTCCTAAAAAAAGTGTTGCCACATTGTCTGTTTGTTAGATCATTGTAGCTCATAAACCAAATTAAATAAATATTTGCCCTTTTTATTTAAATGTAGTCATTTTCAAAAACCGTATTAAAATTGTAATCGAATGATTAAATTGGGAAGGGTTATACATTATTAGGTGGAGTCAAAAATAATTTTTTTTATAGATTGTGAGATATCTCTGTAAGTCTTTTTAATTTTTTCGATTATAAATAACGCTACGAGAGAGCTCCAAGTGAACGTTTTTAGATGATTTTTCAGCTCATTTTCATTCAAATACTTTAATTAAAATTATTAATAAATTTAATTTTTCCCTCCTATTAACGACAAATAAGAACAAATAGCTCAAGTATTTTGGTAGATATATAACCTTTTTTATCAAAAGAGGCTCTTAGATCAGCCCAAGAGTAGATACACGGATAAAATTGGAAAACAACAACATTTCCATCATTTTTAATTATTTTTCTTTAATATTTACATAATAATTTTTTAATAATAAATCATAGTAAATATAATTAAATTTAGGGAACGAAGAAACGATTATTTTTATTATAGACAAAAGGATTAGCCGGGGCTCGAACCCGGGATCTTCGCATGTGTACTGCGATGGTTTGTCATAAGAGCCTTAGCCCCTATATCCACTAAGCTAATGATCCCTGAAAACAAACTAATACCTATTGTCTATATGAATGATGGAATTTCTTTTTTAATCCTATCCTCGTTCATTTTTCGCAGCGTTGGCCTTGATTCATTAATTAAACAATTATAAATATAATATTAATTCGGCATTTTACAGTGAGTCGGCTAAATAAAATATAAGATGCGGAATCCTCGGTATGCGAGTCCCGCTCGCACTTGTCATTTTTATTTTGTGACTACAAGAATCTACGAAAATGTATAGGTCTTGTACTTTCTTGCAATCATTTAAAAAAATATATATGAATTCGCTTTATCAGATATACATCGGCTCTAAGAATACGTCACATTGATTTGATAATGGCTGTGTTGGTTTCAATGATTTATTTATTTTTCACACAAGTTGCATTTGTTCATTGCTTAACTACTAAAACATTACCATGGCTAAGGCGCATAGTGTTGTTGCAATAACCATTTGAAAAATGGCAACGATCCATGATCCATTAATTGAAATTAATTATTTCATAATTATACATTAAAATTTACTTTGTTGGATTTAAGAAGCCTACCCTACAGGGGCACCGGTAATCCAGCATATCTTTCCTGCCTACTAAATGTCATATTGTTTTACATGATATTCATTATTCAGGCATGTACATATAAAACAATTTAGTGGGGACCCAATTTTTTTTTTAATAATAAGAATTTTAAAAATATAAAGTGCCAACTCTTAAAATAAAAATATTGGAATAAAATATATTTTATTAACTCTAAAAAGTAAAAAAAAATAACTTAAAAAACTAAAAAACACGCATTTGTCAGTAAGTAATACACCAAAAAGTACTTTTAATTTCACGATATATGCATTCTACCTTTGACAATATTTTATCTTCATTGCGCATTAAACGCACAAATATAAATTTTAATTTCATACTTTATACGTATTCTCTTAATAAACTTATCATTTCTTTATGTCTAATAATTAAGTCAAAAAGCTTGGGGGCGCTTTGTCGAAATTAATTAAAAGTAAGCACATGCTTCTCAAAGAAACGTAACCAAAAAGCGTCCAACGGTTTTTGACTTAGTTATTGGACATAAATAAGTGAATTTAGAGCAAGAAGTTTATTTAGAGCATACATATAAAAGTATGCAACAAAAATTTATATTTTTGCGTTAAATGTGCATTGAAGATAAAATATTGTCAAAGGTAGAATGCATATATTGTAAAATTAAAAGTTGATTACATTATTTTGCACTTTTTAGTGCATTACTAACAAAAGCGCGTTTTTTAAACTTGAATTTATTCTGACTATAAAGTAAGATTCGATCACGAGTGAACGCTATTCGAAGTCTTTGACTTTAGCCACTAGACTAGTAAAATAGTGCGTACCAAATTTAATACACCGCATTTTACTTAATCCGACACTTGCACTTTCGCAATGTTCATTTCAAAAATTTTAAATACAAATAAGATCCAAATGTTGTTGCCAAATTGTTTTTAGTGTAAATTTTTTTTTATACATTTTTCATTATTTATTCCTTATTATCTCAGAAACTGTGTTGTAACTATGAATCGAAAATATGTATTTGTTATTGTTTAATGTGAGTTTAGTTTTTTATAAAAATGGTAAGAAGAGTTTCTTAATTATAATCAAATATGTATGTAAATTTTCCGATATCCCGTATAGTGCAATGTTAAAGAGCCTGAAAAACTCTATTTTTGAAATTTAATATCTCCGGAACTAAATTGTTCATAAATTTCGTTTTGCCACCAATCGATGCAGAAGTATTTAATAATAATATGTATAAATTTCAAAAGAATCCTAAGAAAACGCATTTGGCGGAACTACCTTAATTTTTAAATTTAAAAAAGTACTCCACATGACTCCATTGACTACTGTTTTTGTTATATAACCTTAGGTGAAATTAGCTTTGAATGTAAAAAAATTCTATTTTTAAATTAAAATTATTTTTACTATCATAGGATTGTTTTATTTCTCAATAAGTTACAATTACTGGTTAGTTTTTGATTTGTTAATATCTAAAAAATAATTAATAAAAATATATCGATATATTTGATGCGATATATTTATGTATCGATATAGCGCTATAAGCTATAATATGTAAAAAATAAATAAATATAATATTAAATTACCTTGTTTTATTAAATAAAAAGGTATAAAAATAATATATAAAAAATCTGAATAAATATTTAAAAATATATAGAATAGAATTGATGAGATCAAAATGATACTCCAATCTCTTGGAAGATTAAAATTAATTTATTATTAATTAATTAATTAATTAAAAAAAGGTTTTAAAGGATATCCTTTAAATATATTTATTTATATAAGAAATATCTGACAAACAAACCTAGAAGATCTAATGAATATATCCGGGAAGAACATTTGCGTTGAAAAGAACTGAATCACCCTTCATTTTAGAAACCCTCTTCTTCCAAACAGAGGGATGTGGTGGCGCTAACCATTTGTTCAACGACTCGGGGGACCCATTTTAGAAAAGTGGTTTCATCTTTTAGAACATAATATATAGTGTATCTTGACAAATGATGACAAGTAAATAATTGTCAACTTGGTCAAGAACTCCCAGAACGCGAAACAATTCAGTTCAAACTGAAATTCAACACCCTCTCTCTTCGGGGAAAGATGTGCCCCATGGCGACGATTATGAGAGACAATCGGGAGGAAAAATGTGATGGTCTCCATTCTCTTACAAATGCGAAGCTATCTAAAAGAAATGAAATAGACTATTAAAAAAGGAATATTCTTCAATAAATTAAGTTTCAAAGAAAAAATTATTATCACATCATAAGATGGTGTCTTCCGAGGGGTGATCCGCGATTGGAAGTAGGTGTACACCTCTTTGGAAGTATTTTGGAAGTACTTGGAAATATTTGGAAGTGCTTGGAAATATTTGGAAGTACTTGGAAATATTTGAAAGTACTTGGAAATATTTGGAAGTACAAGTGGAAGTAGGTGTACAGCATATTAGGTCGCGCCTCGGTGTCATCTATTAAATCCGATGGAATGGAATATTTTTAATTATATTTCAGAGGGGTTGTTTTTCACCCCCTCGGGAATCGAAGCCGAGTGCCAGTAACAGCAATCCGGGTCATCTGGCTCACCTGCAAGGTGCGATTGCTGTTTCTGGCACTCGGGTTCGATTCCCGAGGGGTGAAAAGCAACCCCTTCCATTCCATCGGATTTAATAGATGACACCATCTTATGATTTTCTAAGGGCCTTGTATGTCGGTTTGTAAACTCTTTTTAAGCGTTGACAAAGGGTAAAACCTTAAAATTCACCTTGTGCCGGATGGGATGGCCAATCAGATGACAGGCACTTTCATCTGATTGGTTATCTGGTTATCCCACCGGGCACAAGGTGAATTCTAAAAGTTTTACCCATTGCCAACGTTTACAAAGAGTTTACCAACCGACATACAACTGGCCTAAGAAAATTTGAATCTATTACCAACAGCAAATTGAAATCTTTCATATTATCACATATTTAGCTTAATTATATTAAGTTAAAATTCAAAAGAAGATGATATACTATAATATATTAATTATACAAGATAATTTTTTCATAAATACTGATCGTATTTATTTGAATCAAAGTTTTTTTGATTAAAAAACTAGATGCGCCGAAAATGGAAAAATAGATTAAAATTTTAATAATTTTCTTTTCTTAAATACCTCTTGTAAATAACTGAAGTATTAAAAATACCCAATTAATGTTTCTTTTATTTATTAACGGCTACTGAGCACATTTATTATCATGGTTAATAAATCTCATCAATTACACATATGAAATACAAAACAGATTTAAAAATAGTATATATTATAAAAATAAGTTTTCTGTCTTTTATCAATTTCGGATTTCGCCGCATATAGCGAACCTGAAAGATATCATCATTTCTGGTCCAGTTAAATTAGTTAACACTATCCTTCAATCGTACGTATCACTCGAAGTTTGCTACATAGTACTGAGTACTCATATAAAAAATAACATCAAGGATATTGATTTAGATATGAGCTCTCTCAAAGATTAAGTTCACGAAATGTAATTATGAGAATATATAATGTTTTTATTAATAGGAATCTCGCTTCCCTATTTAATACTAGGTACTAACATGGCATCTGCTTTGATGATTTGAAGTCAATAATAGTCCCCCTCAAAGCCTGCTTTGCCGATTCCCCCGGTTAAATTAGAGAATTGCCGGACCACTTCATTCTCCAATATGTTTGTCCGTGACTCCGACCTTCAAATCTTCAAAATCGGGTGCACAGACACTCTTCTCTTGAACAATTTCCATATCTTTGGTAATGTAATGCCTTGCGAGATTCATAGGACTACAACTTTTTGGTGTGCCCCTTCTTACGTTCGATTTCATTAAAAAAAAGTTTATTTAGGATAGTTTGAAAATATATGTTAAATTAACTCTATTGGGTACTGAGTGTCAGATTTTAATCTTTGCATCTTGAATGGCCCTATTTCTTGTAAACCAAATCTGCCCCATTTAAACTTGACATATTACTTTGCAGACGTAATATTTTAACTACTAATCTATTTTTTGCATTTTACAAGGAACAAATAAATTCTCCTGCTTAGAATTTCTGAGTAAGACAAGCACATCTAACATTTATCTTGTCATCATCTATTGTCTATAAGATTGAGAAATAAGAGATTTTGCTTTAACTAGTTGCAAGCTTCAAGCTCCTATGATCTCATATAGCCGATTTTTAAAAGAATTTCCTCCCTGTTAAACCTTTACCTACTTAAAAGTAGAACTAATTCATTCAACCAAAATCTCAAATTTGGAATATGTACTTCTTTTATTATTCCTTTAATTCAGAAAAATAACAGCAAATGGTATTTTTTGACTCCTCAATCAACTCCGTTTGTGTATCTGGGCTTGTAACGGATGTAAATTTGTATTTATGGTAGCACATTGGTGTTCATATTTGTTGAAAAAAATTACATTTTTATTATTTTGTCTTTTAAGAAATGTATATTAATATTGAATTTCTTCTAGAAATTTGAGTTTAGTTTTAATTAATCAAATTATCTTAAAACTAATTAAATTAATTATATTAATTACACCTACATTTAACATAAATTTTATTCAAATGTTAAATTTAAATGGGCCAAGTTTCTATTTTTTCCCCCATTAATTTAATCAAATTATAAGGAATTAAAATTTAGATTTTAATTCAAATTGAGCTCTCATTCCATTGAATTTTTAATCTTATTGAATATTTATTAAATTTATCATTTCCACTTTTAATGGAGGAAAATAATGTTAAAATTCATTTCAAGAACCATCTCAATGGTTAATATTTTTATAATAGTATTTTAGTTTTCCATTTCTTTTTACTAGTTCGTCGGCCGGTCAGGGTATTAAATTCACTCTAAAATTTTCAATTTTGTTTCCACATATTATATTAGTATTAAGTAATGTCTGAAACGTGTAGAAAATCATTTTTCTGAGTGTCTACCTGGATTTCCGTTACCCGCAACAATTCAAGATCGCTCTTGTGTTGCATTTCGAATATTACCAACTAATTAGATTTTGAACTTTTTAACTTTAGAATTTCCGATTGAAAAATGCATATAAACAGAAAGAAATCGAATTATATGGGAAGCTCTCGTACGTTTGTAGCCAATGAAATGGAATTTAGCACAAAAGTTTTAATTTTTAATCTGCATTTTGCTGACAAATTTCACCTTTCTAAATCAAAACGTTCGCTCATCAAAAATGGTTAAATCGTCAAAATTTGCGGAAAACTTAGGTACCGATTTTTTTCTACAATTAAAATTATTATAATAATTTAGAATGAAATAACTTAGCGTGGTTTTACAAAAAAAAAAGAAAAATGGAAAAAAATCATTTTTTACTTTAATTAGTGAAAAATTGCATTCTTATTTTTATTAAGAGATTAAAATCACACATAATTCATTATAATTATTTATTGAACACGAATAAATAATACAAAACTACGACATTTCGATCTACTTATTCTGCGATCCTTCTCAAGTATGAGCAGTGAGCACCCACTACGATTTTAGGTTGCTCATAGTTGAAAACGATCGCAGAATAAGATCGAAACGTCGTAGTTTTATTGTATTATTTATTCGTGTTCAATAATTATAATTATAATGAGTGATTTTAATAAAAATTCAACTAGTAATAAAATTAATCACAGAAATAAAAGCTTTAACATCTTTAATTACCAATAAATTCTTATTTTTAAATTATTCTAAAATTATAATTTTTCAACACTCCCAAAATATCTTTTAAAATAATGTTATAATTCTAAAGTGAAACTATACCACATACAAGAGATGTACCTACTTATATTTCATATCAAAAAATATTTCTATAAATCCATTTTACTTAATGTTATTGAAATTACTTTAGAAGTGTCTGTAGTCAAGATTTTATAAATTTTACTTACATAGCAAACCATCAATTTATCATTATTTAAATTGGCAAATTAATTAAGCTTTTGGTAGTATTATATAAAACACAAATATTCCACAACAGTTTTTTATTTTTTATTTTTTTATGATACCCAAACGAAATATTTAAAATCTTATAGGATTTTTATTTTATTTTCCTGCCCAAATAATTAAAACTTCTTGTTTGTTTTAAAATATTTTGAAATTATGTTAAAATTGTAAAGTGAAACTATATACAAGAGATAGGTAGTATAATATTTCATATCAAAAAATATTTCTATAAATCCATTTTACTTAATGTTATTGAAATTACTTTAGAAGTGTCTGTAGTCAAGATTTTATAAATTTTACTTACATAGCAAACCATCAATTTATCATTATTTAAATTGGCAAATTAATTAAGCTTTTGGTAGTATTATATAAAACACAAATATTCCACAACAGTTTTTTATTTTTTTTTATGATACCCAAACGAAATATTTAAAATCTTATAGGATTTTTATTTTATTTTCCTGCCCAAATAATTAAAACTTCTTGTTTGTTTTAAAATATTTTGAAATTATGTTAAAATTGTAAAGTGAAACTATATACAAGAGATAGGTAGTATAATATTTCATATCAAAAAATATTTGTATAAATCCATGCTACTTAGGACCAGTATGTCTGTTGGTAAAGTCTTTGTAAAAGTTGACAAAGGGCGAAAGATTAGAATTCAGCTTGTGCCCGGCCCGATGGCCAATGAGATGACACTTTCATCTTATTGGCTATCCCGCCGGGCACAATGTGAATTCTAAGGTTTTACCCTTTGTCAACTTTTACATAGCTTTACCAACCGACATGCAACTGGCCCTTATTGTTATTGAAATCACTTTAGAAGTGGCTGTAAGGCTGTATTCAAGGTTTTATAAATTTTACTTACATAAATAACCATCAATTTATCATTATTTAAATTGGCAAGTTAACTAAGCTTTTGATAGGATTATGTAAAACACAAATATTCCACAACATTTTTACTTTACCATACAGGGTATGGTTAAGTATTGTAATCGTGCATGAAAAAAGTGTTTTTCTTCTTCCTTTTTTCAAAATATCTCAAAAACGGCTGAAACTATTTTGATTAAAAAATTTGAGCGAAACCATGGCATTTCGCTCTACAAAAAAGCTCTAATAAGTGAACATCGAAAAAATTAGATTTTTTGAGTTAATAATTGTTTTTTCAAAACGTCTGTTAGTCTGTCTGGTTGTCTGTGCGTTACCAAATTTTTGTCGACGAGCTAGGTCGAAAACTAGTGTGAATATCGAAACCAAATTTCGCAGGTAGTTTTGGTCCTTTGAGTTTAAGAGCTGATTAGATTTTGGTGCATATCGACCCAAAATTAAGGGGGGGGGTTTAAAAATTAAAAATCTAGGCCGTTTTAGAAAACTCAACCAAATTTTGTATTCATAATCAGTGGGACCCCAGAAGTCTAAAAATGCAAAAACTAACATGATTATAAATAATTTTAGAGGCCAGGTTGTATGCTAAAGTCAAGTGGATGGCTACATCAGAACACCCAAACAGTTACCCAAATGAAATATATAAAATCTCTATTTTATTTTATTTTATTTTTTTCCTGTCCAAATAATTAAAACTTGTTGTTTGTTTTACTAAAGTTTGAGATTATAACAAGGCGTTTTTTAATATCGCTTTCAAGGGAATTCCATAAAGCTTTTTTTTTTTTTTTATCTGATACGTGACGATGTGTGATGTGTGATGCCTCTCTGAAATGCCGGTACCACCGGTCGACTTGTTCTCCTGATCATTTTACATAAGGTGGTTATTGTGTGCGGTTCACCCGGGGACTTGGCCGCTGCTTTCGCCGCCGCCGCCGACCCGGACTCGGCTGTTTGCTCTGCGATTACCTGAGCCGAGCAAACACCACGTCTCTTAGACAGAGATAAAATAAATCACACATTACCAAAAAGAGAAACATGTTTCGTTCCTAGTATCTGGAACGAAAAAGGTAAAAATGAATTTTTATTGCAATTCATGCCATCCATATTCTTCAGTTTTATAATTACTATTAGACCGTAGTTCATGCGATAAACAACTATTTTAAACAAAAGATAGATTATATTTCTATAATATAATTTGAGGATTTTTTTCATAAAATAGTATAAAAAATAAAAAATAGTTTCTCCGAACCTTAGGTTAGCTCGAGGGGTGAACCGCGACCTAAAATCGTGTACACCTACTTCCACTTCCATTTCCAAGTAGAAGACAATAGATTATCTAATGAATTCCAAAGTAATTCCAAAGACTGTGTACAATGTACACCTAATTCCAATCGCGGTTCACCCCTCGGGTTAGCTAATGATAAAATAACAACCCACAAGTATATTAAAAATCACATAACTACCAATATCTTTAATATTACTTGTTGAGTTAGTTTTTTCAAAAGATAGTAGAAAAATAAATATATTTTCTTAAGCGTTAGAACATAAATGTACATATAGTTGGACACCATATTTTTCATAATCTAAAAAAGAGGATCTCAACCTTTTTCAACTCACGTATTAGGGTGCTCCTTATTTTGGATATTTTCGAATATTTACGCGGACATATGGTTCTAAATAAATAAAAAAATATCCCCCAAGTTTCAAGTCTGTATCTCAATTTTATCCTACTGCTACACAGCGATAAATTTCCCATCTAAATAACATGGGATTTTTGGCATTGAACGATCAATTTTTTATTCCGGCCAAACAATTTGAAACTCTGTGGACTTTGTCAGTATAATAGTAGCTATCCCTCATAATTTTTAATTAATTAATTTCATAATGATTTTTAGCTATTATAATTTTGGAGTCTATAACTTATTAATACTAAGATATAATAATATTTTATCTAGATGTAACCTCAAAATTGTAATAGAAAATTCTAAGGATAGCTATTATAATAAGGATAAAGTCTACAGAGCTTCAAATCTTTTGAACCATTACTTTGGCCGAAATAAAAAATGATCTTTCAATGTCAAAAACCCCATGTTATTTAGATGGGAAAATTAATTGCTATGTAGCACTAGGTTAAAATTGAGATAGACTTGAAACTTGAGGGATATTTTTTTATTTATTTACCATAGAACCATATGTCCGAGTAAATATTCGAAAATATCCAAAATAAAGTGCACCCTACCCCTAACAAAAACACTTTAGTTTTATTAAAATGTGTTATATTAGTTAATCTTTAGGTAATTACGATTAGGTAATTTAAATTAAAAATAATCAATTTTATTTTAATGGTCATTTTATTACAAAGTGTTTATTAATCTGACATAAAATTAAAAGTTACAAAAACTTTTGTCACGGTTAATTTCTAGCATGTATCAATATAATTTTGTATATTTTTTGATAGTTGACCGCGTACCCCAAACGGTGTGATAATGAATATTTTAGGGGTAATTGGTGCTCTATAAAAATAAATAAAACCAAGTAAATAAAAAAAATACTCAAATCAAATGGTCTTACATCAAAAACCCCGTTGTATAAAAAATGAAACACCATTATTTCTCCAAAACGTGAAGTTTTCAATGAAATTATATTCATAAAAATAATTTTATTAATTTTATCGTATTGAATTAATATTTTTTTTTTTTTGGAAAAATAATTTTTATAAAAGTTTTGCGACCTATTTTATGAGAGATTTTAGTGAATTGATATTTTTGCCCTGGGTAAGTCCTTCGAAATATGTATTTTGTAAATGGAAGTTTTGCGAATTGATCTCGAGTTTTCAGTAGAGCTCCTCTGAATTAATTTGAATCATATCAGTATGTGTCTGAGGTATCGAATCCTCAAAACAATTTGACAAATTTAATATCCAGCTTAATTGATTATCTAGTACTGTAAATGTAACAGCAAGCTGTCTCTTTATAACATTGTTTACTCAGGAAAGCGCCAAATCCCTTTTGAGCCGTATTGATCTTGATTTGCACTTTTACTTGAATTACTTCGCCCACAAATTATTTCAACATTCAAAAAATATTTTACCTTATTAAAAGTTTCAATTTTTTTTTAAACAAGTTACCAGGCGCCGTCGTGCACCGAAGGACCTTGCACATTAGGGACGGCCTGTGTTTACTAGAACTTAAAACTAGAACTAGATTTAAAAAATTTTGATGAAAACTACATTGTCCACTATTAAATATATTTTCTTATAAATAAAAAATATATCTCAAGTTTACATTATTTCATTATTGTAACAATATTTGCGAGAAAGCCAAAGTATCGGGAACGATGCACCGATGTTTCGCTTTACTTTGTTTTTGGCATTAAAAAGAAAAATACTAACTGACCCTATTAAATTATCTTTAATATATTTTTTGTCATTTAAACTGTGTACGGGAACATTATATATATTTATAACATCAAAATATGTACTATTATTATTAACCAATAAGTATGAATCTTATTTTTGTCGACCTTATCGTCAATGATATCTCAAGTAAGGTGACTGAGTATAATACTCAGATATCAGCTTTTTTAGAAAAGCAAAATAACACAATATACACGACTTAATATTCACTTTACTGGTGCACCAGTATAGAGCTCTGTTATTTCTATCTAAACTTACGGATATAAAGGACTGGTCAACTCGCGGCCCTCAGTTGTCCTTATGTACGGCTCGCGGTCATATATGACGTTTTTTATTATCGAGTATTTTAGAATATATTTTAAATCGCATTAAATTAATGAAAAGAAATAGCGTTCCTTATAATTACACGAAAATAAAATAATAATAATAATGTCAACAAGAGAAAGTGATTTAGAAAAATTAAATAAACAAAAAGTAACGCAAATATCACACTGAAAGAAATAGCCATTCATATTTGTTTGTTATTTTAAAATAGGGGTTCTCAACCGGGCTGGAATTCTCCCTCAAGAAGGAATTTTAGTCTTTCAAATGGGGAATTAATCTGAGTACAAATTTCGCAAGTTTTAAATAACTACCTACTTATCTTTATCACTAAATTAAAAAATGATATCTTATATTTTCAATTATAACAGCATATTATTTCAAATAAATTTTTGTGTTAGAAAATCCTGGAAAGGGGGGAATAGCATTCTTACAAAATTGCAGATTCAGTGGCAGAAAAGGGTGGAGAAACTCGTTTTAAGGTAGTTCTTTCACAAATGCAAAAATTCAAGAAGTCTTCGAAACTTGAAATATAAGTCATTAAAAGCATAATAAACACACTGTTAAAATTTCAAGACGATTTACCAGACCAAACATGAAATAATTGCAATTCAAAATGACATACGGTAGATTGGGATAGGGTGGGAAAATGTACATTATTTTATTTTTTTTCATTGAAGGACTTTCACCATCTTGATGAAAAACTAATATTTGTTAGAATAATATATTAGGAGTAACAAAAAAAAAATTGAAATTATTTACCTCGTAGTTTT
Source organism: Forficula auricularia (assembly GCA_024734495.1). Lineage (NCBI taxonomy): Eukaryota > Metazoa > Arthropoda > Insecta > Dermaptera > Forficulidae > Forficula > Forficula auricularia. The sequence goes on along the minus strand of JALMQS010000069.1, from coordinate 4,291,711 downwards.
GATAAATAATAGTAATAAAAAAAAACATTTGGGCGATTATTTTTAGTGGAGGGGATATAAGATCAATCGCTTGGAAATATTATTAAAAATCTATGCAGGGATTAAAAGTCATTTTTTTCTTTTTCAAGAAGACTGTTTTACGATTTTTTTTTTGAAAGAATATATTTGTGATTTTGGCATGGATAATTAAATATTTTAATTTAAACAAAGCAATCAATACTCATGTAAAGGAGTCCACTCTTGCCTCTGTTTAGAACTTAACTATTATTGGTAAGCCTAACTCTGAATTGTTAATCAATAAATAAAATAAAGCTTTGGTTGATTAATTTAATAGAAGGCTTTGATAAAATTCCACATTATGCACTGTTAAATTGCAAACGTCCAACATAAGATTTTTAAACCAAGTCGGTCGAGCCTTCAATGTTGTTGACAATTGCCAACAGATTCCACTTTGGTGCACAACCTAAATATATTAACCAAAAGATATTTCAAAAAAGAATAAAAAACAAATGCTAATATACCTAGATGAATCAATTAGAACAATATATCATGATGGCTTTATTCATTTTACCATTCAGGGTATGGTCAAGTATGGTATTGTAAACGTGCATGAAAAAGTGTTTTTTTGCTTGGTTTTTTTTTGAAACTATTTTGAGAAAAAAATTGAGCGAAACCACGGCGTTTTAGTCTACAAAAAAGTTTTAAAAAGGGAACTCCGAAAAAAATGATATTTTCCCAGCTAATAATTATTTTGTCAAAATGTCGTTTATTAAAGTAGGATAGTTAGAACGTTACCAAATTTTGTGTAAGTACGCTCTATAGCTCAAAAACTAGGGTGAATATCAAAACGAAATTTCACACGTAGTTTTGACTCATTGATATTATGATCTTATTAGATTATGGTTGAATTGGAATCAAAAATTAAGAAGTGGGGAGGGTTTAAAAAATTATAAGTTTCAAACAAAAAAAAAAAAATAAAGTAAAAAAAAACAAGAAAAATGAAGGATACTATAAAATAACCTATAGTAAAAAAGTTATTATTTTTTCGGGGACCAAAATTGATGGGGGGGTTCAAAAATGGATCTCACTCCTCACTCCTCTCATCCTCTAACCCATCAACCCTTCACTCATTATAGTTCTATTAAGATGTTTTTTTTTTAATTTAATTTAATTTTATAAGACAGTCTGAAGCTGCTTAACTTAAGGAGGTTCGGGACAGCAGCTCTATCTGGTTGATCTACGAAAAAATCTTTGTATTTCTGAAGACTGACAACTTCTGCTGTACTAATCTAAAAAAAATGTTAATAATGAGGTTAATTTCGAATACAAATCTTTATTTTGATAATATTAATAAAAAGAATATTGAGATAAATTTTTTCTCATTATAAAAACATTTATTTAATATAAAAACGATTTCAAGAAATAGAGATGGAATTCTACACTAGTGCTTTTGTTATATTCTGTTGGCTGCAAATAAATTATTATTTTTCACATTTATGAATAACTAATTAACTAGACTGTCAAATCTATTGAAAAATGTATCAATCGATTCATAAAGGTTGAATTATTGATCTATATAAATTTATTGAAAATGGTATAATTTGTATAGAAGTGATAGCCCTTTTAAAAGCTCGGTCCATTTACTTCAATGTTAAAAGGACAATTTATTTCTCGGTAATGGGACAAACGATCAACTTCAAATTTTGGGAAAAAATATTTAATACATCAATGATTCGATGGTAAAAATTTGAGAATTTTCTTATAAAAATGATAAACAGTCTCGAACCCCCTTAAGTGCTAGAGAAATTTAAATTCATTAGAACACAATCCCACAAAGAACTAGAGCATGGCATCTCATAACAACTGAGGCATTACATTTTTTCACCTTGAAATTATATTCAGTTCTATCCATAATGTAGTATTTTTCTATTTGATTTAAAAACTTGGCATTAATGATTAATCTAAAGTTATCTGTTAAATAGGAATGATTGAGTATGAATCTAATACAAAAATCTTGGATTGAATTATTGGAATAGTCTAATAATTGCTCTCTAATAAACATGTAATGTAATGTTTATTAAAACAATAAATCACTTTTTTAATTATTTACCTGATACAACTTTTTATAATATTTTATAATTACAATAAATTTTATAGGGTGCAAATTCTTTTGATAGTGTAGTATTAAACTCTAATTATGATTTTATTAAGTAAATTTTTATTGACTTTCTTGTTCATAAATTTTATTTTATATTTTATTTTTCCTTTTTGAATCAAAATTTACTTGTTTTCCAAATTAACCAGTTTATCTTATTATAAAATTATACTTTTTCATCATTTTTTTTATAATTAGTACAACAGTGTATTATTTTAATATTCGTAGGATGTTTGAACAAACCTACTATTTTTATAATTTTTTTTTTTTACTTTTTTAAAATAAAACCTGTCTTATGTTTTAAACAAAAGAAATAATGAGAGCCATTTCTAGAGAATACATTCTCGAAAAGTTGTCTAGATGATAATAAGTTATAATTTAATTTCTGAACGGGGTATATTTAAGTGAGAAGTTGCCTACTTCGGGCTCAATAAATAGTAAAGTTGTTTTTAGATATTCCAAGTATTTTATATCGTTTTATTAGCAAAACAGAAAAAAATCATTATTTACATATCGATTTAGCTATTAAAATTAAAAAATTAAGATTATATTAATTCAGCCTTTAGAGTATTTAGATTAGTGACTTTGTGAGCTCATCCTTAGGGATATGATTTTTTTAAACTTTTACCTTCTGAGCTGGACTTTAAAGTGTCCCATAAGTAGGTAGGGACGTCCATATGTGCAAGGCCGACAGACGACCATTGACTATCATTATACCCGTCAAATGAATGAAAGAATTTTAAAAAGTACTATCTTACTCTAGGGCAAAGTACTTTAAAATATAATTTTACTAAAAACGTTATATAACCTTTGTTGTCCTCAAGATACTTAATTAGATAATTAAATTTCATCAAAATTGGTTTAAGGAGGTTCTTTCGCGACAATCCACACAAAAAGTTTTAGCCTCGTAACTACTCTATAAATATGAACTAAGGGGTATTTTTTAACGTGACTGTCCACTCACACTACGAAATCTCTATATGGATACACACATCCTAGCCGGATCGTTTCCAAGCCATTGTGCTTATATTCCCTCCACTAAAAATAATTGCCCAAAATATGTTTTTTATCAAAACTACGTGGTAAATAATTTCAATTTTTTTTTAAGTTACTTCGAATATATTATTCTAACAAATATTAGTTTTTCATCAAGATGGTGAAAGTCCTTCAATGAAAGAAAATAAAATAATGATCATATCCCCACCCTTTCCCTATCCTCCCTATGTTAAAAATGTCATTTTTAATTCAATTATTTCATGTTTGGTGTGGTAAATCGTCTTCAAATTTTAACAGTATGTGTATTATGCTTTAAATGACTTATATTCCAAGTTTCAAAAACTTCTTGAATTTTCGCATTTGTAAAAGAACTACCTTAATAATCATTTTCAAGATATTTAGAAAAAATGAAAAAAGTACTGAAGTAAAGTACTAATGTTTGTGGGCCGATATGTACCAAAAACTAATAGCTAATTTATCGATCGGAGAATTTACCACTGCTCGAAGCTGCTGCGAACTTAGTGAATTGGATATTGAATTGTATCTAAGTTTCTGAGATTTGGCTTGTGATCCCGGCTTCTTTCCTTCTACTCTGTTCTTTTCACGATGGAGGGGCCATCCCATACAGGCCTTTAGGGGATGCACGCTTCTGGTGTATCTCCCTCTCATCAATATCATTAAAAAAAGCGCTTCATTTTGTTAAAGTAATGGTAGTTTATCAATTTTATTTCAATCGGTTTTAATTAATTAATTTTACAACCTTCATTCATATGACTTGGACTTATTTTTTCGACTCAATTCTAACCTTTATTTAATAATCCAATCCAAATTTTATAGATACATGTATTGAATCCTTTAAAGGAGTGCATATTTTCCATTCCGGGCCATTTGTCGAGAAAAATATAATGTATTTTATTAATAATTAATAGCGCCAAACCGCAAATTCCATGATGAATCCTCATTCAATCTGTCGCTAAATTTGGCAGGTTTACAAAATGGTCAAAAATCACTGTTACTAATTGAAGTGGAATTACAAGATTTCCATTCGACACAGTGGCCAAATAACTTACTGATGGTTGGGTGTTCAACAACATATCTTATCCTACTACTAGATTTCCATTCTTACTAATAAAATAACCGATTTTAATTGTAAGCCAAAGGAAATAAAAATTGAAGCTCCTGTAAGATGAATTTTTAGAAATCATTTGGATTTTGAGCCTTTTTAAATTCTTCACGATTATATTACGTATTTTTGGGGTATTTTTCTTGAAGACTGCTCAATGCTCATATCTTAAATATAATATGTAATGGTTGGGAAAATCACATATCTCTTCTATAGAATCCGGGATTTATGGATATATTAAGACTAGATGTCAGAAGGGTTGCATAAAATTTATGCATCGTAATAATAAAAATTAATTACTATGTAGTTAATCATATATGCGCTGTCTGTTTATTTATTCGACTATTGTAGTAATTTTCAGTGTTCTTGTTTTTGTATGTCGATCTTTTTAAGTTAATAAAAGCCTGATTAAAGGTTGTTTTTATCTAATTTACATCCATAACACTTCTTAAGGAGAAATCAATCATCTGCTTGTTGCAATAAAAACCCGTTTTTAGTAAGAACGCGTTCTTACTAGTTAAAACACGTTTCACTGAATACATTTGTGGCAACTAATAATGTTTATTGATGTTGTTTGAGTTTGGTTCAAAGGTCTAGAATCTTCATTTTGGACATTCTGCATCATTTCGGGTGTTTATTTTCAAAGTTTTTTAAACGAAAATGTCAAAAATTACATCTTCTACAACTTTGCTTCTAATTTTTGACATTTTTGTTTAAATTTTTTGGAAATAAACCCCCAAAATGAGGCGGAAGGTCAAAAATGAAGATTCTAGACCTTTGAACCAAACTCAAACAACGTCAATAAACATTAGTTGCCACAAATATATTTAGTGAAACACGTTTTAACTAGTAAAAACGCGTTTTACTGCAAGATATATGTTTCAGTAAAAACCCGTTTCCCTGAATACCTTTATGGCAACTAGAGTTAACTGATGTTGGTTGAGTTTGGTTCAAAGGTCTAGAATCTTCATTTTTGACCTTCCGCCTCATTTTGAGTGTTTATTTTCAAAAAATTTTAAATGAAAATGTCAAAAATTACATCCTCTACAACTTTTCTTCTAATTTTTGACATTTTCGTTTAAAAACTTTTTGAAAATAAATACACGAAATAAGGCGGAAGGTCAAAAATGAAGATTCTAGACCTCTGAACCAACCTCAACCAACATCAGTAAACTCTAGTTGGCATAAAGTTATACAGCGAAACGCGTTTTTACTGAAACAAATCTATATATATATATATATTATATAATTTACTAGACGCTAATGTAGTTTCCATTCGAATGTTTGATATTCATCATCTGTCTTTTTCATTAGAGATATTCTTTCTGTTATTTCTCATGCGTTCAAATGTAGGTAAATTCGTTTTATTGTAACAATAAGTTATTACTTCACAAACGAATAATATGTCGGATTCAGTAGAGGATACTCTCATGATTTATCCAATAAAATCCAACTCTACTCCTGCTTGCAAATAAATTTTTGAACTTAATTCATTGGATTATTTACACTGTTTAATTCTTCGCCAAAATCGAATTAATTGTATTAAAAAAATATGAATTGTAAAACATGAACACAATAGATATTTCTATTTCCTTAAAATGTGTTGGCTAAGAGTAAACAGATAAACGCCATTTGAATGAATCCGGCAAGATGGCCGCCTTGGCTTAGCTCAAGGATTAACTTTGGCGGCATCATGATGAGCCGCGCTTTTAAGTTACTTATCGCTGAGAGGGAGGGCTTCATCAATTTTGATAACATTGGCTACGTTCCAAACAACTTTATTGAAAATTTAAAAAATTATTTCTAGTATAAAATTCTGAGATATAATTACCTACCACCTATTCGTAATAAACCTTTGTATTAGTAAATGCTAGAAACTAGTACCTACATAATCGATTTTTTTCATTTTAAACTATACAGACAAATTATAGCAGAGTTGTAGTTTGTTTGTTGAATGACCTGCTAAATATTACGACAAAACGAATTTATCTAAATCCAAAGCAAGGGCGTACCAATCAAAATGGCGCCTAGAGTTAGCATCAAAGTTGCGCCCTTTCGTTAATTATTATCTAAATATAAAATAAACATATACATTAAGGTAGTTGTTTCACCATATGGGTTTTCTTAGGATTTTTTGACATTAGACAGATTAATATTTAAATACTTCTGCATCGATTGGTGGCAAAACGAAATTTATGAACATTATAGTTCCGGAGATATTAAATTCCAAAGATAAGAGTTTTTCAGACTTTTATACATTGCACTATACGGGATATCGGAAAGTTTCCATACATATTTAATTATAATTAAGAAACTCTTACCAATGTTATAAAAAAACTAAACCAACATGAAACAATAACTAATACCTACATCTATTAAGAAAATTTTAATTCATAGTCACAAGAGTTTCTGAGATTAAAATGAATAAATAATGAAAAATTTACACTAAAAACAAGCTGGCAACAACGCATTTATTTAACCTAAAAAGTGGGTTAACTTTAGTAATTTTTTGACGTTTTTTCGCTTCCGCCATTGTCACAACAGCTTTCAATCGCTTATTAAGAACTTTTTGTTTTATAAATCTTCCTTTATAATGTACTTTATCTGACATGATAAAATATATACAAGCTCGGACAGTGTTGCCAGATTTGACAAACGATCTCGGGATTGGCTAGTAATGGTACATAAACAGCAAATAGTTTTGGGCTTATGAATTATGAATCATTGTTGTCTGTTCTATATATTCTAGCATTAACTTTTTGCTAGTATTGTCGCGAATCAACTACCTTAAATAAAAAATTCAAAATTTTACAAAACATTTTTATTTTCTGTTTTAGAACAACAAAAATTAGTCCGTAAAAATGCACCTTCAATAGTCCTAAACTCAAAATTGCACCTTCCTTGACTATGCGACTCAAATTGATTTAGAACATTTTCGAAATCTGTTTTTTCGGTTTCTTCTCGTTCTACAATGAACAAAGCTAGGTGGCATAATCTTTTTTGACCCAATGTATCCCTTAAATACGAAAGTATTAGTTTTAACTTACTGAAAGATTGCTCGCAACTTTTGCGATGGATATTGCAATCGTGAGCATAATCTGAATTGAAATGCGCAGATTCGGAAAAACGCTTTCATCTAATATGAATTATATTGTTTGTTTATTTTAATTTTTAAATTAAATAATTTGTTGAAGATATAAGACCACCTGGTTTTATTTTTTGCATATAATACTAAAATGCAACAATCCCCCGCCCCCACCCCCTGTGGTTACCTTTGCCTATATCCTATATGTTTATTTGCATCAAGCAGAGTAGAAGCTCATTGATTTCTCTTTATTATATAAATTATTTATTTATCATAACAATGGAATCTTGGTATTTAGGGTTCTGCTTAAAAGTAAAGCGGAACCCTATTCATGCCGCTACAATGTCTGTATGACCTTCTTAATCAGACCTTTGTAGCTCGCAAATTAAAAAATATAGAAAACTTGAAATTTAGAAGTTATATGAGTATTCATTTTTACCGAATACAAAAATCACATTAGATTTTTTTAATTAACATGCAGTTTGAGGTATCCCTTTAAACATCTTTTTAAATAAAATTAGGCTTACATTTTTAAATTTATTTCGCCTTAAAATTATGTGGAAAGGCTCTAAATTGGCCATTCTTAGGTGATTTTTCTGCCTGTCTGCGTTTAGAACTTATGATTATGAAAACATTCCACAAATTTTCTTATTTTCTCCTTATTTGCAACAGATAAGAACAAAATTGATATGTCTAGTATTTTGGAAGTTATATAATGAATGGAACCCTTGGTAAATGGTCCGACTCGCACTTGGCAAGCTTATTGATTGAATATATTGGATGCTATAATCTTGATTAATTACTATATTGGATGCTATAATCTTGACTAATTACTTTTCTCCTAAGTTATTTTACAAATATCTATAAGATTTTAGAAATAAATCCAATTGATTTATAAAGACAATCAGAATACTTTAATGAACTACAATATCAATTTGTTAAATATGACTTAAAACGTTTTATACACATTGTTATTTTAAACGTATCCTTCATAGTCTTTTTTTATAAAAGAATTGCATTTATTTCTATTACAATCAAGAACATTAAATTAATATTGTAAGATTATATTAATTTCGATTTAGAAAGCAAAATTTTAATTGTAATTATTTAATTTCAGGTAAAACAAGAACAAAAGATAAATACCGAGTTGTCTACAGTGATCAACAACGGTTAGAACTTGAAAAAGAATTTCATTATAGTCGATACATTACAATACGTCGGAAAGCAGAATTAGCAGCAAATCTTTCTCTTTCGGAACGACAGGTAAATTCCATCATATATGATAAATAATTGAATTTAAATAAGTTTATACTTAATTGAAAAGTTTTTGTTTTGCCGAGAGTAGCAGAGTTGTTGATTCACAAAGAGAAACAAAGAGGTTGTCCCTCTGCTTGATGCAAATAAACACACACACATATATCATCTCGATATATATGTGTGTATGTTTATTTGCATCAAACAGAGGACAACCTCTTTGTTTCTCTTTGTGAAGTTTATACTTACTAGGATAGAGTCCCTCTCGGATGGTTCGAATCCTCTTCTCGATTCATGTGCTTGTTCTCTTTTTCTTTTTTGAATCTCTGGATTATAATCTCTCCTAATACTCTTTTGTGAATCAAAATTTGGTTAAAGTATCGAAGAGCGACTCATTTTTTTTTCTATGATAAAAAAATAAACTAATAGAGATATCGATTTGTTTTTATTATTTGTAGAATTCAAATTAAAAAAAAAAATGGGTCAATAATTAAAAATATTTATTTGCTAAAGTTTTTTTTTGGATAAAGGTATCCAAGAGTGGCTCATTTAATTTACTTACTTATAATGCGCGAGGCCCATAGGGCTTCAAGATCTGCTCGAAATAAGAGAGAAAAAGAAAACATAATGGACTCCTAAAATTAAAATACTCATGCTGATTAATTTTTATTTAGAGCTTATTTACTAAAATAATAAAACTTGAGTAAGATACGAGGTAGGTTTCACAAAAAGAAATAAAACAAAATAGAGTTTTGAATTTGATATATTTTGGGGGTTAGCCCATCATATTTCTTTTTATGAAACCTACCTCGTATCTTACTCAAGTTTTATTATTATATTAAAATGTTTCACCTAGAACCAACACCTAACTACTTAAAATTTACTTATTTACTAACATGGCCCCCACAAGGGGAGGTCCAAGTGCATCCGTGGGTCCCGGGCCCGGGAGTGACATTTTTTTCAAGGGGGTATGTTAGAAAAAAAACTTTGAAAAATATTTGTTAACTGTAAAAATTATTGTTTAACAGACGATAAAACCAACCAACTCTAATCATCAAATGGAAGTTAGTTTAAAATCGATTGCAAAATTTGTACCGAACAGACAGACAGACAAGAAAGCGAGTTAATAAAAACGTGGTAACTTTACTCCATGATTCATACATTTCAAATTACGACAAGTAAATAAAAACTTGAGTGAAAACAATACTCCTAATATATAGTATATTAAAATTTCGAAAACTCGCGCGAGAATAATATTTCAAATGTGGTAACGCCTGTAGGGTATGCAATTACTATGCTCTTAGGATTGAATTGTAAGCTATCTTGAGGGAGTTGCTGTAAAGCTGTTGAATCGATAGCAAAATTAGTACCGGGAGACAAACAAACAAACAACCAGATAGACAAGAGAACGAGTTTATATTGCATTGTCATCCATTTCTGAGTTATGTTTAAAGTTTCAAGTCTCTAGCTTATCGAGAAGTTAGTTTAAAATGGATTGCCAAATTTTTTCCGAACAGACAGACAAGAAAGCGAGTTATTAAAGTCTTGGTAAAATTGTTCAGTTTAGTGCAGGGTCTTTTTAATACAATTCAGTAACTTTTTTTAGATATACATGAACATGTGACTATACTCCAGTGGATACAAGTAGAAATTTAAACTTGATATGTATATGGATGTAAATAAAGTTTGATTGAAAAATTATTTTCGCTTTCATTTATATGTTTACGCGTTTACCCTTAGTAAAAATATATGTGATTGTAGTTATGTTAGTTTATTTTTTATTTTTAGGACCTTATCCAATACACTATATTTTTTTCATTAAAATAACAACGCCATAGCGATTGGCAAAAACAAAAAAATAAAACCCAATCTAGGCTTAGGCTGACCAACTTTTTCCACTTCATAAAAAACACATACTTATTCCATAATAAGGGGTCCGCTTCATATTTTTGATCCCGGCCCGAAATTTCATTTGGGAGCCATGCTTACTAACCGCCTAAAGTCATTCGAATTGAACATAAATTAACCGTCTTCGGAACCCATCAGGATTGGATCTATCCAAACTGAACCGATATGATCGTTAATCCGCCGAAGAATAGCATAATAAAAAAAATCATGCAGACATCTCTATTACTTATTTTTTTTATTATAGAAAATAGGTGGAGCAATTCTTCGTACCTTTACTCAAAATTGTAATTCCTATCAATTTTTCTACAACAACTTATATCGAAATTTCAATTTTTTTCTATTCCCTTTTTAATTAAATAACATTTCTTATTGGCAAAAATCAGTAACTCTAGTTAATGGGGAGCAAAATGCATTGTTCTTATATGGAATAATAGAAATTGTTTCGCTTTTTCCAACCAGATGTCTGGATGAATGAATTTACTATTCCATTACGTGTAATTATGAATTCTATATATCACAACGAGATTCATCGCTTATCTTGATTTTCGCCAATTTTAATTAATTATATATTTTAAAATCGCAGGGAAGTGGACAAAAAATCAAACAACAGAGTTAGTTATTTAATTTACCAGACGTTTCGTCACTTTATTTAGACATCATCAGTGGCTCATTCAATATAACTCTTTGTCAAAAATCTCTCAACTAAAAGACAGCCAGTAACGAACATGTTCCATTAAAACATAATTAAAACATTTTAAAAACAATATTAGATTGTCTAATAGTAATTAATTATATTTGAAAGTAATGGAAGGTAGCCCAGGGGTAGTGAGGAAAGAAAAATTAACACATCCAAATAAGGTGTAATTTATTGGATTTTTTTCCTCCTTCAAACCGACGTTTCGGAGGATTCTTCCCTCCTACTTCAGGGTTTCAAGGGGTCAATAAAGGAAACAAATGAAATGCTTCATTGACCCCTTGAAACCCTGAAGGAGGAAGAATCCTCCGAAACGTCGGTTTGAAAGGAGGAAGAAATCCAATAGATTACACCTTATTTGGATATGTTTTTTGATTGTTTTTCCTCACTACCCCTGGGCTGCCTTCCATTACTTTCAATTAAAAGATCTAAAAGTCTCTTTCCAGAGAATATTTCGTGCAAGTAATTAATTATTTTTCTTCGATAAAAACTTAATTCCTTTTATTTCATATCTTATTACTACGTCTCAATACTGAAATTTAGTATTCCCCTTCATCTTTTGTGGGTCCTCTGGCTATAGTCTATCTTAAGGTGCTTCCGCAGAAATTTTTTAAGGGGTTGGGGGGGGGCAAAGCTTGGAGACAAATGGCTACATTATCAAATATTTATTTAAATATTTAATTTTTTTCACAAGTAAAATACACACTAATACAGCAGTGCTTAAATACAAAAACACATACGGTATGTTAAACATAGTTTATGGACCCTCTTGCCCCCCACGTCTATCATAATTCATAATACACTTTGGTTAATAAAAATTTTAATTCCTCTCATTAATTATCTTTCTACAGCGACTGAATGACGAAATTTCAAAAATTTCATCTTTTTTTGTATCCATTTTGGCCCTTTCCAAAGCAAAAACATACATTGAAACAAAAGATAAAATTACAATAGGCGAATAAATAAACCTACAGTGCATATATGATTAACTACATAGTAATTAATTTTAATTATTACAGACATCACCCCAATTACATAAAAATAAGCGTCTCCATCTTGAGAGATATATAAAATATATAGACCTAATATTTTTTTGTTTAATTTTTAGGTAAAAATATGGTTTCAAAATAGAAGAGCAAAAGAAAGGAAGCAGCTGAAAAAACGAGACGAACAACTGCACAAAGAGAAATTGGAATCGGTAAACCCTGCATCGGCAGGAAGCGCACTGGTTGCATCCGTTACTCAGCATCCATCCTTACACCATCAACATTTGGCCGCTGCCGCCGCCGTTACAGCAGCCGGCCTTGGACTCCAAGAGGTCAATATGTGACCAGACAGAAACCAATTGGACACTCATTGTAGATAGACTCTTCTATGACAAATAATTCATTTTTATATGTTAATTATTTCAAGATTTATATATTATTTGGGAGTTTTAGTGTGCCTTCAAAATATAACATTGATTAGTACTAAGATATCTGTATATGTATGATACTATTCTACTATTTTTTCAAATTATTCATGAGAAAAATCACTTATTCGTAACTTTCACCTTAGTTGCTATCGTGTTTTGTATAAATCAAAATTTAAAGTACTTAGATTTATGTATTTATTATTTTTAGTATTAAATAAAAACTAGCTTCGGTAAATTAATAGTATTATTTAAATATTAAGATTATGGATTTAGGTATGAAACATAATGTAAATAATAATCTGATATGTTTAGAAGTGTCTTTATATAAATAATACAATTTTAAATTGTAAATTGTAAAAATCTCATTTTCCACAAGAGTACCAATATGATTGGTAAATAAATAATATCAGCTATTAATTTATTAGATAAATCTTGTTTTAGCATTGCTTAATTTACGAATTCTCGTATTTTTCATTATTTTGCAAATCACTATTTAGAATAACTACCTATCTAATTGTATATATTTAATATTATCTATGAAAATGAAATTATTTCACAATTTTGTGATGCTCTTCAAACAAGAGACATAATTATTAGAACAATATAGTTTTAAAAAATAGATATCTTGTTGAAAAGCATTGTAAAATAATTTATTATCCAAACTATTCAATATGAGTTGTAAGCTATAATATTCAAATATCGAAATTTCCTCTATAAAAATTGATAATTTCAACATTGCTTATTGTAAAAATCACATACTCTTAATATAATTATTTCTTTAATTTAAACCCTTAAATTAACGTAAATGGTCAAACATGACTTAAAATGTATAGTACAAATCTCATTGAAAAGTACTTTCAATTAATTGTGCAATGAATATAGTAATTTATTTTGAACTATCCAGTTAAAATTTTAGCTTTATAATTTTTGAAAATAATAATAATAATTCCGTCTTGAAGCATTACTTTATAAAAAATAAGTGTTTAAGCAAATGTGAATTAAGATGTAACTAATGTATTTTTTAATTTATATAAATATAGTAAATTTAATGATTTTTACTGCTCAAATTTAGAGGTTGATGATTTTTTTGGGCTTAGACCAAATTCGGTGTAAATAAAAAAATTATTAAATACACTACTTTTCGACTTAGCTAGTAAATTAATCTATTCTATATACACCATATTTGATCTAAACCAGAAAAATCGTTAAATTTCTACTTACTCATTGTTATAATATAATATCGACCATATATTATTTGTTAAAGCATAAATCTTTTCATTTAATGACAATTAATATTTATAAAATATTATACAAATATTGATTTATTTCAAGAATAAATTTCAAAAGTACTCGAAAAAATCTAATATATTATATTTCTTTTTTTTTATAACTATATGTAAATAAATCTATAAATTTTTATCTATTCCAAGTCTGCTATAAACTGAAAATCTGTCATAGTGTGAATAGAAAATTATTTAAATTAACTCCTCTATAAGGAGAGGTTTTAAGTGATATTTATTTTTTTCTATTTACATCATCTGGTAGTTATCCCGTATTTTTTTTTCATATTTCTACTGTAGTTTTAATATTATAAATAGTGAAAAGTAATAAAGTTGATAAATTATGGAATGAACTGAAATGCATGTATATTTACTTTTGAAGTTTTATTTTTCAGACCATCATGATATTCATATTTATCTTTAGGCTGAAGATTTTGAGAGTTTCTTAAAATCATAAAATTTCTAATTATGTACTAATGCAGTGATTCTCAACCTTTTGTAGAGCGAAGAACCCTAGAGCACTTATATTTATTTCTGAAGAACCCTCTAGCACTAAAATATGAGATATTTAATTTTTCGTCAAAATATCAACATCATGCTACTTTTTAACCGACTTCAAAAAAGGAGGAGGTTCTCTATACGACTGATTTTTTTTGTGCCTATGTTACCTCATTTCTTCGCCAATTGTGAACCGATTTTGAAAAAAAATTTGCGTTGGGTTCAGTCTACCTTCCATTTTTTTTCCATAGGTATTAGACCTTTTTTGTTAGGTTTGTTCAGGCGTAACTTCTTTGTTTATGAACCGATTTCGATGATTCTTTTTTTATTGGAAAGAGGGTATCTTAGGAATGGTGCCATATTAATTTTGTAAAGTTCTGATGATATGATCACTATTAATAACATCACTAAAAAGAGAAAAATAAAAATAATTTTTAAGAAAAAAATAAAGGCCGACTTCAAAAAATTAAATGCAACAAATAAAATACACTAAAAGGTATAAAATAATTATTATCTTATTTAGTTACAACTAAACTACGAAATATTAAGATGAAATTACTTTTTTAAGTCGGTGCCAAACATATACCTTTTATGAATCGCACTCGACGGATCTTACTTTGTACGTTTGGTGGGTACGCTCGCTTATAGGTAGTTTGTTTGGCACCAACTTCAAAAAGTAATTTTATCTTAATATTTCGTAGTTTAGTTGTAACTAAATAAGATAATAATTATTTTATACCTTTTAGTGTATTTTATTTGTTGCATTTAATTTTTTGAAGTCGGTTTTTATTTTTTCTTAAAAATTATTATAGCTTCCAAATATACCTTAAGTATAATAAAGGTAACATACCGCCGCCGAATAACGGTGTTGCCTCATTTTAAAAATTTGCTAGATTTTGGGGAAATTGGGTACAAAAAACATCCATTTTAAATTACAATACCAAACATTTTTATTTTAATGAATAATTTTATTATTAATTTTTTTCGTAATGTCATTGGGTTCATACTTCTATACAAGATTCTTTATATTTGACTATTATGGATTATAATATTTATATATTAGTATATATTATATAGTAAAGACTATAATATATGACATATATTCCGAGTGAGTTTGTTATCTTGAGACAGTCTCTTATAAATCAAAAATGGTGCATTATATACCCATATACGCCTTTAGAATCGGACAGTTTTTTTTTTACATATTCCTAATGTATACACATGCATACAATAAAATTTTGAACAATTTCTTTACTGTGGTAACAGATAAGATATCAAATGTTTTTTTGCTGGGATAATCATGTTTTAAAAATTGTTATAAGTATACAAATTAGTCTTTAATAATAAAATGAGATTTATATTAAAATAAAAAATATGCATAATTCCTCCAACGAGGTGCTCAAGCCATCTATTGAGACAAAGTCTTTTTAGTTGACAACTAATGCGTGATTCAGAGAATTCTACTTGGACACGAAGTCTCCGAACCACGCATTAGTCGCCAACTAAAGACTTTGTCTCAATAGATGCCTTGAGTACCTCGTTGGAGAAGTTTAAATTATACATGTGATTTTAATTTAGTTAATATAATTGTTGTTAAAGAAAAAACATGATATTGTTATTTTTCAAGTTCGTTTAGGCGTTTTGTTGTTCGTCTTTTGTATGTGTCCTTAAATGTTTTCTGAGATAAGATTTAAGTGAGAAGTGTTTTCCACAGTAATTACAACTGAAGGGCTTTTCGTGAGAATGTGTCCTTGAATGACTTGTGAGAGTAGATTTTCGTGAGAAGCGTTGTTCACACTGACCACAGCTAAATGGCCTCTCTCCTGTATGTGTCCCTAAATGTCTTGTGAGAGTAGATTGTTGTGAGAAGCGTTGTTCACACTGTCCACAACTGAAGGGCTTCTCTCCTGTATGTATCCTTAAATGATTTGTAAGATGTGATTTTAGTGAGAAGTTTTTTTTACATTGACCACAGCTAAAGGGCCTCTCCCCTGTATGTGTCCTTAAATGCCTTGCGAGAATATATTTATCGTAAAAGCGTTGTTCACACTGACCACAGCTGTAGGGCCTCTCTGTATGTATCCTTAAATGATATGTAAGATTTGATTTTACTGAGAAGTTCTTTTTACACTGACCACAGCTAAAGGGCCTCTCCTCTGTATGTATCCTTAAATGATTTGTAAGATTAGATTTTAGTGAGAAGTTTTTTTCACAATGGGGACATCCAAAGCGTTTTTCACCTGAGTGTACCCGTAAATGTTTATTGAGATCTGATTTGAATCTGAATCTCTTTTGACTTTGCGTACACTTAAAGAATTTCTGACCTGAATGAATTAGAAATTGTTAAATTATTTTTCATATTGCATTTCATTGGATATTAAAAGGATTAAATTTACCTTTTTTTGATGTAGTAATATTCAAGTGAATTTTTGGTAAAAGGGATACATTCATATTAATGCATTTCTTTTTATGCTTTTCTAGAAATTCTTCGCTAATAAACATCATCTGACAATAGGAGCACAAATGAAGTGATCCTGAAATAAAATACAAATCACTCAAAATTATAAATCTAAACTTATAAATATTTAATGACTAATAAAAAATAATATATAAAACTCGCAATTTAACTTTTCATAAATGAACTCTCTATTTGACCACATTGACGCTGATCAGAAATACTTACTTTACTACATGCGGGGATCGGGGGGGGGGGGGGGCACCCCTACAAACGAATTGGAGAACTAAATTTTTTATATGTTTATTTTAAAATATTGAGCTAGTTATTTGGAGCGGGGGAAGCTGGCAACTACTAAAATAAAAATGCACAATGAAAAAAAAATGTATAGTATTTTCTTCTTTTTACATTAATTAAAAGATCTGGCAAAACTTGGTCGCTGCCCCCCTCCCCAAACTAGAAGTTTGGTAGGATAAACCTAATCAAAGATTAATATATATATATATATATATCCTCTCTTTCGTCTGATGCGGCAAATTTCATGGTTTTTGTATATTATTACATTATTAGTAATTCATTCATTTTCTAATCTGTCTCTAAATTTTTAATTTAATTTAATATGTATTTGAAAATATTTTTTTTTTGATAATAAATATACTGATACACTTTGATAATATACTTTACACACTGATCTGAAACGATGGGCGAGGAAGTCTTTATAGTCGAGATGATGAGAATGTCTATAGAAATTACGACCAATCAGAGAGTTGACTTTTTCAAGCGGCGGCGATAATGTGGTGACGAAAGGGGGTGGCGTGAATATCTCAGGTGGGTGGTGATTCGTGGAAAAGCTCGTGCGGCGGCTATTCTGACTTGGGGCGTGAGGGGGCGTGCGTGCGCAACTGGAGGGGAAGCTAGTTCTTCGCTCGGAGAGTGCGTCTAAATATTACTACATCTTGGCGGTCATCGGTTTGGTAAAATCTGCTAAGCTGCTGGTCGTTTGGCTGGTGAGTTGCAGCGAGCTGACTGGAGTGGAAAGGGCGCGCACAGGGTGGGTAGTTGGCACAGGAGGGGGGATGGGGGATACGCTGAAATCTTACTGAAACTTGGCAATGAACAGGCTGTGAAGATCTGCCAGACTGCTACTCAGATTGACGTACAAGCAGTCAGAGGGCTGCGAGAGATTGTTGCTCATAGCGGCAGGGGTTGGGGAGGCAGCAGGGGCTCAGATGATCTTCATTTGACGGAGGGGCCAAAGTGGCTCGGACCAAGTTGGCTTGGCGCGATTCCTATATATATATATATATATATATATATACATACACACACACACACAAGGTAGAATTAAGGCTTATCTAGATAGATTTAATATTTTGCCGGACCCAATATGTGTGTGCGACTCGACTTCCTATCAGAGTTGGGAACACATTCTTTTTGATTGTGCAGTGTTCGAGAGGAATCGTTCGGGTTTTATTAGAGAGGTTGGGTTTCGGTTGGCAGCCTTCGGGAGATTTGTTGCTAAAGGACTGAAGGTTGGAAAAAATATTTCAAAGATATGTAGAACATCTCGACTTCGATAAGATCTTGTTCGACTAAGGGAGAGAAATGGACTATCTTGACCTAGAAATTTTGTTTTGTTGAACCTGGATTGCTTGACAAATGCATGTAATATTATATTATATGGAACATGGAGAGGAAGAAAAAACCCATATACATGTATATTTGGAGATGGAATCCTTTTTTTTTATCTTAATTTATATTTAAAATATTGATTAAAATTTACCAAATATTTTTTTCATTTTAATTTGTTAATTTTTACATTTTTGCTTTAACTCTCATTTTTTTCGTTGTCCCTGGGGGGGGGGATTCCCCCCTCGTGGTTGCGCCACTGCAAACACTCAGCCATTTTTTAAAACTATATACTTATATGGGATGGCTATGTTGTTAAATATAGAATCACTGGAAGATTTAAATGTTTGAGTGAAATATTTACTGCGATACATGTCATTGGGGTTATATCTATCTATCTACTCTTATTAAACGAGCAAAAATTGTTTGTATATTTGTTTATATATTTGTATCTTAGTTCTATTTTGAAAACGGCACTACCGATTTTGATGAAACAAATTCTATTAACAAGTTTTGAGAATGAGAAAGCGATCTGGCTAGGTCTGGACCTCGACAAATTTAATCTTTCTTAAAAGTTCAAATTATGGAGTTAGCTTGTTTTGGCAGTAACCCGACGATATTACTTTTACACTTGAACCACCCCCTCTAATTTACATACACTTAAATATTCTCAAAAAAAGGAATGTAATATGTAACACAATTGTATTCTCATGTGTGTGACTCTACTGAATGAGTACTAGGCTCAAATGAAAAATCATCTTTGAAATATATTGAAAAATTATACAATAGAATTTTACAAAATTAAATGCATTAGTAAAATTTTTTCAAGGTTAAAGGGCATCTCTATTGTTGGACCCCTTTGTCTTTAGGCACCTTTATCGTTCGGCGCCTGGTGCCGGGGCACCGCTCGCACCACCAAAGTTTATATTCGAACTATGTGTCCATATGTGTATATGTTGCAGTAAAAACCCGCTTTTAGTAAAAATGCGTTTCACTGAATATCTTTATGGCAACTAGTGTTTACTTATGTTGGTTGAGTTTGGTTCAAAGGTCTAGAATCTTAATTTTTGTCCTTTCGCCTCATTTTGGGTGTTTATTTTCAAAATTATTTAAACGGAAATGTCAAAAATTAGAAGCAAAGTTGTAGAGGATGTAATTTTTGACATTTTCGTTTAAATAATTTTGAAAATAAACAGCCAAAATGAGGCGAAAGGACAAAAATGAAGATTCTAGACCTTTGAACCAAACTCAACCAACATCAGTAAACTCTAGTTGCCATAAAGTTACTCAGTGAAACGCATTTTAACTAGTAAGAACGCGTTCTGATCTGACTAAAAAAAGGGTTTTTACTGCATCATATATTTATCTGAATTAAGTAGAGGTGAACCTCATTGATTTCTCTTTATGATTATTAAATCCTTGAATTGTCTTATATCAGAGATAAATAGCTTATAAATTCATTTATATAAAATACAAATAAATAGTAATTCTCTAGATGAGATTTTAAATTATTTAATAATTTAACCAATACTAACCTTTATAAATTGGGTAGTTATGGGGATTATTTAGAATCTTATTGATATCAACAATGATAAAGTTTTCCATTATTATTATTTATATTGAAAATGTTGAATAAATAATCTAAAGAAAGAAATTGACAGACAAGGTAAATAATAAAATGGCGACTTTAAACAAGAGATGGAAGTTTGAAATCCAAATCGAGAGATGGCAGTAGTGTACTCATATATGAAAATACACTGTATTTAAATAAAACCGAGGGGTGAACCGCGACCTAATATTCTCTACACCTACTTTCACTTGTACTTCCAAATATTCCCAAGTACTTCCTAATATTTCCAAGTACTTCCAAAGATTCCCAAGTACTTTCAAAATACTTCCAAAGAGGTGTACACCTACTTCCAATCGCGGATCACCCCTCGAATAAAACTATACTAAAAAGTAGAAAATAAAGTCTTCTAAAGCAATGCTTCTTAAGGTAGTTCTTTCAAAAATATGCAAAAATTCAAGAAGTCTTTGAAACTTGGAATATAAGTCATTAAAAGCATAATACACATACTGTTAAAATTTGAAGATGATTTACCTCACCAAACATGAAATAATTGCAATTAAAAATTTCATTTTTTACCTACGGTAGATAGGGAAAGGGTGGGAATATGATGATTATTTTTTTTTTCATTGAAGGACTTTCACCATCTTGATGAAAAACTAATATTTGTTAGAATAATATATTCGGAGTAACTTAAAAAACAATTGAAATTATTCACCACGTAGTTTTGATAAAAAACAAAAAAAAACATATTTGGGCGATTATTTTTAGGGGAGGGGATATAAGCACAATGGCTTGGAAACGATCCAGATAGTATGTGTGTATTCATATAGAGATTTCGTAGTGTGAGTGGACACTACACCAAACATGAGATAATTGCAATTAAAAATGAAATTTTTAACATAGGGTAGATAGGGAAAGGGTGGGGAAATGATCATTATTTTTTTTTTTCATTGAAGGACTTTCAACTTGATGAAAAACTAATATTTGTTACAATAATATATTCGGAGTAACTTATAAAAATTTAAATTATTTCCCACGTAATTTTGATAAAAAACACAAAAAAACATATTTGGGCGATTATTTTTAGTGGAGGGGATATAAGCTCAATGGCTTGGAAACAATCAGGCTAGTATGTTTGTATCCATATAGAGATTTCGTAATGTGAGTGGCACAGTCACGTTAAAATATTTATAGAGTGGTTACGAGGCTAAAACTTTTTGTGAGGATTGTCGCGAAAGATCCTCCTTAAAGTAGTGGACCGCGAAGAGACGCAAATGTAACAAATAAATTATAATTGTTAAATAAGTTTAAAT
Source organism: Forficula auricularia (assembly GCA_024734495.1). Lineage (NCBI taxonomy): Eukaryota > Metazoa > Arthropoda > Insecta > Dermaptera > Forficulidae > Forficula > Forficula auricularia. The sequence goes on along the minus strand of JALMQS010000069.1, from coordinate 4,270,337 downwards.
ACTTGGATTATAATTTAAAATTTTGTATTGAAATTTTTAACCAATCTGAATTAAAAAAAAAAAAAAAAAAAAAATAGGGGGGCAGTGAGATATTGACTTGAGTTCCAAGGGGCCGCGACTTCAAAAAGTTTAAGAAGTACTGTTTTAAAGTAAGTTGATTGTATTTTTTAATTTTTTAATTAAGGTAGTTGTTCCGCCAAATGCGTTTTCTTAGAATTTTTCTGAAATTTAGATTTATTATTATTTAAATACTTCTGCATCGATTGGTGGCAAAACGAAATTTATGAACAATACAGTTCCGGAGATAGTTAATTTCAAAAATCGAGTTATTCAGGCACTTTAGCATTGCACTATAGGGGATATCGGAAAATTTACATACATATTTAATTATATTTAAGAAACCGTTCTTACCATTTTTATAAAAAACTAAACCAACATTAAACAATAACCAATACATATTTTAAGACAATTTTGATTCATAGTTACAACACAGTTTCTGAGATAATAAGGAATAAATAATGAAAAATGTATAAAAAAAAAATTCTCACTAATAACATTTTGGCAACAGGGCATCTATTTAATCAGCGAAAGATGTATGGATTTTTTCAAAATTATAATTTTAATAAGGTGTAACGTAGGCGTTGATTACATTTGTTAAAAAATAACAAAACTATTTTTATAGAAATTTAAAATGTATTTAATCTGTCATTTTAAAATAAAGATATTCAATCTCTTACAATGGTGCCAAATTTGTCAAACGAGCACGAGATTGGCTAGAATTGGTACATAAACAGCAAAAAGTTTTGGGCTTATGAACTATGAATCCTTATTGTCTGTCCTATATAGGTATTCTAGCATTAACTTTTTGCTAGTATTGTCGCGAAACAACTACCTTAAAGTAATTATTCACAGGTAGTTTTTTCAATAAAAATTTATAATTACTTTTTCAATTTTCTTTTAATAATTGTTTGTTTTTTATTTTAAAACTCACTAAAATTTCATTACAAATATCATTAAATATTAAAATTAGGAACTTTAATTAATTAGATACCTAGTTCAATAAATTGTTAATTAATTAAAAGAAAAATAACTAGGTATTGAAGATGGAGTGGTAGAACTTGCTGAATTGATGCAAAGGCTAGCCAAAGATAATGAAAACTACTAATTCCGAATAAAATAATTTGATAGAACTTCATTTTCATCTTCTTCAATAACCAGATGATTCGAAGGATCATCCCTCCTTCTTCAGGGGTAGAGAGAGGCAGGAGGTCCAGGGGACGAAGTCGCTAGCCAGCCGTCGTCTCTAGTATATATTATATGAGCCCTGAATTCAATTGTAATTTTCTATAGTTTTTAAGGAATTTGGTGTTGGTACTTTTTTTTATATCTTAATGTGATACCTACTAAATATTTTTATCCAATAATTGTAATTTTCTAATTACAATTTTTTTGTTTATAGATTAGGTTTTATTAATCGTCAATTATCGATGCCGATAGCTGGTTTATATATATATTTAGTTATTTATTTATATGAATATTCGTATGTTACCAACCGTGGAGTTATGGGAGTACGGATATACTCCTAGGAGTTGGAGAGATGACATCCATGATGCCCTGATTGCTTTTTTTTATGAGAATATTTTTTTTTCATAAAAATTATAATTAAAAGTTTATTTATATGATGTAAATTTCGATGGTTAACTCAACATTTCGGGGGGTTGGGGGTTAACACACTAAGCCTCCCAGCTAGCTACGGCCATGTGCAGATATCAACTTTGAGAAAACTCATTTTTTTTTTAAGGTAGTTGTTTCGCACAATACTAACAAAAAGTTAATACTAGAGTATATAGAATTGACAATAAGGATTCATAATTCATAAGCCCAAAACTTTTTGCTGTTTACGTACCACTTCTAGTCAATTCCGTGCTCGTTTGACAAATCTGGCAACACTGTACGAGCTTGTATATATTTTATCATAGAAATTTCAGATAAAGTACTTTATAAAGAAAGATTTATAAAACAAAAAGTTCTTAATAAGTGATTGAAAGCTGTTGCAACAATGGCTGAAGCGAAAAAACGTCAAAAAAGTACTAGAGATAACACATTTTTTAGGTTAACTAAATGCGTTGTTGCCAGCTTGATTTTAGTGTAAATTTTTCATTATACATTTTTTATTATTTATTCATTATTATCTCAGAAACTATGTTTTAACTATGAATTTAAATTTTCTTGAAAACGCTGGTTACTGTTTAGTGTAGGTCTAGTTTGCGGTAGCAATGGTCAGCACAGTTCTAACAACAATGAGGACCCGTAAAGCCTTCGATATCCGGCTGCATGTAGCGCATCCGAGTTAAAATCTGACCTTCCCGAGGTAGATGACATATATATTAAAATGATATATCTATATATATATTATGTATCGTCAAATGGCTTATCTGAGCTACCATGGCCGAAAAGCCTAAGAAAAATAAAGAAGAAAACTATGGAAGACTTTGAAACTATTTAAATTGAAAAATGTATTAGATTACTGTTTAATGTTGGTTTAGTTTTTTATAACAATGGTAAGATATAGTTTCTTAATTATAATTAAATATGTATGTAAACTTTCCGATATCAACAACTGTATAGTGCAATGTATAAGAGTCGGAAAAACTCTATCTTTGGAATTTAATATCTCCGGAACTATATTGTTAATAAATTTCGTTTTGCCACCAATCGATGCAGAAGTATTTTTGATCTGTCTAAATTTCAAAAAAATCCTAAGAAAACCCATATGATGAAACAACTACCTTAACTTCGGGAACTAAAGCCTAATTTAGCAAGCAGTCTTAGTGGTGTGTTTGTGTGTGTAAATTTGTGTAAGGATCAGATTATAGACCGTCAAATATTTGCAGCGATTCGGGCTTGAACCGACGATAGCTTGATTCAAATGTAAACTAGGGATTGCAATCCTGCGGGATCCAGCATCAGTTGAAGGCCTGCGGGATCCTGCACCAGCTTGCAGATTTTCAAATTCTTGAACTCGTCGAAAAATGGCCCAAAATTCAGTCATATCAAAAAATTAATTGACAGCTTACAGTCCTTTAAATTGGGCGCCGAAATATTGTGTATAAGATAGTCTACCCTAATAACTGCAGACACAAATTTTTGATTTATTTTAAAGAAGTTGAAGAATCAAGACACAGTTTTAAGCGCTGAACTATCTGAGGCGCTTATTGTAAGAGTGAAAGAAAGGCGTGCTAAAATTAAGATTTATTATATATATATTATATCTCTGTTAGACAAATTATAGAATAGATAGAGAATATTAGATATATAGAAAAATAAATAAGTTAATTCGCTCAAAGTTACTTGGATTTAAAAAGCTAACAAAATCATAATCATTATTCACGTGATGGGTTGTGCAGTTAACTAATAAGACAAACTCTAAAATAATGTTAACAAGAGTACTAGCAATTGTTGATTTTTGTACTTTTTATTAAACTTGGTTTGATTATTGACAAAATAAACGTTTTATTTATTGAATTTCTTAAAATGTAAAATACCTACGCGGGATTCCGAGGGATAGCACCAATCCCGTAATAATCCCATGGGATTGAAAAGACTGCGGGATTGCAATCCCTAGCTCCAACCAAGGATAAAAGAAATGATAAATACTTTGATAAAAATATATAAAAACAACAACAAATTTTCAATATTCATATATATTAAAGTATAATACGTTTTTTGTGGACCTACTCTAGAAAATGTCTTAGTATGTTCCAAATTTTGTCCACAAGACTAAGAACCAAAGAAAAAAAGAAAATGTTTATACAAACAAAATATAAGTACAAATTATTCTACCACTGATCTATTTTTTTCAAGGATCAAAGTTAAATTTTTTCTTTTTCTTTTTAAGAATATACAATATGAAATCAAGCATATTTAATATATTTTTTGAGTAACATTTACAAAGGCTGCTAAAAGGCAATTTATTTTATATTTGGTTTAATTTACATATAGGCTTCATATCATTTTCGTTTTCTTTTTTTTTCTTAGAGTAAATTATTGATTAAATTTATATATGTTATAAGTTTTATATAAAATAGAATCTGTTATAATATTAAGAATTATTCTCTTCTTAAATTATCAAGACGTGCTTGGAGGTCAGCATCGGCGTCTGAAATAGGCGTTGCACCTCCTCCTCCTCCAGCTGCTGCAGCTGGTGTCGCTATTTTACTGCCAGCGGCTGCAATCGAGCCAGATGCTTGAGGAAGTCCCGATAATTGATCTGTCAATTGTAACCCTAGTTCATCCAATACTTGAGATACAACAGCATCGCTAAAAAGTTAAACATATTTGTTTAGTAAACTAGAAGTAAGAATACAGGGTGAGGCAGGCCAACTAAGTGTTACCAATTAAATACGCTATAACTTTTTTTTTGTTTAATCATATATTTATTTGATTTTGTTTTTTGTAATATTTCATGAATTTGTGCCCATTGTTCGATATAACTAACTTTGACATGGATAATTAAGTGAGTCTGGAGAAGAACTCATTATCCACTGAGCCCCGGTGAGCCTGCCGAATATGGTACCATTTTTGGCAAAGTCTGGCTTTAAAACTGTCCACATTTTTTGGTGGACACTTTGTCCTCAAACATACTTCAATTGGAAAAGTCCATTCGATTCACGCCTGGCGAATTTGGGGGCCAATGTTGCCACGAAATGTACCATGGGACTTGCGCAGGCAAACAATCTTGAATGGCACGGGCTTTGTGGGATAATGCTGAGTTCTGCTGGAACGTATACGGTCTGTTACAGAAGTATTTAGGTGCCCAAGGTATCAACGCACGTTTTCGCGATAGAGAGTCTGATCCACTCTGACGCCCTGGTCTAAAAATACGAACGGAGAGCGACCTCCTGCGGTCACGGCGGCCGAAACTATGATATAAGCAGGCACTTGCTTCATCATGGCTAGTCTTTTTTCCAAATTGGTGCCAAAATTCCCCTTCGACCAAAAGGGTGATTTTGATTGTTCATAATCGCACCCTTGTTTCCCTAAAAATTTCAAAATTGACTTTTTTCCCCAACGTATACATTATTAGGGTGCCTACAAGATGTAAAAGTGTCATATCAATATTTTCAATAAATTCTGCGTGAGACGCCAAACGTCACTATTACATTAGCTTATTTCGCTACTGCAAGCATTTTTGTTTTGTCTAAAATTAACATTTATGAGGTTATGGCACTAGAAAACAGGGGTGCAAATTAGATTGCTGGATAGTGAAAATCTCATTCGAGAAGACCTAATTAGGAAGAGCCCCACTCGAGTACGACCACTTAGTGCCTGTGCTTTTTGGTACAATCATCTGCGCAAGTGTGAGCTCTTACACTTTTTGTATCCTGTAGGGCTTGGGTTGGAGCTCATTTTTCAATATGCGACCATTGCTATGAGATGACCGGTCCAGGTCTTTTCTCAACTTTCTTGCGCTCTGCTTGGGATTTTTGCGAATTCGATCCTTCACCTTCTGAACCATTTTTGGGGTACTTGCTGTTCGTTTGCGGTCGTCTTTGTTGCGTTTCGCGATGCTGCAAATAGTTATGGTGCAATACACGAACATTTTGTTCACATCGAGGTGTTTGATCTAGCGAACGATATCCGGTTGTGACTTTCCAGCCCAATACAAAGAAAGCACACTGAGCACTTTGAGCTCCATTGCCAATAACTTTTTTTGTCTTTCAACAATGAAGGAAATGGTTTTCATGGCTTGTAAGCAACATAGGTACTAAAATAACTAACTGTCGAATATGGGCCCAGAGTCATGAGCGGTTTGAAAGATATCTAAACATGAAGTTAAACACTTGGACTGATTCGCCCTGTATTTTGTGTTAATTTAGAAAGAATGAAATCGCCACACTGTTTAAATATGAGCTCAATTAAAATATATATTTTTATTGCATTTATTATTTATTATGATAGTGTTATCAAAGTACGGAATAAAATATATTTTCCTCCTCACCCTTTAGAAATAAGTTCCTATTTATCTCAGTGCAATTATTTCAATAAATTTATAAAGAATGAACATTATACACTGTGGTGCAAAAAAGTGGAACACTTAGAAAAATTTAGTTTTTTCAAATAATTTTCAGAAAAAACATATTTTATTTAAACTTTTAATATATTCTGTGATTGTGCAAATATTTTTAGAGTGAAAACAATGTATTACTTTAATTTCAACCCTTTAAAATTAAATTTATTTAAGCTGTATATATAATTTTTCAGGTTTGAAATCTGATCCCTTTATTGAAATGTATTAAATAATTATCGTCTAATATCGAATTAAATTGAATATTTGAATGTTTATCAGTTCGATTTTAATTTCTCATCTTTTAATTTAATTTCATTTGAAATATTGTCCAAGCATAATGACTCTAAAGACCGAGGAAGTAGCTCAAGCTCTAATAAATGCTGGAAGATCGTATCGGTATGTCGCTCAATGACTTAAAGCATCGATTGGAAGTATCCACACACACACACACTATACTACATGCATGATTATGGTGGTCTGCGAGCAGGAGCTCATTACCTAACTGGAAGTATCCACAGAGCTGGAAAACGATATAGAGAAACAAACTCTTATGCCAGGAGACAGGAATCTGGTCGAATTAGAGCTTCAAATGAGAGAGATAACCAATTCATACTATTGGAGGTATTGAGGGATCGGCATTGTACAGCAGCTCAAATTCAACAGCGCCTTCTACAAACTCGACAAGTCAACCTAAGTGTTTGGACTAGCGGAAGAAGACTCCGGGAATTAGGGTTGATGTCAAGGAGACCAGCGACAGGCCCTCTTTTGACACCGAATCAATCTAAGTGTTCCACTTTTTTTGCACTTCAGTATATATTTCTATTTCTTGGTAAGAAATAAATGATGAAAAAGAAAATACCTTTCTTCTTCATCATCTTCATCGCCCATAGCATCATCAATGGCATCATTAATCATTTCTTCTTTCATATCCATAATTTCAGATTGTTTTTCAAAATCCTGCAGAATTTTGGATATTTGTGGCATATTTAGTTGTCTAAAATAAAAAAATAAAAATTTAATTAAAAAAAAAAGTAAAATTAGTTAAAATAAATAAAACACAAACCTGTTCATATTTTGCATAGCTTTGGTAACGCCTTTCATTGCTTGTGCCATTGCATTTTGAGACCTCAATGTTTGAATTTTTAATGATACTGCTTGAATATTTGCTTTCATCAGCATAAATTTTTTTGCATATCTTCGGGTCCTCACTAAATCTTTTGCCATAATTTTTACCGATTCCTATAAAATATTTAGTAATTTTTTATTTTAGCAAAATAGTTAAAATAAAATATTAAAATATTTATGAAAATAAAATTTGAGAGTATTTAAAAGAAAATATCATTTTTCATAGGAGTTTTTGTGGGATAGACAACTTGTGATGAAATTACAATTTTCTAGTATTCGATCCCTACTTTAGAAATAGTCTACCGGTGAGGATAGATGTAGCTAAAAGTCGCTTAAGGTAGTTGTTTCGCGACAATACTAGCAAAAAGTTAATGCTAGAGTATATAGAACAGACAATAAGGATTCATAGTTCATAAGCCCAAAACTTTTTGCTGTTTATGTACCAATTCTAGCCAACCCGGTGCTCGTTTGACAAATTTGGCACCATTGTAAGAGATTGAATATTTTTATATTAAAATGACAGATAAAATACATTTTAAATTTCTATAAAAATCGTTTTGTTATTTTTTAACAAATGTAATCAACGACTACGTTACACCTTATGAAAATTATAATTTTGAAAAAAATCTAGCGCATGGGCGCTTTATACATCTTTCGCTGGTTAAATAAATGCGCTGTTGCCAAATTGTTTTTAGTGTAAATTTTTTTTATTATGTATTCCTTATTATCTCAGAAACTGTGTTGTAACTATGAATCAAAATTGTCTTAAAATATGTATTGGTTATTGTATAATGTTGGTTTAGTTTTTTATAAAAATGGTAAGAAGGGTTTCTTAATTATAATTAAATATGTATGTAAATTTTCCGAATTCCCGTATAGTGCAATTTTAAAGAGCCTGAAAAACTCTATTTTTGAAATTTAATATCTCCGGAACTGTATTGTTCATAAATTTCGTTTTGCCACCAATCGATGCAGAAGTATTTAAATAATAATCTGTCTAAATTTCAAAAAAATCCTTAGAAAACGCATTTGGCGGAACAACTACCTTAAGAAAAAAGAATTAGAACAATTTCTATAAATAGATAAATGCAAACCATTTGTCCTTCTTTGGCCATCTTTTTAATATCTGCAATTATTTTTTTCTCTTGTTGTTCCATTCTTTGTTTTTCACGGTCTAGATCTCTCATCGCTTTATTAAGAGCTCGTTGATTTTTCCTAAGCATCTCTTCAGGAGTCAGCCGTTTACCGAATAACCAATCCATTTTTAAACTTTTTAAAGAATGTTTAACGAAATAGAGAGAAATAGAGTATTATTGAAATAAAATTTTTCCTGTCATCTGTCAAAAAAGACTTGTTTAATAATGAGTCATATGGGCGAGTTCTTAACGCTTTGCCTAAGCATCGGAATTCCCGTCACCAAATTTAAAATTGAAAAGTCGCTGTAAAAAGTTCAATTTTATTAGAAAATAAATAAATCTCGAAGACCAGACAGATTCCCAGAATAGCTTAAGGCCCGGCTTTGCCGGAATTTATCTAGCTGGCACCATAAAATAATAAATCCGCTAGATCTTATTTATCTATATAGAATCTTTTTTAGCCCAGGTCTGCTTTCCGAACATGCGCTAGAAATTCCGCTTAAATATATATAAAGTACCGGAGCCACCGAGCGATGCTCGGCAAATTTTTGCTTCAGTTAAAAGTTATATATTAATATTATTTTTAATTTAAAATTCTGATAAAAACCACCCCGTCACGGCACCCCACCCCCTGGACTCCCCCTCCCCCGCTACGCCTCTGGACCTCCGCCCCATATCGCACCCCCCCCCCGCCACACCCCTGGACAACCACCCCCGTACCATCCCCACGCACCGCAACCCCGCTATGCCCCCTGGACCCCGAACCCGCCACTCCACCAACCCCGCATCACCCACCCCCACCCCAGTTTTTGTATTTCTAATTTTCTAGTGGCCCACAGATATAGGTATATAAATAAATTCCGTATAATTTTTTTTGTTAATTAAATAACAAAATATCGAGTTTTATAATAATCAATTAAATTGGCAAATTCTATTATATAATCATATTTCTTATTAACTCTTTGTGGGATTTAATACTCGAATTTATAATCAATTAAATTATTAAACCAATTATTTTACATGAATTTATGCATACATTTGTTTTTGAGCTTCGACTCCGGAGATTACTTCTCCACCATCGACTGTCCTTGATCATCTTTTAGTCCTTGTTTTTAATAAGAGGAAAAAACTAATTAAATAAAAAAACCTCTTTTCCGATAATTATTTCAATTCCATCTCCCATCAATCAATTAAATTGTTTTTTTTTTTTATAAATTTTATTAAACCAATTATTTTACATTAATTAATGTATACATTGTATTTTTATGCTTCGATTCCGGAGATTACTTCTCCACCATCGAGTGTCCTTATTCATCTTTAGTCCTTGTTTTTAATAAGAGGAAAAATCTAATTAGATAAAAAACCTCTTTTCCGATAATTATTTCAATTCCATCTCCCATCAATCAATTAAATTGTTCAATAATTTTTAATATATTAGTATATTAATATTTGCTATAACTCTCTATTAGTGGGTTTTAAAATTAAAAAACCAATTAAAAATAAAAGATAATTGAAAAAAATGTAAAGAAACTTTTTTATTGAGATTTTTATCTATAAATAATTACTTTAATTAAGAAAAGATCAATTAAGATGAAATTTGTCGAGGTCCAGACCTAGCCAGATTTGTTTTCTCATCCTCAAAACTTGTTAATAGAGTTGCTGATGTTTCATCAAAATCGGTAGAGCCGTTTTCAAAATAGAACTAAGATACAAACATATATATAAATATATAAACAATTTTTGCTCGTTTAATAAGAGTAGATATATATATATATATACTCAAAAGCAAAAATAACGGACATTTATTTTGTTTGTTAATATTTTAAATGCATGATTGTAAAAATGTTATAATAAACTTTGTTATCTTGTTAAAATTTTAATAACAAAAAAAGTGTCCAAATGCTAGTTAAACTCTGATAATAAATGAAGCGTTCTGTAGAACTTCCACCAAATTAGAATTTTACATCAACCAAAATCATTTTGATCGATGAAGGGGTTGGGGGTTAGGGGCACGGGTGCATGGTTTGGGGGATGGGGTGCTGGTTGGGTTGGGGGGTGTGGTGGGTGGGAGTGGGGTGTGGGGCTGGGGTTTGAGGGTTGGGGGTCCAGGGGAGTGCTCCCTGGCTAGCAAAAGGCCGCCAAAGGCGGGCCTTGCAGCTAGTTTTCTATAAGACTCTGAGAAAATGTTTACATTTAAAAAAATTATTTTAACAAATTTGCTTGCTAATGTATGATTGAAACTTCACCGAAGCATAGATTGAGACTTAAACTATTATAAAAAAAATAAAGTTTTAGTTATAATCTAATATTTTTTATTTAACATTGGCGGCGAAAAGACTTCCTTAATTTCAATCATTTTTTCCATAGAGTACTTATACTCTATGATTTTTTCCAAGTTTAAATCTGGAGAGATCTGCCAAGATTGCCAAGAATCCTATAGGCCATGTGAAACACTGCATAGGCAATGCGCTAACATAAACTTGCGGCCAATAATACAACCAAAAATTATTTATACCTTTATTTCATATTATTTATATTCGGAATATTATATTTTTAAAGTTGTTTAATATCTTAAATTTTGGTTTATTTTGAAATATATTGTTTTTCTTAATTACCCCCTTCTCTTTTATTAAAATTTAAAATTCAATTGTCATATTGGTATAGTTTAAAGCTTAAACATGGAAACTGAAGGAGGTAAAAACATGTGGTTTTTAAAAATTGATAAATTCTCATTAATAATATTCGTTTTATTGCAGATATTCATGAATCTATTGATAGACAACAATCTGACAACTCAGATGAAGATGAAAGTTGGAGTGAAATGGAAGTCGAAGAAAAAAACTTTTCTTGTCTATTTTGTTCTCAATCACTTAAAAACTCAACAGAAGCAATAAGCCATTGTAAAAATGGACATAATTTTGATTTGATAAAACTTAAGGGAAATTCAATATGGATTGTTATTCGTATATCAAGTTAGTTAATTTTATTAGAAAAAAACAAATTCCTCCTGAAGAAATTATGAATATGAAATTTCCATCATGGATAGATGGAGAATATTTAAGTCCAGTGATTGAAAATGATCCTTGGCTTATGCTTGGTATCTATTTAAAATTTCTCTCCACTATTTACAGAGAACGCTTTTTTTATTTGGCAACACAACCTAGCAAATTGCTTTCTGCTCATATACGTTAAAATACTTTGAAATAAATTATTGATTATTGTATTAATGAATAGTTCTTTATAAATACAAAAAAAAAAAACAATCATAAAACGTTTATTAAATCCAAACGTTTCGGAGTGTTTCTAAGATTTCTAGATTTGATGCTTTGGAAGTTTTATTGTTTATCAAAAGAGACGTTTCTGCTAAAACCAACTAAATTGCTCATTTTTAATGAAAAAATCTCATTAGAATGCACAACGTTTCGACACCTATTTCTGCAGCAATTTTCAAGACCTGAGGATGAGCAAATTACTTTCTGCTCATATGTTAAAATACATTAAAATAAATTCCTGATTATTGTATTAAAGAATACAAATTAAAAAAACAATCATAAAACGTTTATTAAATATGCAAACGTTTCGGAGTGTTTCTAAGATTTCTAGATATGATGCTTTGGAGGTTGAATTGTTTATCAAAAGAGACGTTTCTGCTAAAACCAACCAGATTGCACATTTTTAATGAGAAAATCTCATAAGAATGCACGACGTTTCGACACCTATTTCTGCAGCAATTTTCAAGTCCTCTGGATGAACAATAGGTGGGACCTAAGGTCCTATGTCTGTATTCATTGGAAATAAATAAATAAGTATCTTGATAGAGATTTTCTCATTAAAAATGTCCATTCTATTTTTTAAGATTTATCAATAATTTTAAGAAAAATCATTTTTATTATATTTTTTTCATTCATTGAAATCTCATCTCCAAGACAATCTTTAGTCTAGTTTTCAAAGTAGTTTTATCTTTATAGTTTCTTTATTTTCCTTTCATAAAGCAACTTATTTTCCAATTTTTCATTGACAAAGAGAATCTCCTGAAACGTTTAGATAATTAAAAAACGTTTATGATTGTTTTTTTATAAAGAACTGTATTTATTTTATTTTAAAATAACATCATAAACCCAAGTGAAATAACTTTAGATAACAGCATAATAGAAAAATTACAAATTTATTTATTGAAGAAGACAATAAAAGAGTGTGTCTTCTGCTGGAATTATAAATTTTTGTGTTTGTTCATTTTTTCTTTATATTTTATAACGAGACTATAGTTTCGAGAGCTTTGCCCTCTTTATCAGTCATGGAATTCCATTCATACATTAATTCCTGTGAATCGATTGCAATAGACTGATGAAGAGGGAAAGCCCTCGAAACTATAGTCTCGTTATAAATAAAATGTATAATTCCATCAGAAGGCACACTCTTTTATTGTCTCCTTCAATATAAAAATTCTGCTACTCTCGGCAAAAAACTTTTAATTTAATATAAATTTATTTATGTCTTGAATGGTAAATGGTAAAGTAAAAATAAAATATAAATAAAACATTGTTAAATTTAAAGTAGTGTTTATTGAATTGTAACTTTTGTTTTAAAATACAAAAACACATTATTACCTAATGGGATGATATGAGTTTATTTACCATATGTTTGGCTCTTATTTTTATGGTTACATTCTTAGGGCCGGCTGTATGTCGCAAAGTAAATGCTTTTTACAAGTGACAAATGGTAGATGGTAAATGGATGTCATCTGATTGGCCATCCCAGTCCCTCCATTTACCATCTACCTTTGTCACTTGTAAAAAGCATTTACTTTGCGACATACAACCGGCCCTAAGTCTCCAAGAGCACTAATTTCCACTTGGTTTTGTTCAAAACTAGGAGAATTTGTTGCATGCACTTTACATCTCACAAAATTGCATATTTGAAGGATATTGCATAAAATTGCATATTTCGCGCCAAATACATAGGTTTTTCGGAGAAAGAATGAAAAAAAAGAAGAAATAAAACAGTGGGACATTAATTTAAGTTCGAAGAAAACAAAAATAGGCCTCAACGACAAGAGTTTAGTGTTGGACGGATTGCAAAAGATGTAAACATAGCTAAAAAACAACTATCCACTTATTTTTCTTATTATTCAGCTGTACTTTGACTTGACTACATATTATACTCTACTCGAAAATGGCGAAAAGTTTGCAATCTTTTTCTTTCAAAGTGGGGGGTTTTAAGTTCCTTTAAATTCGCCCCCATTACGTCTGTGGATGTGGGCCGTTCCTTTTCATAGTATAAATACATTTTAAGTGACCGTAGACATAATATCCTGAAGATAATTTAAAAACATACTTGTTAACATAAATTATTCACATTACAATCAAATTTTAATTATTTTTGAGATCTTTTTTTTTTAATGGCCTTCGGGAACTATAGCTCATTTTGGCCATTGAGTGTCCGTGTGTGTGGGTGTGTGGAAGTGTGTGTAAATTAGTGTAGGGATCAGATTATAGTCAGTCAAATTTTGCATTATTTCTTTATTAGTTTATTATTTGTACGTCAATAGCAAGAGATGGTTAACTTAAAAAATAATTTTTAAGAAAAAAATAAAACCGACTTCAAAAAATTAAATGCAACAAATAAAATACACTAAAAGGTATAAAATAATTATTATCTTATTTAGTTACAACTAAACGACGAAATATTAACATGAAATTACTTTTTGAAGTTGGTGCCAAACATATACCTTTTATGAATCGCACTCGACGGATCTTACTTAGTACGTTTGGAGGGTATGCTCGCTTATAGGTATAGTTTTTTTGGTACCGACATCAAAAAGTAATTTCATGTTAATATTTCGTCGTTTAGTTGTAACTAAATAAGATAATTATTTTATACCTTTTAGTGTATTTTATTTGTTGCATTTAATTTTTTGAAGTTGGTTTTATTTTTTCTTAAAAATTATTTTTATTTTTCTCTTTTTAGTGATGTTATTAATAGTGATCATATCATCACAACTTGACCAAATTAATATGGCACCATCCCTAAAATACCCCCTTTCCAATAAAAAAAGAATTATCGAAATCGGTTCATAAACAAAGAAGTTAGGCCTGAACAAACCTAACAAAAAAGGTCTAATACCAATAAAAAAAAAAAAAAATGGGACCAATCGGAAGCTGAACCCAATGGAAGAAAATTTTTCAAAATCGGTTCACAATTGGCGGAGATATGAGGTAACATAGACAAAAAAAAATAAAAAAAAATAATTCAGTCGAATAGAGAACCTCCTCCTTTTTTGAAGTCGGTTAAAAATAAAAGCAATACAATCGCTTTCTGTTAAATAAAACCCCCTCCCTTATTGTTCACATTTTTTAAACATTATTAAATTTATTATGTTGATTTTATTCAAGTACACCCTCTAATATTTCTTTGAGTTTAAAGATTTTTACTTATTATCTATTAAAATGTTTCACCTAGAACCGACACCAAATTCTTTAAATATTATTTTTTAATATATGAAATATAATGAGAATTTTATGCAATTTTTTACGCAATAAATGTACATATTTGACACTTGGTGTCTGTGGCTTAACTTTATCATTTTATTTCTTTCATAGCATTCTTTCAAATATAAAGTCTTTTTGTCTTCAATTTTAATTTTTTAGTGAATAAAAAAAATTATTTGGCTATCTTTTACTGCACATTTCAACCTATACTGCATATAACTTGCATATTTCAGCATTTTTAACTGCATATTTTATGGCATATTTTTACTGCATAAAAATCCGGTCTCTAATTGAATCTACTTATTTATTTTAACTTTCATAATAATAAAAATGGGTCCCAATTATTTTACTTTATATTAAATCTTTTGCGAACTCCGACGATGTTCATGCACAGCCAAATTAATTTTAATTTGTCACAGACCCCTCAACGGTCACAAGGATTCCTGAGGTCCGTAGGAATCACTGGTTCTAACCGAACCGAGCAATACTTTGACTAAATAAACATTACAAACGATATGAAGTTTATTAACCCTAGAGCCATTGCAATGGTCTGGTGGAACAAAATGAAGAAGCGTTCTCAGTTTAAGTCTCTCTTTTAAAATTATAAACTCAACATATAACAATGTTTTTCAGATTTTGATGATGACATTGAAATTCCTAGTGGAGTCAATTTGGAAGGCCCTCACGTCGTTAATGCTGAAAATGGATGTATCACACTGACTGAATTTCATTTTGCAGAATTACAAGAAACTATTCAATCATTAACATTACAGGTAATAATTTATTTTCACATTTTTTTATCACTAATTCTAAAAAATGAAAGATTTTTATCCATAATAAAATGTCAAGATTACGAATTACCTTTAGAAAATAAATATTACTCGGCACTATTATTGAATTCATTCAATGTTTTTACTTCTAATGGTATTTAAAAATATCTGAAACGTGAAGGAAAATTATTTTCATTCATGATTTTTTCCTGTGTGTCTGGATTTCGATACCCATGAAAATTCAAAAACGAAAATTCTTAAAAAGATCATTATGGTATCAAAATTTTTGTGTTTACAAGGAGAACTGATTGGATTTCTCTAACTTCAGAGCTTTTGGTTAAAAAATGCAGAAAATATATTTTTAAATGGTTTTATTGAAATTTTAAGGCATTGTCACGATAAAAGGATAAGCAAACAGGTGTTTATTAAATGAATCAAATTATTTATTTTAAAAAGTACCTACTTATATTTTACTACAAATAATTATTTATATATTAAATTAAGAAATTGAAATTGTGACTAGTTAATTAAATCAAAAAATAAATTCTATATAATTTATTATATTTAAATTTATTAGTAGGAAAGCTGCGATAGCTTCAACTTCTCCCGACCATCAGACAAATTTGCGGAGAGTGTAGCGAGTCTTTAAAAAGTTACTTTTTCCTTCAATTTATTGTTATAAACAAAAACAAATTGTTGGATATTTCCCTTCTATAGAATGGGTTGCATGATTTTTCAAAAATTACAAAAATAAAATTATTTATTTTATTTTTTAAATTTACAATGCTTCTAACTTTTAAAATCGTTCTGTAAATACCACGCGTTCTCCTCCAATCGCTCGAATTCAGAAAAATCACTGTCTTTAATCAATGTCTTCTTTAAGTTAAATTATTTTTTTAGTTCATAGCCGGAAATCTGGTAGTTGTTTTAACTTTATTATTTGATAAATGCAAAACAGAAACAATAGGTATTCAGAAATTTGAGTTATTCCCAAGATGATTTTCACTTCTTGAAACTCACTATTTTGCACTTTTTTGAAATCAGTTTTTCTAATCATGAAGACTAAAAAAGCTCTTTTTTCTTTAAATTTTTAAACGATTACAAAAATAATAGGCGTACAAATAAGTTTCCGCCGTTTGACAAAGTCGGTCTCACCAGTAAGCTATGATTAAAATTGTTAGAATTAAAACTTAATTATCGTAAGGTTGTATATTTATCAACAACATAACTTTGAAATCTTAGTGAATTTTCATCAGTATATTATATTTTTTTGTGTGCGAAAATGTCGAGTTTTGAGCCAAATAAGAGTCATTTGCGGGAACTTTTGATTTACTTCTTCAATTTGAAAAAATCTGCAGCTGAGGCGCATCGATTGCTTATAGAAGGATATGGTGAGGCTGCCTTAAGGAGGTTCTTTCGCGACAATCCACACAAAAAGTTTTAGCCTCGTACCACTCTATAAATATGAACGGAACTAAGATTTTAGGTTGTGTTTTTTTAAAGTGACTCTACCACTCACACTACGAAATCTCTATATGGATACACACATACTAGCCGGATCGTTTCCAAGCCATTGTGCTTATACCCCCTCCACTAAAAATAATCGCCCAAATATGTTTTTTGTTTTTTATCAAATCTACGTGGTAAATAATTTCAATTTTTTTTAAGTTACTCCGAATATATTATTCTAACAAATATTAGTTTTTCATCAAGATGGTGAAAGTCCTTGAATGAAAAAAATAAAATAATTATCAAATCCCACCCTTTCCCTATCTACCCTATGTTAAAAATGTCATTTTTAATTGCAATTATTTCATCTTTGGTGTGGTAAATCGTCTTCAAATTTTAACAGTATATGTATTATGCTTTTAATGACTTATATTCCAAGTTTCAAAGACTTCTTGAATTTTTGCATTTGTGAAAGAACTACCTTAAGTTACCGTGAGTGGTTTCAAAAGTTTATTTGACATCGAAGACCAAGAACGTAGCGGAAGGCCGAAAGTGTACGAAGACGCGGAATTGAAAGCATTATCAGACTAAGATTCGTGCCAAACGCTAGAAGAACTTGCACATACATTAGGACTGACTCAACAAGCAATTTCACATCGGTTGAAATCATTGGGAATGATTCAAAAACAAAGAAATTGGTTTCCATATGAACTGACGCCGAGCAACATTGAACGCCGATTTTCCACAAAACCGGTTAAAACCTATTTGAAAACCCTCAATTGGGAAGTTTTACCCCACCCTCTATATTCACCAGACATTATTACTCTTTCTGATGTCCACTTGTTTCGATCGATGGCGCATGGCCTGTCTGAGCAGCACTTCACATCACATTTTTTTTTAGTTTTAAAATGTTAGTTTATTCAGCCAAATTAATATACATTATGTTTATTTTTTTTTAGATCCCCTAACATTTTGGGATCTAAGCACTAATATATTACATTTAACCCACATTGCCTTGGACGACATTCAGGGTTATTATATTCTTTATTTACATTTATTTATTCTTAGGATTTTAACAATTTTTCGTATGTAGGAGATATTTACAATTCTTATTTTATTTTATTTTTGCAAGGAAAAAGCTGGGAAACCTTCACATCACATGAAGATACCAAAAATTGGGTCGATTCGTGGATAGCCTCAAAAGATGAAGCTTTCTTCCGAAGCGGTATCCGTATGCATCCTGAAAGATGGGAAAATTTAGTGACAAGCGATGGACAATACTTTGATAAAACTTATGGTTGCGTTCTTTCATAATAATTACCCAATTTTTGATTAAAAACGGCGGAAACATATTTGTACACCTTATATATTTTCTAAAATATAAATATATTTACTATAACTTTCTTGCTATTAATACATTTTATAATTCTTAGATATTATCTCTAGTATCTAACTCAAATCGTGGTTTCACTTTTTTAAAAATAAGATTTTTTTACGTCATTATACTACATAGGAAACTGAAAACTGTGCCCAGGAAATCGTAATCTTATAATTTATTTAATTTTAAAGTTTTAAATAAATATTAAAACATAAGTTTAGAAAGTCCTGCTTTTAATTTATATTTATTTTGATTTTTTAAATTTTAGGTCAAAGAAAAAGATGAATCTTTAAAAAAGGCAGCACAAGATTTGGAACGTGTTCAAATGTTTACTCAGAGTCTTATAAAAGAGAGTGAAAAACAAATCAATTCTCAATCTAGCTTAGAACAATCAGTTAAATCTATTAACCTTAATGAAGACGAAGGATATTTTAATTCTTACGCACATTTTTCAATTCATCATGAAATGCTTTCTGTAAGTTTTTTTTAATCTAATATTGTAATTAATCTTTTTTTAATGTTAAGGATCAACGAAGGGGTAATTCCTATAAACCTATGTATTTTTAATTTTTTGGTTTCTTGTATAATAATTATTAAATAATACAAAATATTTTTTAATGTTTTACAAAAAAAATATTAGTAGGTAATTAATATTTAAATTAAGAATTGTATTAAGCAATATTATATTCATTTCGGTTTATAGATAGTCAAATAAAAGATTACTGATATTTAATAAATAGAGGAATATTAAGCAGAGGGCAGCCTTATGCAACTGGCCCTCATAGAAGAGTCTGTTCAGGACTTGAAGCGAAGATAAATTTTAGGCTAGCTCTTGAATGACAAGTTGAGTTGATGTAAAATATCGTCTTGACCTAAATAGAAATCCAAGTTACTTTGTGGCAGATTTAGCAACCCTTGCTCAGAATAAGGTCAAACATATCAGAGAATTTATCACACATCTACAAAATGTTCATTTCAAAAGCAATGTCTGCAAAACTTGTATCCGTCTGACTAGCCAACATTAAAATTAACAAAATTTTTTGAGTCCATTTTTCCATAGAGTTCAAGGCTAAATTAATGTATTTTTTTTTATATACTACCTTGATCAAAAAGTTTCAGGGATTTATTCAAAAAATCAAAAATACAAATTTATTAATCAAAATCGATATTATCTCCTTCAAAGTACTCCTCATCGACTGCAAGGCACTCATGCCAGCGCTTGATTCAATCCTCAAAACATTTTTTATATTCGGTTTTCGGTTTGGCCATCAGAGCCATCTTCTATTTTTTCATTATCTCTACTTGGCTGCTAAAACGCGTACCCCTGAGCGATTTTTTGAGTCGACTAAACAGGCAGAAGTCGCAGGGAGCCAAATCAGTCGAATTCGGTGGCTGATGGGTGGTATTCGTTCCGTGTTGTTGGTCAAAAAGTTGCGGATAACGATGGCATTGTTCGACTGCTCGTTACGTGGTTCCCACAAATCCGGTCTTTTTTGGCCTCTCAAAACCAAATCATTAAACAAAATGTCTTGAACGGATTCATAAGCGATGTTCAAATTCGCTGCCATTTCTCCAATGGTCAATTTACAGTTTTCGGCCATCATTTCTTTGATTTTATCGACGTTTTCCTCGGTTTTCGATGTCGACTGCGTTCGTCATCCTCGACGGGCTCACGAAAACTTGGGCTACACATAAAAGTTTGTTTTCGATAGAGTAACACTTCTTCAACATTTTCGCACCATTTTTAACTCAAAATTTAATACAAACTCGTTGATTCAAAGACGATTTCATTTTTTAAAATCGTTAAAATCGGAAACGGCTCTGATAGTCCATACCGAAAACCGAGTATAAAAAATGTTTAGAGGTTGAAGGAGACAATAAAAGAGTGTGTCTTCTGCTGGAATTATAAATTTTATTTATTTATAACGAGACTATAGTTTCGAGGGCTTTGCCCTCTTCATCAGTCTATTACAATGTATTCACAGGAATTAATTTATGAATTCCTGTGAATACATTGTAATAGACTGATGAAGAGGGCAAAGCCCTCGAAACTATAGTCTCGTTATAAATAAATAAAATTTATAATCCCAGCAGAAGACACACTCTTTTATTGTCTCCTTCAATATATAAACATTCTGCTACTCTCGGCAAAAACTTTCAATTCAATTTAATGTTTGGAGGATTGGATCAAGCGCTGGTATGAGTGCGCTGCAGTCGATGTACTTTGAATGGGACAATATCGATTTTGATGAATAAATTTGTATTTTTGATTTTCTGAATAAATTCCTGAAACATTTTGATCAAGGGAGTATATATAATGATAGTGATGTTAAAAGGAGTTAACACCAAAAAGGTACAGTCCCTAAAGGACTGGATTGGCTTCCTCCATCGTGAAAAAGAGATGAAGAGGAAGAGATTTATTTCATGGGCTGGTTCGGAGTCAAAGGTATCATCTGTTGGTCGCGGGAAAGACGTGGCAGGAAGCAGGTTCGATTCTTATCCGATTTGACATCGAAGGGGTGGTTAGCTTTCGAAAACAGCGTGTTTCTTACAAATAATAAGTCTTCACGAAGAATTATTGATTTCAACTTATCAGAACAAACACCATAGTAGTATCTATATAAAATATGATTTCGGGTTTGAAATCGGGGTTTTTAAAAAGATTTGAAAGTCTTTTTAAATATATTTTTATTTGTTTTTTAGTTGTCAGGGCTTGGCAATTTAGGAAAGGTGTTTTTATTTTTTGTTACTTGAAGGAAACACTTTAGTAAAAACCTTCCGGGACAATTTTGAGTGAGGCTCGGGCAAGTCTAGGGCTCGTGCGAGCTGTCGGCAAAATGACAACGAGAGCGGCGCTCTCAGGGGTTTTTATACAGTATTTAGTGCTGGATCAGCAAGCCAAGTAGAGATCCTATAGGGGGCTGACCCAGCAGTTCTTAGCATTATAACTCCTCCACCCTTTAAAAATCAAGCCGAGGGTTGGCAGAGGTTTGGACAACTGAGGCTTGGTTATTATCTAAGGCTTGGTTATTATCTAAAGTGTTTCCAATTGTCCTACGTCTAGTTACCATTTTTTGTACAAATTTTGGATTGAATACAATTACACTTATTATTACTATTATTACAATTATCATTATTATTAGAATACAATTAATAGTACTGTTTGAAAACCATGATTTTTTATTCGGGTAAATTTCGTCTAGGTTAATTTTATTTATTTGAATTTTTTGTAAATCATGAAGGGTTATTTCCTTATTTTTTAATAATTTTAATTCACTCAATTTTATTTTAATTTTAGGAATGGCAATTTCCTCGAATTTGGTTTTAAATGTTAACACTTTCTTATTATTAATTTGGCAGTTATTATTTCTAATTTTATAAGTTCCCTTTTTTAAATATTTACTTAGATTATTACATTTTATTAAAACTTCATTGTCTTTCATGGAATAGACTATAATGATGTTTGTGTTAGGTAATACTACGAAAGGTGGATAAAATTTAATTCTTATGAAGCTACAGTTTTTTATATTTTGATTTACCATAATGTTATTTAGACATATAGAAACATCGTCATTTGAAATTTTACAGTAAGTTACATTTTGGATATTAAGACAGCTAGTTAATTTTAATATTTTTTCTTGCTCAATTATTAAGGTTGTTGTTGGTTCGTTAATCAAAATACTAATATTATTTCCTATAATAGGGGTGGGTGTAATTTCTATTCCGTTATTCTCGGAGTCTTTATAATTTGGAATCTCGATTAATATATCTAATATATTTTCGTGTAATTTACACAAGGGTTTCAGAACTTTAGTGGCTTCAAAGAAGTTTTCGATATCGAGATTTATTTTAAATTTTACAATCATTTCTTTAATGTCTTTCATCGATATTATTGATTCATGCAGAACATTCATACTACAGAAAGTTAAGGATGTTTCGATATTATTTATAAAATTTAATTGGGAGTTTATAGTGATCGAAAGTTGGGTGAGAGTGTTCAAGAGATTTTGTTCATCTATGGTGGTTATCATTTCGGATAATTTTTTCTGGTTTAAATTAATTTTTTCTATTTGTTCATTAAATTGTTTAGTAACATTATTGAAAGTTTTTATAATAATTTTATTTTGGTTTTGTAGTTTAAGTTGGTTTCTATCTAGGTTTTCTAAAATGTGATCGTAACGCAATTTATCATTGTTGTCTAAGTTGCCTGTAATTACTTTAATTATTGAGCCTAGACCATTCATGATTCCTCTTTTAATTCTGGTTTGTTTATTTAAATTTAATAATTTGGTGTTTAAGGATTTTAAATTTATTTCCAAAAGGTTAAGAAATGAGATATGGTTTTCGTTAAACTGAGTGGATGCTTCTTTTAATTTGAGATAACTGGCTTGAAGGTTTTGATATTCGAAGTGAATTAAGTTTAGGTTATAGTAAAAGTGTACATAATTGTATTCGTCGAACAGTCGTGTTTTAATAAATTGTATGGCTTGGTAGCCGGTTTGAGAAATGTCGTCAATTTGTCCGTTGGTTGTCGAAAGGACGAGTAGCGACAATAGAAGTAAACTATTCATATTCTTTGTCTGCGATAGGTGTCTCCTTTTTCGGCGGAAGTCTCGCTGATAAAGTTGCTTCAGGTTACCAGGGCGATGGACTCGATGACTCACTCGCGGCTCGCTGTTTGCTTGCAGCTGGGTGCGTGGGTGAAGGTCAAGGATGTCAGCTCGTAGCCTTGTAGAATGGGGACTCTCGGTACGGACGAAATTTGACAATCGCCAAAACTTGTTATTGTTATCAAGTTTTGTTTACCGGGTCCTACCGACTGCGCCAAATATGATTTCGGTTTGAAATCGGGGGTTTTTAAAAAGATTTGAAAGTCTTTTTAAATATATTTTATTTGTTTTAGTTACAGGGTTTACAATTTAGGAAAGGTGTTTTTATTTTTTGTTACTTGAAGGAAACACTTTAGTAAAACCTTCCGGGACAATTTTGAGTGAGGCTCGGGCAAGTTTAGGGCCTCGTGCGAGCTGTCGGCAAAATGACAACGGGAGCGGCGCTCTCAGGGGTTTTTATACAGTAGCTTAGTGCTGGATCAGCAAGCCAAATAGAGATCCTATAGGGCTGACCCAGCAGTTCTTAGCATTATAACTTATATAGTTCGGAGAAGGGGCAGAAATGGTTATACGGTGAGCTAGGGAATCGAATAAATCTGATAAGGTCGAGTCCTATTTCTTTATTTGCTCTCTTTTGAATTGAATCCAGTTGGTCAGATTACAGTAGGGCAAATTTTTGCTCTCGGACCTCCTGCTCTACAAGCACAGACGCTACACCCGAAGCCAACCTGGCCTCTAATACTTTATTATATTTATATTTATTACCCTAACTGCCTACGATAGCTACCCTTCCTACCATCTGCAAATTTTGCGGAAAGCTCATCTTATGAGTCTTAAAAACGTTTTCACTTTTCCTCAAATTTTTATTATTTAAATTGAAAGGCCTAAACAAAGAAAAAATAATAATTAAATAAATTCTCTCTTATTAATATTAAATTTATAATATTACACAGGACCATGTTCGCACATCAAGTTATAAAGACGCAATTTTAAATAATAAAGAAATATTTACAAATAAGGATATACTTGACTTAGGATGTGGAACTTCAATTTTAAGTATGTTTGCCGCATCTGCTGGAGCTAAACTTGTCATTGGAATTGATCAATCAGATATTATTTATCACGCCATGGATATCATAAGGTAATAATTAATTTATGTTTAATTTTTATAACATTATTAACCATTAATATAAAATTAAATAATTTTTTAGAGAAAACAAGCTTGAAAACAAAATCAATTTAATAAAAGGAAGATTAGAGGATACTAATCTACCAATTGAAAAATTTGATATTATTGTTTCTGAATGGATGGGCTATTTTTTATTATTTGAAGGAATGCTTGATTCTGTACTTTATGCTAGAGACCATTGTTTAAAACCCGGTGGAATTTTATTCCCAAATAAATGCTCTATTAGTATAGTTGGACTGTCAGATAAAGGTAACTAAATATACAAAAAAATTTCTGATTGTCCAATATTAAAAACAAAAACAAAAAATTAATAAAAATAAAAGTAAAATTTCATAAGTTTAATTTATTAAAGGAAAAGGCCAATTATAATCTTGGATCAAAGTAGATATATTTATTTTATTTGTCAGAAGATCCATCCCCCTCTTTCCAGTATGGTAAAGCAAAAAAGTATAAACTAAACCTTTTAATTTATAACTAAATCCGTAGGGCGCAAAATTTAGTTTTGCACATGGGCGGCGAAATAACTTGCCCCCCCCCCCCCCCCTCAGAGGTCGCCCATAAATTACGTCACACAGTAAGGGGGGATCTCAGATTTGTGACAAAATGTGATAGGGGGGATCTTAAAAATTGTTATGTCACAAAAGACAAATTAAAATTTTTTCAAATATTAGGTATTTTTTAGATTTCAGGTTATTATTCCAACCTGAAAATTAAAGGGTATAAAAGTTATAGTGTGACGTCACAATACAGGAGGGGGCTCAATGAAAATGTGACAGAATGTGACACAGGGGGGGTCTACAAATCTTGAATTTCGTGTGACGTAATTTATGAACGGCCTCTTAGAAGTCGAATCCAAGTGCCAAACTTGCTTACCGGGGGAGCTGGCTTTACACTTGAGACGAAAATTCATCTGACATAAATATTCTCAACTTAAAATTGGTCTTTTTTGTTTAATAGATTTATAAAATCAATAATGTGCGAATTTATGCCCCGTGAGAAGTAGAAATTTTTGAAAAATTACATCTATTTTGATAAAATTCATAAATTCTTAAACACTGACTTGTTAGAATTAATTAATTAAGTTTGATTTATTTATATATTTATTTTAGCACGTTACGCATCTTTGATTGGATTTTGGAATAATGTTTATGGATATAAAATGACATGTCTTCAAAAAGAAGTTGTTAAGGAACCAACAATAGATGTAGTAAATTCTGAAGAAATATTTACTACATCTTCTACTCTCTTAGAATTAGATTTAAATACATGTAAAATTGAAAATTTAAATTTTTCTTCCGAATTCACCCTTGAAGCTCTAAGAGATGATTCTCTTACTGCTTTAATAGGATATTTTGATATAATATTCTCTCTTCCTAATACTGTTTCTTTCTCAACGTCTCCTCATGATAAACCTACACATTGGAAACAAACAATATTTTTTTTAGAAAAGCCAATAGAACTCAAAAAAGGTATTTATGATACAAATCTTTTTATAATATTTTCATCGTTCAATTGTTATATCATTTAAGGTAGTTGTTTCGCAACAATACTAGCAAAAAGTTAATGCTAGAGTATATAGAACAGACAATAAGGATTCATAATTCATAAGCCCAAAACTTTTTGCTGTTTATGTATCGATTCTAGCCAATCCCGTGCTCGTTTGACAAATCTGGCACCATTGTAAGAGATTGAATATTTTTATATTAAAATGACAGATAAGATACATTTTAAAAGTTAAAAAATTTCTATAAAATTCGTTTTGTTATTTTTTAACAAATGTAATCAACGCCTACGTTACACCTTATAAAAATTATAATTTTGAAAAAATCTAGCGCATGCGCGCTTTATACATCTTTGGCTGGTTAAATAAATGCGCTGTTGCCAAATTGTTTTAGTGTATTGTTTTTAGTGTAAATTTTTTTATACATTTTTCATTATTTATTCATTATTATCTCAGAAACTGTGTTGTAACTATGAATCAAAATTGTCTTAAAATATGTATTGGTTATTGTTTAATGTTGGTTTTAGTTTTTATAAAAATGGTAAGAAGGGTTTCTTAATTATAATTAAATATGTATGTAAATTTTCCGATATCCCGTATAGTGCAATGTTAAAGAGTCTGAAAAACTCTATCTATGGAATTTAAATCTCCGGAACTATATTGTTCATAAATTTCGTTTTGCCACCAATCGATGCAGAAGTATTTAAATAATAATCTGTTTAAATTTCAAAAAATCCTAAGAAAACCCATTTGGCGGAACAACTACCTTAACATTAGTGATAATTGATAAATTATTTAAATGATTCTATCCTTGATTCCTTGATTAATTTTTAAGTCATTTTTGATAGTTTTAACACCCTATAAATAAAGATCGTCCCCTACTTTCATAACAAATTTGTAACATCAAAATTTTTTGAAATACTCTCATTTGTGAAATTTAGACTCAAATTATTGATTAGCCTTTTTATTCTGCTAACGTTAAGCATTTGGACCCAAGTTGTACTCCTCCAACGTCGTCTGTATATAATCCACCACCAGTTCTTTCCACATATTGTAAAATAGAATATATTTCCGTTGTACCACTACTGTTTGCCATTTATAATTTATTTAACGTTCTTTGAAATACAATAATTGACACTTTCTGGATTATATACAATTTACTAATGTACTTTCTAAAAATAAAATTGAACTTTTCTGGAGGAATTAATTTTATATTTTATTTTTTAGGTGACAAAATTAAAGGAAAGCTTATTTGTCAAAGAAACATAAAAGATCTCCGAGGTCTTAAAGTTACAATAATTATTCAAAATCAGAAGTATAAATATATTATGGGATAAACTTTATAATTTATTTATTTTTTGTAAAAAATTTTTAATAAACAAATTATAATTCGATCATTTCTCAAATTATTCATTAAAAACATTTAATCATGACTTCAAGTTAAAATTAATTAATCAGAAATATTACATTCTGATCTTTTATGGAAAAAAAAATTATCATTATTCCTCTTCATTTAAATAAGCCATATACGATATCCTATATTCTTCCTCTCTATTATTTAGTTTTAATCAATATAAAGACATTGACAGCTAGTATAGAGAAAAGCCTCCAAGAGTTCTCTTCTCACCCTGGGTGCATAGAGGATTCCGCCTATTCTTTCCACTGGCATCAACAGGTAATCTGTAAAATGATAAATAAAATCAACTGGTCTTCTTTCGTGTCGATGGCAACAGTTAAACTCTTCTTTGGAGGTGGGTAGCGAGTTTGACAGCTTCCGAGGTGGCCATCTCCAACTCCTGCTCCACCACGGTAACCGGTTATCCGGGCAGGAGAGGAGGTGGTACATTGTCTCTGGAACTCCACACGAACACGACGTGTCGTTGGTATAGCCCCATCTGAACATATTTTCCTTGCTTCTCCCACCCCAACCCGCAGTCTATTTAGAGTGCGACAGATAGGCCATCGTAGATCTTTACCGGGGGGGGGATTTTCCCTTTACTTCATTATCCCCGGACTCCGCAGACCACAACGAGACTCGCTCCAGTGGAGGCGCTGCTGCTATAGCCTCCGAAGTCTTCAAGAAGCTCTTGCGTGATCTAAGTCGGCTGGGAGCCGGTGTGTGCCCATGAAGTGGGTTCCGATGGTCCTGATCCACTTTCTTCCTTTCAATTCCGCCGGCGACCCTCAGTCTTGTCTCCGGTGGAGCGATACCAGCCAGCTTCCTCGCTTTATTTAACGGGGTCGACCTTAGACACCCAGTAATGGTTCGGACCGTTTCATTTAGCAACACGTCGACTTGTGCGGCATGACAAGACTGGAGCCAGACAGGGCAGGCATATTCTGCAGCTGAGTAACTGAGAGCAAGAGCAGTTCGCAGAGTGTACGGGTCAGCCCTCCAGTCCGATGATTTTAGTTTATTCAACGGGTTGTACAACTGGTATAGGCTTCACACGACTTTCACATTAATTTCTTCCTTATTTGAAATCATCATACCAATTTTCTTCTTTCAAATTACTTCAATTTGGTTTTACCCAAGCCGTTTTGAGTAAGCCGGAAAAAAGCCAAAAGAGGCTTAGACTAAATAATCTTAGTTCTATAATTTCAATCAAATAGGCTACTTTTCCTATCCATAGATATTTTAAGTTTCAAAGCTCTGCGACTTACCTTCTAGGCATTCACAAATTAAGAGAACAAAATTTGGTTCAGGTAGGTCCAAAGGCTAAGAATTTGCATTTTTGACCCGGCCCCCCTCCCCCTATTTTGTGTGGTTGGTTTTTTCATTTTTCTAGAGGCCCAGATAGTAATTGTACAAAATTTGGTTGATATGGGTCTAAAGGTTTAGAATTTTTATTTTTGACCCTTCCCCCATTTTGGATGGTTGTTTTTTACATTCCTACTCTTCTAGGCGCTCACAGATTAAGAGTACAAAATTTAGTTCAGGTAGGTCCAAAGGCTGAGAATTTGCATTTTTCCCCTCCTCTATTTTGTGGTTGATTTTTGTATCACACTGCATTGTCTCAGGAACTAAATATGTATGGAAAATTTCAGTTAATAAAAAGTGAGTTAAAATTAGGAAGCAGAAAAACATGATACGAACATTGTAAGTTAAATAAAGACATGTATGGTAATTACAAAAGTATTAATAAATAAAGAGATGGAAAGAATTCAGGGAGAATTAATGAAAATGAAAATGTTTTTTTTTTTTTTTTAATGAAAATGATGAGAGAAGGAGTAACACCAAAAAGGCGTATCCCCTAAAGGCCTGGGATGGCTCCTCCATCGTGAAAAGAAGAAGAAGAGGGAATTTTATGGGCTGGGTAGGGGTCAAAGGTATCTGTGGATACGGGTCTTAAACAGCTGAAGGTTATAAGTCGCGGCAAAGACGGTGGCAGGGAGCGAGTTCCAGTCTCTGGAGTTCATAGGGATAAAAGAGTTGGCGAAAGCGCTTGCTCGATTTTTATCCAATTTCACACCGAAGGGGTGCTGAGCGTTCGAAAACCGCGTGTTTCTCGTAAAGAGGGCTTTAGGGGGGATAATTGATTCCAGCTCGACTGAACAGACACCATGATAGTATCTGTAGTATAGGGATAGGGCAGAAACGTTTCTTCGGTGAGCCAGGGGACGAGTGAGTTGTTTAGAGCCGGGTCTCCTATTAGTTTAATTGCTCGCTTCTGAATCGCATCCAGTGTAGCAATAGAATGCTTGGAGGCACCCCTCCACAGATCGAGAGCCATATTTGAGACAGGGACGAATTTGAGCCTTATGCAGTGTAAAAAGTTAACTGGGAGTGTCAAGAAACACCCCCGATTATATTTGGGGGATAGAAATGGCAAGAAATAAGATGTCGACAACAACTCTCAAACGAATATTTAAATTTATAATAAGGATGGATTCAAAGAGAATGGGTGAAAATTTGCTGGGAAGAAATAAAGAGAGGGGTGAAGAAT
Source organism: Forficula auricularia (assembly GCA_024734495.1). NCBI lineage: Eukaryota > Metazoa > Arthropoda > Insecta > Dermaptera > Forficulidae > Forficula > Forficula auricularia. The sequence goes on along the minus strand of JALMQS010000069.1, from coordinate 4,240,674 downwards.
AGGATGGCTACAGACAGGACCATAATACACATAATTCGAACTAGGCCACTTCCCTTCTATAATTCGGATTTTTCCTCATTTTTATAATTAGATATGTTATTAATGTTACTATCTATTGCAGTTTTAATACACATGTAATTTTTTATCGTTTTCATTATTTTTATTTTTTACTTGAGGCTGTATATAAAATTTATGTAAGCTCATACATATTTTTCAAAAATATAATAAAAACTCTTAATAATTTGAATTTTTTCTTTCCTCTTGATAATTCAAACTTCCTGATAATTCAAAGTCTCTATAATTCGAATTTTTCTTGTAGTCCCTTGGATTTCGAATTATCGAGAGTCGACTTTATTATAGATTTAAATGTTTTGCAATACTATTACCAACCATATAAACACAAAACCCCTAAGTTAAATAAATATAGGCTCTATGAAATATAAAGGCGCGCATATTTGTGACGTTTAGGTTGAGAACTTGAGTATGAAATCATCCAAATTATATATTTAATATATGTATTATGATGTATTATGATTACTCTTATTTAAAAACAATTAATTTAATTTTTTCAAGATTATTTTACGTTTATTATTAATTTGAAGAATTTATAATGGAAAATGAAATAAATGTTTCTCAAACTTCTACTTCTAAAATACCTGGAGAACAAAAAAAGATATGGGATATGGTCATAGCCCCTTTAAATACTATATTCAATAAATTAAATTTCTCTAGATCTAATTTAAACGTTTTATTAGAATTAATCTATAACATATGTACCCAACATCCTCAGGTTTTCATTCCAAAATCTGATTGCTCCCCATCAGATTATTACCAAAGAGAAAAACAATGTACAGGTAAAACGACAATCTATTATACGAAATTATCGGGTCTGAAAAATTCTAATCCATTGATTAATTTTAGCTTTCACCACATGGCTATTAGGAAGACTATTCTATTTGTTGAATTTATCAAATTTGTCTGATGTTCATGAAATAAGTTTAAAATGCCAAATAAAAATTCTTGGAGTCTTGTCTTCAAGCAATACTCATATGTTTGATATCATTTTAGAAAAATATTTGATTTCATTAAAAGGTATAAAGATAATACCAATTTTTCACCTTAGATTGATGATTATACCTTTCTCTTCTTTCAATTAACCCTCCTTTCATAAAGAGAAACAAAGAGGTTGTCCTCTGCTTGATCCAAATAAACATACACACATATATATCAAATATATACATATTATTTATTTGTTTGAGATTATATTTTCGAAGGCTTGGCCCTCATCATCAGTCTTTTTAATTATAAATATTATTTTTCATGGGGTCAGTATCGTGGATATTGAAATTTTTTCTTCTGTCTCGGCCTAAGCTAGTCAAAATTAAAAAAAATATATATAAGTATATATATAAATTATAATTAAAAAGACTGATGATGAGGGCCAAGCCTTCGAAACTATAATCTCAAACAAATAAATAATATAAATATATATGTTTGTATGTTTATTTGCATCAAGCAGAGGACAACCTCTTTGTTTCTCTTTATGAATCAACAACTCTGCTACTCTCGGCAAAATAAAAACTTTTCAATTAACTCACCTTTCTCTGATATATGTATTTTCACTACTGAATTTTACTATTTCACTATTTCCTAAAAGATTATTGGTTTAAATGAACCCTCAAGAAGCTCTTTTTGAGTCTTAACAACATTTTTTGATACATGTATGCTTTATCACAGGCTTACTGGTCTGTGATTTGGAGGAGCATAGGATTACTTGTGGCCTGCTTGCCAATACGATTTGAATGAAGTTTTCCAAGACTTTGCACTGGGAATTTAAACTGTTAATTGGGGGAAAATATCAGATGAGCCCCACAATCTTCTACCGTGTTTTTATTGTCGTAATAAAGAATGAATAGATTTGTAGTGGTTTGAAGGAGTTATTCAGCTGAAGCAAGGATGCATCCGATACAATAAAATTTCCAGAATAAGACGTTTCGGCCTCAATTTATCTGGCCATCTTCAGTTTATTGGGCTACAGAATTATACGAGTATGGTATAAAGCGGTGTTTTCATTAGTAGTCATTCTTATCATTATATAAATTTGAATTGTTAATGTTGGTTTATTGACTTACAATTATACACATATTAGTTATTTGTTCTGAAGCTGAAAGTGTGAAGTTGCTTGTAACATAAATATGTACATATCTATCTTATCTTTGTAAGAGGCGGCCCGCTCCTCGGAGGCCCAATAAACAAAATAAGTACATTGATTGTTCCTGTATGTACTTACGGTAATATGTGTATAATTGTAAGTCAATAAACCAACAATAACAATTCAAATTTATATAATGATAAGAATGACTAGTAATATGTAAACACCGCATATATAATTCTATAGCCCAATAAACTGAAGATAAATTCAGGCCGAAACGTCTTATTCTGGCAATTATATTGTACCCGGTGATCCTCTCTTTGGCTGAATAACTCCTTCAACCCACTACAAATTTATCACAGCTACGATCTCCAACAACACATTCAAGAATGAATAAATGTTGATTGGTCAAATCTCGGTTTGAGCCACCATGCCTGTTCAATGGTTTATTCCTTTTCATCCTGATCAATCATTTTCTGGGATTGTTCCCTTACTTTTTTCATTATTTTATTAATATAAACAAAAACACTCAGATTTCATTGGTTTCTCTTTACCAGAGAAAAATTTACTTGAAAATAATCGATAATTTCACTTCGATTTACTTATTAGAGATTTGATCTGGGTTTCTTAACTTGGTCTAAGGGAATAATAATCATTAAAAAGACGTCCATAAAATACGTATGCAAAACCAGAAGCACATATTGGCGATTCCCTGATATGACTACAAAACTAATTTTCATTAATTACACAATTCAGAGCTTACAATGACCATATACTACCTTGATCAAAAAGTTTCAGGAATTTATTCAGAAAATCAAAAATACAAATCAACTGCAAGGCACTCATGTCAGCGCTTGATCCAATCCTCAAAACATTTTTTATATTCGGTTTTCGGTTTGGTCATCAGCCGTTTTCAATTTTTTCATTATCTCCACTTGGTTGTTAAAACGCGTTCCCCCGTTCAATTCTTTGAGTCGATTGAACAGGAAGAAGTCGCAGGGAGCTAAATCAGTCGAATTCGGTTGTTGTTGGATGGTATTCGTTCCGTGTTGTTGGTCAAAAAGTTGCGGATAACGATGACATTGTTCGACCGCGCGTCACGTGATTCCCACAAATCCGGTCTTTTTTAGCGTCTCAAAGCCAAATAGTTAAACAAAATGTCTTGAACGGATTCATAAGCGATATTCAAGTTCGCTGCCATTTCTCCAATGGTCAATTTACAGTTTTCGGCCATCATTTCTTTGATTTTATCGACCTTTTCCTCGGGTTTCGATGTCGACTGCGTTGGTCATTCTCGACAGACTCACCAAAACTTGGGCCACACATAAAAGTTTGTTTTCGATAGAGTAACACTTCTTCAACATTTTCGCACCGCTTTTAATACAAACTCGTTGATGCAAAGACGATTTTATTTTTAAAATAGTAAAAATCGAAAAGGGCTTTGATAGTCCATACCGAAAACCGAGTATAAAAAATGTTTCGAGGATTGGATCAAGCCCTGGCAATAGTGCGCTGCATTCGATGGGGAGTACTTTGAATGTGCCAATATCGATTTTGATGAATACATTTGTATTTTTGATTTTCTGAATAAATTCCTGAAACTTTTTGATCAAGGTAGTATATCTATTGCATAAACGATTTCTTGAAGAACTAAACTCAGCAATGGTCGTCTTACGTTTCCTAATAAAATAAATCAATTTTTTCTCTTTCTATATTTTACTTCACTAAACTAACCAGTTCTCTATTATACTTTTTTCAAATTTCTTTTACTTCTTTTATATTTGAATAAACTTTATTTTATAGATTTAATCAAGAACGATAACAAAACAATGGTTTTAAAATATTTAAACCCTGAACAGGAACCTAATATTAAGCCAGAATTAACTTGTATTGAAATAATAGTTAATGATGCAATTAAACTACAGATATTTATACTTGAGATATTAAATACACTTTTACCTTTATTGATATATATTATATATAAATATATATTTAAAATATTTCAGATATTCAGCGAATTAATTCCTGGAGTTCTAACCACTTCATATTGGAGTTCAATAAAAATTTGGACTTTGATTTGTGATGTTTTAGAATCCTGCCCAAATCTAACGAAAAATAAGGCTATATTTTTAACCACAAAATTAATCAAATATAATGGCTTTTCTTCTGAAAATCAGGTTAATCATTAAAAGTGAAACACAAAATATTTTTTTGAACTATCACCAATGCTGTTTGAATTGAATAAATTTCAGTTGAATCGGAGATTTCTATGGAGTCTTCAAAAAATTATTGAATTAGGCGAACCTTTAACATCCTTTCAACATTTTCTCGAAGTTATTTACGAAAGCAATGGTTTTAAGATGGCAAAGGATAATATTCTTTTATCCAATCTTTTAATAGATATTATCTCAATGAAACAAAATAATAGCCTAGGTTAGTATTTATTACTCCTAACATGTATTTAATTTTTCTATTCTATAAAAATTTTATTTTTTCTTAATTTATTTTAGAAAACCTGAAATTTATTTCTGGAAAATTACTCTATAAAATTTTATTTAAAAATTTAGATGAAAAATTAACAATTGAATCACATATAATTAAACAATTAATTGATCACCTCGAGTCTAATATGGTAATATTGAACTAAATTCCAGAATGTAATTGAGATAAATAATACAATATTAACATTCTATTTTAGAACGGTTTTTTTCTACTTGAATATGTTATCGTACAAGAATTAAAAGAAAATTCAGACAAAGGAAATTTATCTTGCGGAAGCCTATACAGCAAATCTTGGAAATCTCTTCTTGAAAAGATATCAAAGTTTTTAGAATCCATTCAATCAAAACCGAACCAAATTTCTATGCTTAACCGTTGCATCTGTTCAGCCTCTCGTATTTCCGTCAAATTACATCCAATAAAATTTAAATATTTTGAAGAGGATTTAGTAAATAAAATTTTAGAAAATATTCTCTGGGTAAGAAATTTTTTTATTTTCGATACTATAAGATAGAAAAGTAGTTCTCAAATTGCATGTCGCGAAAAGTTTTCCAGATACATTTTTTAATTATATAGATGCATTAAAAATTAAAAATATATATAGAAATAAATATTGAGTTTTTATTTTTAATTCTCGGTGATTGTTTTGTTTTACTAAACTTGATAATCAGGGATGAGGCTGAATAACAAATGATCTTTGTTTTTTTTCTTTAACTTAACGTAAATTAGGAGGAAGAGAGAGATGTAAATTACCACCAATTTGAAACCCAATTTTGTAATTAATTCTAATCTGTTGTAAAAGGAGGTCCCCTCCTGCGTGACCAAATAAATATAATAGTTCTTTCACAAATGCAAAAATTCAAGAAGTCTTCGAAACTTGGAATATAAGTCATTAAAAGCATAATATACACTGTTAAAATTTGAAGACGATTTACCAGACCAAACATGAAATAATTGCAATTAAAAATGAAATTTTTTATATATGGTAGATTGGGAAAGGGTGGGAAAATTATCATTATTTTATTTTTTTTCATTGATGGACTTTGACCATCTTGATGAAAAACTAATATTTGTTAGACTAATATATTCGGAGTAACTTAAAAAAAAATTGAAATTATTTACCACGTAGTTTTGATAAAAAATAAAAAAAAACATTTGGGCGATTATTTTTAGTGGAGGGGATATAAGATCAATCACTTGGAAACGATCCATTCATAAACAGGATATAGTAGTGTGAAAAGTACAGTCTCGTTAAAAAAACATAACCTAAAATTTTAGCACTGTATGTATAGAGTGGTTACGAGGCTAAAACTTTTTCTGTGGATTTTCGCGAAAGAACTACCTTAAAGTTAATATTGAATTAAATTTTTTAGAAATTTATAAATTTGAATTATAAAAAAAATTTAGCCTTTTAATTTGAGAAGGAATTCGCCCTCTTTTATAGGAAAATTATATATAAAAATAATATCGTCGCTGATCTTACAAAACCTCTTAAGTCCTAAATTTAAAGTTTGCCAGAAAACAAGAAAAAACATTTTAAACACGAATACATACAAATACAATGCAATATTTATTATTTGTCCGTAGCGCGAAATTAAATTGGAATAGAATAATAAGGCTTCAATAGACAGGCGCGCCGTGAAAAGTTGGTCGGTATAATACGTATTTGACCAAAAATCGGACTTGTGAGATTTTGTAAGATCAGTGACAATATACTAGCTGCGACGCCTGCCTTCGGCAAGAGTACTAGCTGAGGAGACCAAAAATCCTCCCGAGATATTTAATTAATAAACCTATGTACCACAATTGAATGCCAAAACTTAAAAACTCGAGAAGATAGAGAGCACTTTAAAAATTTAAAAATTTATCTCTTTCAGGGACAAATAGAGCAAAATAATCAAATATGTTTTTTGTATATTAATGCTTCACCTTTCTAAACTAAAACCATATCTATATCTTTTCTGGTTTAAGAGATCTTGAAAAACTCTGAAAACACATTTGGGGGCTCCTCTCCCATTAGGGTTCGAATTTCAAAAAATTCCTTCACCTAGTTCTTAGTAGTAGATTGGCGAATTTTTGATGAAAATAATAAAAAAAATATCTAATCTAATAATACCTAAAGATACAAATTTATGTGTCTAGAAGGCTTATAGTCCTATTGTACGATTAAGAATGGGTCACGTGGCCACCCCAGAAAACTTTTTCAATTTCATTTAAGAGACCCTCCTTTTTGTGATTGTGATGATACCCAAATGAGTGATGTCAATCACATTTTTCTTGGGTGCTCAAAAATTTTTGGAGCGATTGACTTATTTTATAAAAGATCTCAAAAAATACCATTCCCTACATCAATACAATTAATTCTTGCTTATTTCAATCCTGACTGTCATGAGATCGAGATACAAGAGGCAATAATTAAACTATTAATTGTATCAAAACTATTTATATAAATTTTAAAATTTTAAATGTTGATATATGATTATAATTGTACATATGTAAATATAAAAAAGTAAATACTGTAACTTTTTAAAAAACAAAAGGGCTGGCCAAATGGATTCATTTCAGAGGTCATTAAATAAAAAATTTTTCTTTAGCCAAAAATGGCGTTTTGTTTATTTTTTTATAAAAACAATCTTCTCTATTTATAGTTAATAAAAATGCCTGTCGAAAACCATATTCATATTCGTCATATTATGCTCTACCACTACGAGAAAGGATGGAAGGCAGCACAGTCATTTCGCGATCTCAACGAACTTTTTGGCGAAGGAACAATTACTGATAGTGCAGTACGGAAGTGGTTTGCCCGTTTCAAATCAGGTGACACTAGTTTGGAGGATAAAGAAGGAAGAGGTCGGCCTATCAGCCTGCACTATCAGTAATTGTTCCTTCGCCAAAAAGTTCGTTGAGATCGCGAAATGACTGTGCTGCCTTCCATCCTTTCTCGTAGTGGTAGAGCATAATATGACGAATATGAATATGGTTTTCGACACGCATTTTTATTAACTATAAATAGAGAAGATTGTTTTTATAAAAAAATAAACAAAACGCCATTTTTGGCTAAAGAAAAACGCGCCATTACAAACGTTCCATAATTATGCATCAACCTAATAATTGTACATATGTAAATATAAAAAAAGTAAATACTGTAACTTTTTAAAAAACAAAAGGAACTGGCCAAATGGATTCATTTCAGAGGTCATTAAATAAAAAAAAATAAAGTAAAAAAAAATTATGTGGGTCGCAGTAGATTGACGATGTAAAAATGCGCCACGAAGCTAAAAAGTTCGAAAAACACTAAGATAGAGAAAAAGAACCCCCATCAAATGCTCTATATATCTATAGAATAAAATTTTTGTTTTTATATACTTTATAAAATATAATATTTATGAATGAATGTCTTAATTTTATTCTATTAGTGTAAAATCTATTAAATGAAATGTTTTTATTAACAATTTCCAAAAAACCAACGATATTTTATACTGAATATGGTCAAACAATCTTTTAAAAACTATGTTGGGAATTTATATAAATAAATGAAAATAATTTATCGAAATTATTTCATTTGTTTCAATTAATAAAGATGAAGTTTGAAAAATATAAATTTTTAATTATATGTGAGATGGGCAAATTCTTATAATAGTAAACTGCGGATATTTTCAATAACTCTTTCGACATGAATTTAGGGAAAGATCAGCTGTTAAAGCACAATGTGATTTCGCACTTTGAAATATTGTTAAACATTAATTTTGCAAAATTTATTTAATAACTGTTCAAGAATTGATAAAAAATAGAATATAACACAAGATAATGATTATAAATTAAGGACGTTCCCTAATATAGCTCAGATGCAGTTCGCTCTTTCCCTTACTCTCGCATGCACAGAAAGGCAAAAATATTTTCACTATGACTTTTCTCGGATCTGGCAACATTGCATTCTTACCGACGCTAAAAGACAAAGAATAAAAAAAAATCACTTCATGAAACACCTCAATGACATATAACAGTATAGTTAGGTTAAGAGAATTAGCTAAAAATCTCAAATGCACTAGCTGCAGAAGTTTTTTAGATATGGAAAAATTGAGTGATTTAGTGCGACATTGCCAAGTCATGAGAGAAAAAATGAAAACCATCAAAAGTACCTAAATTTTAACATTTTTCATACAAAACGAATACGGCTTGATACAATTATTTTAACAAAAAATATTTGTTATATCTTCAGTTAATGATTCTCAGTTTTGCAAAATAATTTCAAGAAAATTACGATTGTTATTTAATGAAACAGTCGCTTTAACATCAACCGGATAGGGTTCGCGTGTTAAATATGCAAATTTCAATGGTCAATATTTACAAATTTAGTGCCGCAAGGACTATTGAAAAAAATTTCTACGTATAAAGAACACTTATAAATATGTCTATTCAAAGTTTTAAAAGGATTGCAAGAAAATCGATTTATTAGGGAACGTCCTTAAGATTAACTATCCAGTATTCTGGAACTAACATTTAGGGAAGGAGAAATTTATTTTGAATATTAATTTAATTTCTTATTTTATTATTTAAATTCGATATAACTGTGCTTATAGAATAATATATATACCTATATATAAATATTACCTACTATTTATATTAGTTCTTTTGATTGTCTATATAATTATTATTTTGTTTACTAGCTAGAGTTCCCTAATTTAAGTATATAATAAACTTGATTTTTATTATTTATTTTCAGATCTTACAATATAAAATAGAAAATGATTCTACTTTACTGATGGAATGCTTTGAAACCTTATCAAATTTTTCAAAGCTTCCTGAATTTAATTCTCTTTCTTCTCAAACAGCAGAGAAGGTTTTAAAAATATTAGCATTACCCTGGATAAATGAAATGAAATTTAAAAAATTATCAGTTGACTCTAGTATTTTGGGAATACTTGAAGTATGTAAACTTCACTTAAAAGGTATCATACATTTTTAAATAAAATTAAAATAAATCAAATTAATCTTAAAATAAAATTTTTCATTTAACTTTAGACACAAAACTTCAATGTTTTTTACTCCGAGCTCTTGCAGAGGCTGATACCACTTTAGGTCATGAATGGCGTTTTTATTTACTTCATCAACTTTTAACATCGCCAATTTCAGATCTTAGTAATGCTTGTTTTGAAGTCTTTCCCATTGCTCTTTTAAATCATCCAACTCCTTATAATATGGCTTATAAATTAATTGAACCAATTATTCCAAATACAACCGACATTCAACCACCTATTATTACAGCACTGTCATATATAATATCAGATCTGGTTTGCATTGTAGCAGGTACAACAATTTTGATTAGGTAAGTTTTCTAAAAGTCATATTTTTTATACAGGGTGGGGCATAAAGATCACACATTTTGAAGAGGTATAAAAAAATGAAAAAATTTAACTAGAAAAAAAACTGAATATATTTTTAAAAATAAAATAAAATAAATGATAATTTTTTGATTTGCACCTTCCTGTCCAAATACCTGCCAATGTACTTGATTACTAAAATAATATGGGTGCTATGGATTTTAATAATAAAATATTTTTCTTTAAATGTGTTTTAAACATTATTAGACACAAAAAAAGGGGGGGGGGGGATCAAAAATGAAAATTCTAGCCCTTTTGACCAAACTCAACCAAATTTTGTATATATATTCTGTGAACCCCCAGAAGGCTAGAAATGCAAAAACTAACCAAATTTTGTATACATAGTTTGGTCGAAATGGCTAGAATTTACATTTTCGGAGGGGGAGTCAAAAATAAAGATTCTAGCCCCTTTCGACCAAAGTCAACCAAATTTTGTATACATATTCTGTGGGCCCCCAGAAGGCTAGAAATGAAAAAACTAACCAAATTTTGTATACATAGTTTGGTCGAAATGGCTAGAATTTACATTTTCGGGGGGGGAGTCAAAAATAAAGATTCTAGCCCTTTCGACCAAACTCAACCAAATTTTGTATACATATTCTGTGGACCCCCAGAAAGCTAGAAATGCGAAAAATAACCATCCAAAATGGGGGGGGGGGTAAAAATGAAAATTCTAGCCCTTTCAACCAAACTATGTATGCAAAATTTGGTTAGTTTTTGCATTTCTAGCCTTCTGGGGGCCCACAGAATATGTATACAAAATTTGGTTGACTTTGGTCGAAAGGGCTAGAATTTTCATTTTTGACCCATTTTTGGGTAGTAAGTTTTTGCATTTCTAGTCTTTTTGGAGCCCATAGAATATGTATACAAAATTTAATAATAAAACTTGAGTAAGATACGAGGTAGGTTTCACAAAAAAGAAATAAAACAAAATTGAGTTTTGAATTCGATATATTTCGAGGGTTAGCCCATCATCAGGAGTCTAAGAAAACTGATTATATATTGGAAAAATAGTTTTACAAGTAAGAATTTTTAAAAAAAAATTTTAAATGTATGTGGTGAGGGGAAAGTAGGGGAAGAGGAGAAGTTGTTCTAAGAATTAATATTTTCTATTGAGATTTGAGCTGGCTGAAAGGGATCTATACCTGCTATTATAATAACGAATGGACAAGTACCTGAGAAGGTACAACTTGAAAGGTATATGAGAGAGTGCAATTACCCTAGTATATTCAATGTGCAAACAATGGAAGGAATGTTTATTTAATTTATTATAACATATAATCAATAATTGTATTTTTATACACTTCCAATTGATTATTTAAAATATTTGAATTATTAGAGAGGGCTATTTTTATCTCGGTGGATTCCAAGAGGTCCAATTTAAGGCCTTTTCTTTCAAAATGAATGGGGATAGGGTTATTATTAGAGGTTGAATGGTTAGATTCTCATTTCTAATCATCTGACATCTCCATTAGCTTATACCCTTAGATCATATGGAATCACTCCTGCTTTATACAACAACAACAATTTAGGCTCCCAATTAATTAACAATAAAATAGACAAAATTGATAAATTAGACAAATCAGGAGTGTATAAATTAACTTGTCAAGATTGTGATGCTTTTTATATTGGGCAGACAGGTCGCGCTTTCAAAATACGTTACTCCGAGCATGTAAGAGCCCTTAATCATCTCAACAAATCCGATAACATTAATTTAGATTCGACCTCAGCCTTCGCAATTCACTTACATGAATCTAACCATTCAACCTCTAATAATAACCCTATCCCCATTCATTTTGAAAGAAAAGGCCTTAAATTGGACCTCTTGGAATCCACCGAGATAAAAATAGCCCTCTCTAATAATTCAAATATTTTAAATAATCAATTGGAAGTGTATAAAAATACAATTATTGATTATATGTTATAATAAATTAAATAAACATTCCTTCCATTGTTTGCACATTGAATATACTAGGGTAATTGCACTCTCTCATATACCTTTCAAGTTGTACCTTCTCAGGTACTTGTCCATTCGTTATTATAATAGCAGGTATAGATCCCTTTCAGCCAGCTCAAATCTCAATAGAAAATATTAATTCTTAGAACAACTTCTCCTCTTCCCCTACTTTCCCCTCACCACATACATTTAAAATTTTTTTTTAAAAATTCTTACTTGTAAAACTATTTTTCCAATATATAATCAGTTTTCTTAGACTCCTGATGATGGGCTAACCCCCGAAATATATCGAATTCAAAACTCAATTTTGTTTTATTTCTTTTTTGTGAAACCTACCTCGTATCTTACTCAAGTTTTATTATTATATTAAAATGTTTCACCTAGAACCAACACCGAACTCCTTAAAAGTTATATACAAAATTTGGTTGAGTTTGGTCGAAAGGGCTAGAATTTTTCATTTTTGACCCCACCTTTTTTTTGTCTTCTTCTTTAAGTGCCATATCAGGTCTCCCTGACGTTTTGGCTCCTTTCCACATATACCTCTGCTGAGTGTGTTTACCTGTTTTTACACAGATATACGGGACCTACTTTTTAACGCCGGTTCCGAACGGCTAGTTTGGAGAGGCTACTAGACAATTATACTCTTGCTAGGTTGCCATTGCTTTCCAAGGGGAGGCGACTGCAAATATCTGCCGAGACTCGGTCTCGAACCACGTACTTCGAGTCAGCGACCCGACACTCTAGCCACTTAGCCACAGTCGCCTCTTTTTGTCTGTAAATGTTTAAAACACATTTTAAAAAATATATTTTTTGTTCTTTTCAAAAATATTCAGTTTTTTTCTAGTTAAATTTTTTCATTTTTTATATCTCTTCAAAATGTGGTAGATCTTTATGCCCCACCCTGTATTTGTTAAAACTCGTTTAATGTTACATTAACTACCCCTATTTCTAGATATTAATATTATATTATTATTTTTTAATTTTTAGAGAACTTAACGAAGAAAAGGTCGTTTTAAAACTTTTCTGTAATAAATGTAAAATATTATCTGATAACAGAGACAATAACTTTTCTGAAGATTGTAAAAACTTCGTCCCTTCAAATGAGGGCTTAGAACTTCTTCGTAATACGCTTCCACGTCTACTTGCATTTGTCAATTCGCCATTATCAAACGTCCGTCGTAATATTGCTAGAGCAGCATTGAGATTCTCAAATCATATGCATAATTTGCCTTGGTTTTACACCTCTGAATTGGCTTCACGCTTATTACAATTAGTCCAAGACCCTGAGTTAGAGGTTCGTCAGCAACTAGCAAAAGTGATCACACATTTAATATTTGATGGACGGTGGGTTGAAGCAAGGAAGGAAAATTGTGCCCGCCTTCGAGAAGAACATATTCCTCTGAGTCAAGCAGATCGTAAAGAACTCTCAACTAGTGAACCTCTGCTTGCCCAATGTTTTGAATTATTAACGAAGGCTAGCACAAATAGTCTTAATAATTCAGATGTAAACATACAAGAAACTTTAGTTATAACTTTAAAAGAAATAGGAAGGTAGAGTATTTTTTAGTGATTTAAAAATATTTTTCTTTAAATTCTTTATGTTGTAAAGAATTATGTATATTATGTATGTATATTTATGTTTTAGCGGACCTGTTAAAATTTAATTAAAATATATTCACCCCCCCCCCCCCACCCCTCAATTACGTCATCCAAAGTCCGAAAATTACACCAGTCGACAAAAATTTGTAACCGTAAATCTAACAATGGATTCCAGTAGTTTTATACCCCGATTATCATGCAATTTCCCGATTTTTTACAATAGGTCAGAGTTTAGAGATATTATTGCTCAAAACGACGAAAAAGGGCATTTTGACGTATTTTCGAATCCCATTAGATATTAAACAGCAATATTTTAAATCAAAATATTTTGTTGATGTAATAGAAAACTGCTTCCTCATTGATTTTCAAATTACCACTTGTTATTAGCTCAATTAGAACTCGAGTTATAATTAAAAAATTGAGACCATATGTTTTTATTTATATTTATTATCGTTTATAATTACGTAGTTTTATTAAATTGAAAGTTTTTGCCGAGAGTAGCAGAATTTTTATATATTGAAGGAGACAATAAAAGAGTAGTATCTTCTGCTGGAATTATAAATTTTATTTATTTATAACGAGACTATAGTTTTCCTGTGAATCCATTGTAATAGACTGATGAAGAGGGCAAAGCCCTCGAAACTATAGTCTCGTTATAAATAAATATAATTTATAATTCCAGCAGAAGACACACTCTTTTATTGTCTCCTTCAAAACGTAGTTTTAGTTTTTTAGTTATAACTCGAATTCTAATCGAATTAAAAACAAGTGGTAATTTGAAAATCAAAGAGGAAGCTGTTTTCTATTACGTCAATAAAATATTTTGATTTCAAGTATTGCTGTTTAATATCTAATGGGACTCGAAAATAGGTCAAAAATGCCTTTTTTGACCGATAAAATATCTCAAAACTCTGACCTGCTGTAAAAAATCGGGAAATTGTATGATAATCTATATATATAAAATTAAGGTTTTGTCTGTACATTGGTCCAAATCACGCCAAATTTTGGTTGCACACGTTTCAAGCAAAGTTATGAACGAAAACACCCTGAACAAAATTCCTGTCTGTCTGTCTGTTTCAGTGGTTTCCGAAAAGTTGCTCACGATTCACGTAAAAACGGCTAAAGGGATTATTATGAAATTTCATATTTACATCAGATGTCTTCTAACTTACGTTTTTAGCTATATAACGTTTTGATATTTTGACCCCAAAAGGGGGTTGGGGGGGGGGGGCGACACGAATGAAAATTATCAAATAACTCCTAAACTATTAACCCTATGGCAAATTTTATAATAAACAAAGTTGTAGAGGATGTGATTTCTGACAACTTTTGTTTAAAAAAATTTCCCAAAAAACCACTCAAAAAGGGGGGAGGGTGAAAAAATGTAAATTCTTGCCCTTGGAGCAAACTCAACCAAATTTTGTATACATGATCTCTGGGCCTCTACAGAGCTAGAAATGCAAAAACTAACAACCCAAAATGGGGGGGGGTCAAAAAATGAAAATTCTTTCTCTTGGGCCAAACTCAACCAAATTTTGTATACATAATCTGTGGGTCACTAGAAGCCTAGAAATGCAAAAACTGGGTGCGGATTGTGGGTGCGGGGGTGGGGTGAGGGTGAGGAGTGATCCGGAGTATGGTGGGGGTGCGGGGTGGAGTCCAGTGGGCATAGCGGGGGTGGGGCCCAGGAGGCTAGGCGGGGGTGTGGTGCGCAGGGTTGGAGGGCACTGGGTAGGGTCCGGGGTGGATGGGGTGCCGGGTCCGAGGTGGGTGGGGTGCGGGTGGTGGTGTGGAGGCGGGGGTTTGGAACGGGTGCATGGTGCGGGGGCGGGGGTGCTGGAGGGGTTTTGGGGTGGGGTGTTAGTGGGTTAGGGTGTGGAATGGAGTGTTGGGGTGGTGGTGTGGGGGCGGGGGGATCCAGGGGGCGTGCCTTGCAGCTAGTCAGCATATAAAACTCTACTGGAATCCATAGTTAGGTTTACGGTTACAAAATTTTTGTTTAATTTTTGTCGAGCAGTGTTATTATTTCCCTGCCTTGGGCCTTAATCTTAACAGACTTCGTCTAAAGACTTATCAATTAAATTAAATTAGAGAATAAAGAAAAGATTTTATTATAGACTAGCTACTATAGATCTTGCTAGCCATATGGCATGCCTCCTGTACCACAGCCCTTGAACCCCACCCTTACACCCCACTCCCATCCACCTAGAACCCCCACACCATACACCCGTGCCCAACCCCCGCCCCCACACCACTACCGCCCCACTACGTCTCTGGACCCTCACCTGAACCCCCACTCCACCAACCCTGCACTACCACCACAGCACCCCACCCACATCGGACTCCACCCCCTGCACCCCCACCCTACTCTGCCTTACTCTCTCACCCCACCCCCATTCCACCCCCGCACCCCATATCCTAACCCACCTCCCCACTCCATTCCGCACCAGCACCCCACTCCCGCACCCAGTTTTTGCATTTCTAGCCTTCTAGTGAGCCATAGATTATTTATACAAAATTTGGTTTAGTTTGGTCCAAGAGTAAGAATATTCATTTTTTGACCCCCCCCCCCGATTTTTGAGTTGTTAGTTTTTGCAATTCTAGCCTTCTAGTGACCCAGGCAAGAATTGACGTTTTCACCCCCCCCCCCTTTGGGGGGGGGGGTGATTTTTTTTAACAAAAGGTGTCAGAAATCACATCCCCTATAACTTTGCTTATAATAAAATTTGCCGTAGGGTTATTAGTTTAGGAGTTATTTGATCATTTTTCATTCGTGCCCCCCCCCCCAACCCCTTTTGGGATTTATTTGGCGTGATTTGAAGCAATGTACAGACAAAACCTTAATTTTATATATATATAGATAAAAGGAAGAGTCGCAAAAAATAAATAAAAAGAGGGTTAATGATTTAATAAATGAAATTTAACCTTCATAAAGAATTTATGTTGAAGTTTGAGTGCAAGGGTCAGTAGCTTAATTTATTTATTTTTAACATTTTTTTAGCGTTCCATTGGATTGTGTCTTATATCCAACAATTTCCTTAATGTTGCTCTTTGTTGCACATCCTTTTTCTTCAATGGCCAAAGTTGTTAAAATCTACATTAAAGATATAGCGAAAGCTCACAATCTAAAACCTGTCCATCTTTATAATCGCTATAAAAAAGAACTTGCTAAAGTATACTATCAAAAATTATCATATTATTAAAAATTATTTTTCTATTAAAAATTATAATCTATTTATTTTTATTTTTTTAGCTCATTGTTAATATTATTGTTGCAAATAATTTAACTGTGGGTTATAGTCTTTTAAAAACTGCTAGTAAAATTGCAAATGCATTTTGTATTCAAAGTGGCAGACAAATGATTTCTTCTGATACTCGGTTAGTTTGATTATATTTGAAAATAAACATTGAGAAATATCTGAAAATTTCACTAAATAACTAATGTTATAATTTTTTTTTTTTAGATATTTTGTTTCATATTTTCTTCCGGCTATAATGAGACATAAAAAAGCTTATAATTTATTAACTGATCTGGCGCAAATTAATAGTATAAGCCTGCAAAAGCTATTTCGGAATGAATTTGCAAATATCTATACATATACATATCTTTATGAAAATGACATATTATTTGACGAATGTATTTGTTTCATACAATCACAATCGAATTATTCGTTTAAAGATTTGCGACAAGTTTCTCTAACAGTAAGTTTCACAGAGATGATCATTAACTAATTTTATTTTTTAGGGGTACCGTATAAAAGTAAAGGGAAACCTTATTAGTCTCACTATAATGTCTGTCGAAGCATTGTAGCTTGTAAACCAAAGAAGATACAAACTTAAAATTTACAAATTAAATGTGTTTATTTTTCTTGAAATCAAAAATCTTAATACAATTTTAATCAGATGATGTTTTTTTTGGGTCGAAAATAAAAAAAATATTTTTTATCATAGGATAAAAATATTTTTTTATTTATAAATAAATCTTTATTCCTCGACCTGCTTAGAGCACAAGTCCTCGGTGGCTAGGTCCTCCAAACATCAATACAATCTAGCTACAATACATTAACAAACATTAATACAAATTAACTACAACAATTTGGGGGGGGGGGTCGATAGGCTAGGCGGTAGCGTGACAGCGAGCTAACCAGGGGACCCGGGTTCGAATCCGACTCGAGGCAGCCAGCTAAAATTTGACCCCCGGGGGTAGAGACAAATTTTAAAAATATAGCTAGTATCGTAATTAGGCTTATGGCTGGAAAGGCCGAAAAGCCAAAAAAAAAAAAAAAAAAAAAAACTACAACAATTTAACAAATAATAAACAAGTACAAAAAAAGGGAAAAGGAAAAAAATAGAAATGTATGCGTATTAACAAATAACATGACCATAGATTTCCATCAAAAGACAAAAAGTAATTTAAAAATTCCCCTCAAAACCCCGTTACCAGGAGCAAGCGACGCTTTAACCACCCCCGGCATTTGCCATAAGTTGTTAAGAAAACCTGGTCAAAACCTTAACAAGGATGGTATGATCATGAGGAGTGAACTATCAGCATAAAGATTTTTAAGTAGACTAAATTTCTTTCCCTTTAAAATGACACTGTGGGAGGTTCCAAAGTACCGGTTAGTAATCGGATTTTTTTACGTAACAGAAATCCAAAAGAGTTTATGAAAAAAATTTGACAAATTCTTTTATTATCTACTTATGAACGACAAATGAGGACGATTTTGATATCTCAAGCATGGATGATATAATAATTTTTCTTAATAGAAAAAAATTATTACTAGATCTTCTATTTATTAGAATTTTAACACGGGTGTCATAATTCTTTGGATAGAGCGTCTGTCGAGAGCATAAGGTCTTTTATTCAAATCCGGATAGGGATCCTTTTTTTTATAATATGTCTAATATTTACAAAAAGAAATAAATTAAATATTTCTTACAATTTTTTTTTTACTATTAAGTAAATACCTAATAATTATACAAAATAGGTATCTCAGGATTCGATGAAGGCAGTCCGGAAATAAAAAAGAAAACTACTTACTTCCAACAAATAATATTTATTGGAAATATTTTCCCTTATAATATTGTAGTGTCTTTTTACTTTATCCAATGCGAAGCATGGGTAAGTTATTGTAATCGGTCTCGCGGCAAGAGCGACTTCAAAGCCTCCTCAGGTAAAGACTACGGAACCCATGGTCTCAATTAAAGTCACAAATTGTAGTATTCAATTAGGTTGAATTTTAGCACGTGACGGTTTTGCCAAAAATTACATGGTCTCGTCCAGAGGCCAAAAAGTGCAATTTTTTCATTTAGTCTGTGCGGACGATTTTTTCCACACCGTTGCACTGATTGAAATGAAATTGAAAACCTACCATTACTTTAACAAAATGAAGTGCTGATTATTTTTTGGTACATATCGATCCACAAACATTAGTACTTTATTCCAGTACTTTTTTAGTTTTTTCTAAATATCTTGAAAATGACTTAACGAATTTTGATGAAATTTAAAATGCTAATTAACTATCTTGGGGACCACAAAAAAGGTTAAATAAAGTTTTTAGTAAAATTATATTTTAAAGTACTTTACTCTAGAGTAAGATAGTACTTTTTTTAAATTCTTTATTATTTTATTTTAAACATGGACCGAAAATAGCCAGTGTTATCTGATTAATAATAAAGGAATAACCATATTGATATTTCAAATGACTTTGGATAAAGTTTAGCAACGATCTGTTGCAGTTTATTTATTTCTTGACTGCCTTCATCCAATCCTGAGATATTAATCTATCTGTTCGTGAGAACATCCACAATAAGAGAAATAATTAGAATTTGAAGAATAGTAGTTTTTATTAATGGAAAGAAACGTGTAAATAAATAGGAAAAAAGCAGAGCACAACAAAATAAATATAAATGTGAAAGTAAAAACAGTCTCCCTGGCTACGAATACAGAAGGTTTCAAGTAGGCAATGCCTTACGACCGAACACTATCAGTCCGTCTTCATAGAAAAACTTCTAAGGTATAAATAGGTATTTTGTTCTATTTTCTGCATTTTTAAAAAATACTACTTAATAATATAACATAATCAGCTAAAAGTCTTAAATTAGGTTTCAAATAAGAATTTGTTAATATCTACTGTACGGAACCTCGGTAAGTGAGTCCCGATCGCGATTTGGCTGCTTTTTTTACTTTCCAAAATATTGTTTTTATTTTTTATTTTAATTAAGAAAAAATCGATAGATTATTTATAATTTCTTATCAATAATAATAAAATTTTTAAATCTTTTCAGAATATTTTAAATGAATTGCTTATTGAATATGACAGTAACGAAGAAAAAGTTATTCGTATCTTAAAAGATATTGCCAGAGATGATGCTGATTATGCAGGTCCCCGTGAAAACATGAACAAAGAAGCCATCGTAAGTTTAAATTGAATTAAATTCTACATTTTGGTTCTTTCAAAAAATCATCGTTTTCTGTATTAAAGGCCTCTTTATTTTATATTCATATTCTATACTGGTTTTCTTGATCTTATGGCAAACCTTTTCGAAATTCTTATTTAACAGCCTAATCATCAAAGCATCATTTTCTTTTAAGTTATATTAGTAATTCAAATATTTAGTTTTATATATTTTTCTTCTATTCAGTGGAAAAAACTTATTTTTACATGTCTTTCCATAAATTATAAAATATAATATAAAGTAAAATATTAAAAATGTTATTAATTAAGGTAGTTCTTTCGCGACAATCCACACAAAAAGTTTTAGCCTCATAACCACTCTATACATATGAACGGTGCTAAAATTTTATGTTATGTTTTTTTAACATGTCTGTACTTTTTACACTACTATATCCTCTTTATGTATGGATCGTTTTCAAGCGATTGATCTTATATCCCCTCCACTAAAAATAATCGCCCAAATATGTTTTTTTTTGTCTTTTTTATCAAAACTACTAGCTAAATAATTTCAATTTTTTTTAAGTTACTCCGAATATATTATTCTAACAAATATTAGTTTTTCATCAAGATGGTGAAAGTCCTTCAATGAAAAAAAATAAAATAATGATCATTTTCCCACTCTTTCCCAATCTACCATATGTAAAAAATTTCATTTTTAATTGCAATTATTTCATGTTTGGTGTGGTAAATCGTCTTCAAATTTTAACAATGTGTTTATTATGCTTTTAATGACTTATATTCCAAGTTTCGAAGACTTCTTGAATTTTTCCATTTGTGAAAGAACTATCTTAAAGGAGACATTAAAAGAGTGTGTTATTATTTATTTAAAAATATAATCTCTTTTTTTTCTTTTACAGGCTCAATTTCTTCAACAAAGATTTTTAGGAATTCTCATTCATTTTGACTCTTGTTTGGTTACACATAAAAGTTGTGAATCGGATAAAAAAAAAGCTCTTCGGTCACTTCCACGCCTTATTAGATTAATGGGAACAAATTATATTACGCCTGTTCGATTCAAAATTTTAGCAACATTAAGAACAGCCCTTAAACTAAATTATAGCAATTTTCCTGATCTCAATTGTGATGCCTGGCTCGCATTTGTTCATAAGTAAATAAATGAATAAATATTTATATATGATATAAAATAATAATGAATATTTAATTATTTCATATATTATAATTTTTAGTGTTGATGTAAATAGCATTGGACCTATATTGAGTATAATTTTCGCTTCTCTTCTACCATTATTGAAGGATTTTCCAAGTGAAGTCGATATTATTTTCAGATATTTAATTATTAAAAACGAAAGTGTAGTTTCAGCGCATATAAAAGAACTTTATTTTGTGCCTAATCATCCGGCAATTGAAGATATTTATCGTATAATTCACAAGCACGTTGAATTAAATAGGTAAATTTGCAGCTTTTATTAATACAAGTACTACTCTTATTACCAAATTGACACCGAAGACCAGGGGTGCCCAACCTCTCAAAAACTGCGGGCCACAAAAATAAAATTTAACGGGAAGTGTTATTAAACAAATTTGGTTCTTTTTGACTCATAGTGTTGTGTTTTGTTACAAAAACTGGGTTTTCAAGGTGTAATTGGTTTGTATTACAAATTTTAAGTGGTTTTATTAACGGGATTCGACAAGCTAATTATTCATTTGGTACTCACAATTGTGTCGTTTATTATAATAGTGGTGTAACTCCATGAAAGTGAATTTGGAGATAACGAGCTTTTTGCAAATTGATGTATAGGGAAATAAAGACAAGTATTCATTCAGTGTTTTTTATTTTTTATTGTTTAATACAAATCAAAGATTTTATTTGTTTTAACTTACAAAATAAAGCTAAAACTAATTAAATAAATGAACTTAAACTTTTTTCTTGAGTTTTAATTCTGCACTTTTACTTCCCTGAGTAAACTAGTAGTGCCTTTTATGGGCTTTTAATGCAATATTTGGAGTTGCTTCTCTTTTATAATGCAAGATATGGCTAAATGTGATACCATCAAGGATGTTGCAGCCGAAACTATTGTTGGGTAGCCCTCAGCCACAACACACTATTTGGTTATCGAAAATGGACTGTATAGGTTTAAAGATTGCCGGTTCGGCCACCCCTTTTAGATAAATTCCAGGTGTTTGGCAGTAATATAGGATGTGGTACTCACCCTTTTGTGCGCGAACACCCGCTAATGGTCGACAGATCAACGTGGATGGAGGTGGCCACCTTGCGTCTTGTGTCTTTTTGTCAACACACCTATTTGCGCGATCGACTTGTACTATTCTTCGAAGGCAGTAAACGCCACACGGGAGAAGGATGGAGAGAAAGAGAGCAGAGTCCTAAATTGACCCTAGCCAACCTATGATATGCTTGATTCTGGTCCCAACAAAGAAAAAAATGAAATTTAAAAAAAATGGAGTTACACCACTATTATATTAAACGACGTATTATTAATGTTTTCATACAGATTATTATTATTTGTAATTAAACTATATTCAAACGCCTCCCAATCGATCACAAACCCAAAGGTTGAATATTATTTTTTCTTTACCCCGGAACGTAATCACAACGAAACAACGTCGCAAGAAAATTATAAATTAAATTAGAGAACAAAGAAAATATTTTTTATTATAGATAAAAGGATCAGCCGGAGTTCGAACTCGGGATCTTCACAATGTCTGGTGCGATGCTTTTTATAAGACCATAGCTCCTATATCCTCTTAGTCACTGATCCCCGAACTCAAGCTAATACCTAATGTCTATATGAATTTGGAATTTCATTTTTATTTAATCTTTAATCTCTTCTTTATTCATTTTCATGGCTCTGTAGTGGCCTGACATAATAATTAAACCATTTTCAAAGGTATTAGCTTGAGTTCGGGGATCAGTGGCTATGAGGATATAGGAGGTATGCTCTTATAAAAACCATCGCACCGGAGACATGCGAAGAATCCGGGTTCGAACCTCGGCTGATCCTTTTGTCTAAAATTAATAATCTTTTCTTTGTTCTCTAATTTAATTTAATTAATTGTAATATCTTTAAGCTTGTAAATTTTTTTTTATAATAAATATTTTATAATTTTATATTTTATATTTATATTATAATTTAATATTAATGATTTAATATTATAATAATATTATATTATAATTTTATATTTACAATAAATACAATTTTGTTAAAAAAATTGATTTTATAAATTACTAAGTATTTTATAATAATCAATGAAAAAAGTTGTAAAAATATTTTTGAGTCACGAACCATGGGTTGGGCATGCCTGTCGAAGGCTTTGACTTAGGGCCAGTTGTATGTCGGTTGGTAAACTCTTTTTAAACGTTGACCAAAGGTGACGTGTGCCCAAAGGTGAATTCTAAGGATTTACCCTTTGTCAACGTTTAAAAAGAGTTTACCAACCGACATACAACTGGCCCTTAGTGATATTTGCAATTATATCTTTATGTTATATTTTTTATAGGCCAAAAGACATTAAAGCTAGAATCCATGAATTAGTTACATATATTTCCCACGAAAATTTGGATGTACGAATGTATGGTTTAGAAGATCTTCGTAAATACCTAAGTGAGCATCGTGGAACCCTTCGAAGTTATATAGAATCCACCGATATAGCTCAACCTGCATTCAATGAGGTGAAAGATACTATTATTTTTTTATATTTTTCAAAGTAATTACATTTTTATCTTTTTTTTTAGTTATTAGAAACACTTGTGTTCGGATGTAGAGAAGCTGAACCAGATCTCAGTATTAGTTTTCTTGAATGTTTGGGCGAAATCGGAGCTATTGATCCTGGAAATTTACCACGAAATATTAAATTACAAAGTATTCTTTGAATAAATATATTTTGATTTTTACTCTAAATAAAAAATAAATATTAATTTTAGATAATAGCGAATTTCCGTTAAGCGTCAATTGTCAATCTTTTGGTTGTGCAGCTTTAAATCATTTAGCAAAGGCTTATATGTCAACTACGCTCACACAAAGACTGGATGCATTTTCACTAGCTATGCAGGTATACTATTTTTAATTAAATTATTTAAAAATTTGAAAAAATTTTACAATATATTTTAGGAACTTCTTAAAGTTTATGATATTTCTCCAAATGGACCACCAGCAAAAAGCGCAGCTTGGCATAGCTTTCCGGATAGAACTATAGAAATCATGGCCCCTTTATTATCTTCATATTATACTAGCACATCTCCGTTGAATAGACAATTTCCTCATCCTATCTATGGATCCAACTTTAGTTCCTCACTTTTGGAATGGGGAAGTAATTTAGCAACTTTATTAATAAACAAAATTGAAGAGCCTGGGATTGTCGCAGTATTTGAGCCAAGTCTTCTGAGTTGTAAGCAAGATTTACCAACTCTTCAGTTCTTTCTTCCATATATAATATGTAAGTTGATTTTTTCGAAGTATAGAAAGAGTATATATAACTTGAAAGTTTATATTAGGAAAATAAGGACAAGTTTTTGTGTGTGACTTATATATAAGGATTTCAACAAATATTTTACAATTGATTTTTTTTTAACAGTACATGTAATTTTATTATGTGATGAAACAACTAAAACGAAACTCGCAGAAGAACTACAATTATTAATTTATGAGCGAGAAAAATGTCTTCAACTCGCCAATGCAGCTCGGCTTAGTATCCCAGTTTGGACTGAAGATTATTCTAAATTTCCTTCTTCAAGAGGACACAATTCTGCTAATTTTGCTCTTTGTACCAAAACAGTTTATTCCCTAATTGATTTTTTACATCGTTGGATTCTTGAATGGAAAATAACTTGGACCCATAAACGTCAGGATTTGGAAAGTGCTCGATTAACTCAAGATGATTATAAAAAAGTTCAAGGTATATATATGATTATTTTAAAAACTTAAAATAAATTAATAATTTTCCCCGCAAGCAGACGAAGCCTTCCTGTCTGACGGTCTTACTATAAATTCCCTCGAAATTTGTTCAAATATGAGCCATTAAAAAAAAAAAAACATTTTCTGAGAACAATTTTAACAAGAAATAAAAATAACTAATACGAATGCGCTGGCATATGGCATTTTCGTCGTGTAAATGTGGCTACACACGTAACAGCAAACTTGACAAGTATGCATGATCAATCTTTTTGCACAAGTACGGTAAATTTCCCCGCGGCACCACACGGTACAAGTATGCTTGCACAGGCGCCACTTTGCTCTTGGACGATGAGGAGTTCGGACGACGATTTTCTTATTTTTTCTTTTCTTTTCTATAATTTGTCCTAAAGGCATTTATCTTTTTAACAACTGGATCCTTATCGGCGTTGTTATCGATTAATCTGTATCTACTTAAGGAGGTTCTTTCGCGACAATCCACACAAAAAGTTTTAGCTTCGAAACCACTCTATAAATCTGAACGGAACTAAAATTTTAGGTTATGTTTTTTTAACGTGACTGTCCACCCACTCTACGAAATCTCTATATGGATACACACATACTAGTTGGATCGTTTCCAAGCCATTGTGCTTATATCCCCTCCACTAAAAATAATCGCCCAAATATGTTTTTTTTGTTTTTTATCAAAACTACGTGGTAAATAATTTCAATTTTTTTTAAGTTACTCCGAATATATTATTCTAACAAATATTAGTTTTTCATCAAGATGGCGAAAGTCCTTCAATGAAAAAAATAAAATAATGATCATTTCCCCACCCTTTTCCTATCTACCCTATGTTAAAAATTTCATTTTTAATTGCAATTATTTCAGGTTTGGTTTGGTAAATCGTCTTTAAATTTGAACAGTATGTGTATTATGATTTTAATGGCTTATATTCCAAGTTTCAAAGACTCCTTGAATTTTTGAATTTGTGAAAGAACTACATTAACAAGAGATCGTAAGCTGCATCCCTCTTCGCCCTATCTTGATACTCTGATGATTTAATTCGCCAAAGACATGGTTGATTTTTGTATTCGAGTAATTCTCGGTTGACTTTCTTCAGATCTCTAGTCATGATGATTCGTCTAGAGCTCACTCACGAGTATAACGTTTACTTGTCCAAATCGGCACGTCCTAGGTACGCGCGGCTTGCACAAGTTTGCACGATCAAAATTCAATCAAGCATCAAGCGACTTGTACAAGTTAAATACTTGCGCAAAATTATCCTACAGACGCTAAAGCATACTTGTGCAAAAAGATTCATCATGCATACTTGTCAAGTTTGCAGTTACGTGTGTAACCTTAAGTTAGAGAGAAGAAAATTCCTTCTTTATGATTTCGTAAAAATCGGTTCTTGTTTCGGTTCCTTCCGGACTTTCTTTTATAAATTTGTATAATGACAAGCGCAGGGCTCAGATGTTAGTCTAAAATATGATTTTTTTTTTTTTAATATATATTCACACTTCTGCAAAGTTTTAAAGAAATCTTTCCACATATAGTTCAAATCTCACTTTACTCTATCAGGGCCAACCCGTGCCCAGCGCTGTAATGAATGTGGCCCAATATAAAATTATGAACTTCCTTAAAACATTTCTTGTACTTAATTTTTGTGACAAAATGCCGTTATAAATAGTCTTTGAAGTGTTTGTCGGATTCCTCGGATTAATTTCACAGCTTTAAATCTTCATTTTCGTCAGTACACCCAATGGTAGGCGATCCGAGGGGTGTACACCAACCCGGAGCCAAAACCCTGATGGTCGGGAATTTAAAACTTACAAGTTTGTATCTTATTTAATTTACGAACCACTATGCTCTGACAGACAGACATTGCATCAACACCAATAGGGTCCCTTTATACTTTTGAAATGTAAGCCTAAAAACAAAGATTTCAAATATTTATTTTAATTTTCAGAATTTGTAGATCAATTTTCTAAATTAACTATTGCAACAGGAAGCTACGAATGCCAAGAATATGCACGTTCTTTAATGTATATGGAATTGTATGTACGTCAAAATCCTAAAGAGTTAC
Organism: Forficula auricularia; assembly: GCA_024734495.1. Classification (NCBI taxonomy): domain Eukaryota; kingdom Metazoa; phylum Arthropoda; class Insecta; order Dermaptera; family Forficulidae; genus Forficula; species Forficula auricularia. Next base: position 4,213,670 of record JALMQS010000069.1, on the reverse strand, counting down.
ATGATCATTTATGGTTATTAACAGTAAGTTATATTTATTTTAATGAAAATAAATTATTTCTTATAAGAATAATATTTGAATTCACTGCATTCATAAATAAATTTTAATTTAATTTTCTTCATTATCCAAATAGATCGCTTTGTTAATATATTATATTATCTAAGCTAAGAACTTTTATAATCTTTCATATTTTTATATTAAAAATATTATTAGCCCAGTCTTTAGAGGCTAATCTTTTCATTTAATAAATTTATTAATTTTTATTTTTTAAATATAAATTCATACAACTCAGATTTATAAAAATATATAATTTATTAACCAAAATGAATGAACTTAGGTCGTATCAAAGATTTTAATAGATATGCTTATATTGCATGTAGGAGGGTCTTGTCCCCTCGGGAGTCGAACCCAAGCACTAGTACGCTTTCCTCAAGGGTCTGACTAGTTGCCCGGAAAGCGTTGGGTTCGACTCCCGAGGGAACAAGACCCTCCTACATGCAATGTAGGCATATCTATTAAAATCTTTGATTTGACTTAAATTCATTTTCGTTAATAAAATTGATTAAATATCGCGAGATTTTGAGAATAAATTCGAACTTTCTTTCTTAAATAGACACTCATTTCCTTGCATTTATCCTATCTTATCTTATTATATTAAACGAGCAATTCTTGTATATACCTTATATATAGAATCGGTTTCTCGAAAACGGCTATAACGATTTCGATGAAATTTAGGTGTTAGGGGGTTTGTGTTGACAATTCGATCTGTCACGGTCTCATCTTCGGCTAAGTTGTTGGGAGGGAAGTGGTTTCGGGGACGGAGGCGGAATTGGGGTGGGGTGGGGGTCTAGGTGGAGGGTGGAGGGGTGCAGGAGTTAGGGTGAAGTAGTGGGGGTCCTGGGGCGAGGGGGGGGGGTTCGGGGATTAATATATAGCTTTTAACTGAAGCAAAAAGTTACCGAGCATAAGTTTACTTTTTTCATTTATATATTTTAATTTTAGAAAATATATGCCCAGTTGGATGAAACTGATGCCGTGGCAGGAATTCGAGCTCTCCAGGAACAGGAACAGAGCCTAGAAGAACTTATTCTTTCCCATGAAGTTACAGGGCAATACCATGACGCATTGGCATGCTATGAACGGTTGGCACATGATCAAGGACTTGCACCAATTTTCATGCAAGGTCTTGTTCAATGTTATTTGCATTTGAATCTTCCATTTTCTTCACTCAATATTGCACAAGGGGTCATTGCTGAAGGATACAACATAGATCATTTAATGCAAGAACAGGAGGCCGAGATGCTCTGGAGGATGTCCCGATTTGATGAACTTGAACGACTTGATTTCACTTGTAATAGTGGCTTCTTTGGAGTAGACTTAGGTAGAGCTTTGGTTTCTCTTCGTCAAGGTGCCCTGGATCAGCTTAACTTACATCTTAGAGATTCAAAAAATCATGTTTTACAAGCACTTCGAGTTGTGAGTGTGGACAGGGGAGGTTATCAACAAGGATACAAGCATGTAGTTAGGCTCCATATATTATCAGAAATCGAGAAAATATCAAATCTTGTAACACAAATGAAAGATATAAGCGGAGACGAAGAAAAAGGGATTTCTCTTTATAAGGAATTTGCTGATGAATGGTCTGATAGACTTCGTTTAATGCAACCTTCAACTCGTATAATAGAACCAGTACTTGGACTAAGGAGAACCTTGCTTGAGATTGCATGCAAGTCATTTGAAGAAAATAATGTTCCTTCTAATGTTAAGAAATCTTTCATGATGGAAATTGGACAATGTTGGCTCAAAAGCGCTGAAGTTGCGAGAAAGTAAGATATTTTAAGATATTATACTCTTATGGAATTTATAGCTTTCAATTATTTTTAAATATTTTACTTTTAAATACTTTTTATATTAAGTTTATACTCGGTGTTTATTTTCAAGTGTACATTATTACTACTAGTTTTGTTATTAAAATGGGGATATGAAGTCAGTTAAATAGAAAAACTAGTAGAATTTTTTGCAAGATGTTTCTACCCCTATTAAAATAATTTCGGATCTCATCTATTGTTTCATAAATTTTGAATTTTTAGTTATAATGTGTATTATAATTTTTTCTTCTTCAGTATTGAATTGACTAACAAAGTATAATAAAACATACAGGATATTCCAATAAAAAAAAATATGATTTTGAATGTAACTTAAAAATGGAATGCCCAATGTAATCTATATATACAAAATTAAGGTTTTGTCTGTACTTTGGTGCAAATTTCATCCAATTTTGGATGCACAAGTTTCAAGCAAAGTTATTAAAGGAAACACCTTCAAAAAAATTCATATCTGTCTGTTTTCCTTACTACTTGGCATAAAAACTGCTAGAGATATTCTTATGAAATTTTGTATTTGGATCAGATGTCTTCTAACTTAAAATCTAAGCTATAGAATATTTTAATATTTTGACCCCAAAAGGGGGATTTGGGGGATCAATAATGGAAATTATAAAATAACACCCATACTCTTAACTCTACGGGAAATTTTGTCAGAAGTAAAGTTATAGAGGATGTGATTTCTAAAAACTTTTGTTTAAAAAAATTCTAGAAGACTAGAAATGCAAAAACTAATCACCCAAAATGGGGGAGGGGGGGTGTCAAAAAACTAAAATTCCAAGCCTTTGGACCAAACTCAACCAAAATTTGTATACACAATCTGTGGACCCCTAAGGAACTAGAAACTCAACCAAAATGGGTGGAGGTTCACAAATTTTAATCCTCTACCCGGGTTTGTGGACCTCCACCCATTAGAAAGTACATATATAAATAGAAAAAGAATTAAACCTCCTCACGGGCTGGTAGGGTTCGGGGGTTGATCAGAGTTGCGAAGGGGGAAGAGGATATGGTCTAGAAGTCATTTGGAGGGGGATTCAAGGCAGGGGGACGAACAGGCGGGCTTCGTAGCTAGTCATCCCAGTAATCGACTCAACAAAATGTTCTACTAGTTTGCCTATTTAACTGACTTAGTAGCTCCAATAAAAGTTAGCTATAATACGCACTTGAAAATGAACACCCGATATATGGAAAATTTTTGTGGAGTTGTCAATTATTTACGCCTTCATTACATCCATAGGGATAACTTATATCAGCAAGCATATAACTATATTCTTAATACTGAAAAATACAATCCCAAAGAATTATTTATTGAAAAAGCAAAATTGCATTGGGATAAAGAAGAACAAGAACAAGCTTTTATGACCCTGAAAAGAGGTATTCAAACCCATTTTCCTGATGCTGATACATTCAAATCATTACCTCCATCTGAACGAGTAGAAGATAAAAAACTTTGTGCTCAAGTAAATGATTTCTACTTTTAAATATTTTAAACCTAAGATTAAATTAATTACAAACCATGTTTTTATATTTAAGGCTAAATTATTAATTGCATCGTATAACGATGAAATGGTTAATGTAGATGTTGAAGTTAATATAACCAACTATAAAGCAGCTGTAGAAGTTTGTCGGCAATGGGAAAAAAGTATGGTTTCACAAGCTCAATATTATGATCGAGTATTCGCTAGTATGCATGCGGATACAAAAGACACATCAGGCGGGTAATTATATTAAAAATATGAATATCTTTTTCTTTTTTCCTGCTTTACCCCGAAACTCTGCAAGGGGTTTGAAAGCTTTCTCTTTTTTTTTGAAATAACATTGATACAAGAAGAAGTTGCACCAAAAAGATACAACCTCTGTAGCCCGGGGAGGATCCTTGTATCGTGAAAAAAGAAAAAACTTCAGGAATTGGGTCGGAGTTGAACTTATCTGTAGATGTGGGTCTTGAAAGACTGAAGGTTAGGTATATGTAGCTGGAAAGATGGCAGCGGGAAGCGAGTTCGAGTCCGTCAAAGTCATAGAGATAAACGAATTAGCGAAATTGATGAAATATTATCTTTTTCTACTAAAACTGCAGTTCCTCAGAGCTCTGTCATTTCTCCCACACTTTTTCTTATCTAAATAAATAAATTTTTATTTCTCGACATGCTTAGAGGCACAAGTCCTCAGTGGCAATCAGGCATCAATACACATTTAATTACAACAAATTATGAAATAAACAAGTACTATTACAACAAATTAACAAATAATAAAAACAAGTACAACAAAAAAAAATCTCGTAACTTGGTTAATTTTAATGCGGACAAGACATAATATTGTCTAATATCTAGGCGCATCGATATATATTATATTTTGTTGTCATTTCCTTTGATTGGACATTAACAAAATATCCATGTTAGGGGTCACCCTGTGGTTTGACCTTTCATGGACAGGCCACATTATTTTTTTAGCAAAAGCTGCTTGGTTTTTTATTCCTGATCAGACACTTTTTACCCCCACTCAACTTCTTGCCTTATACAAAGTTCAAATTCGCCCCTGCCTAGAATATAGCTCACATCTGTCGAAAGGAGCCTCCATGCATTCTCTTGCCATCCTAGATGCAATCTAGAGACGAGCTGTCAAACTTATTGGAGATTCCGCAATAACTAGCCTAAAATGGCCCATCTCAGTACCGTCCCCTCTTTTTATAGTTACTAACTTGGCGTTTGTTCTGGCCAGATAAAATCAATAATCCTCAATAAAGCCTCACTGACTTTCACCACCTCTTGGAGAACAAATTGAACAAAGGCATTCGCCTTACCTCTTAGGGCCAGTTGTATGTCGGTTGGTAAACTCTTTTTAAACGTTGACAAAGGGTAAAACCTTAAAATTCACCTTGTGCCGGGTGAGATGGCCAATCAGATGAAAGTGCCTGTCATCTGATTGGCCATCCAACCCGGCACAATGTGAATTCTAAGGTTTTACCCTTTGTCAACTTTAACAAAGACTTTACAAACCGACTTACAACTAGCCCTAAGACTTCTAGAAACTGGAACACGCTACCCCTATCCGTCTTTACAGCGATATATAAAACCTTCAGTCTTTCAATACCCGCATCCAGAGGGATCTTCAGTTCCGACACAATATTTTAATTTTTTTTCTCTTGTTCGTTTCGTGAGGAGGAGTCAACCCCAGACTAAAGAGGTAAAGTTGGAACACCTTCTTGCATTAATTTCATAAACAAAAATTGTCCTATTTCAATGATAGAATTTCCAGAATAGAAATAATTGAATATAATCTTCTTTGGAATTAATATTTTTTTTCTAGAGAATCCAATTGCACATGTTGAATTATTTTGGAAAATCTCTTCAATTTGGATGTGATTATATATATCAATCAATGCCACGTATGTTAAGTATCTGGTTAGATTATGGAACAAGGCTTCATGAAATTGAAAAAAAATATAAAATGCAAAATAAAAAAAAAAAGAATAAATCTCTTGAATTGCAATTAAGAAAAGGCTCTGACATCTCATCTTCCTCTTCAAATACATCCGATCAAGAAATTTCTGATTCGACTGTTATTAAAATGAAAGAAGTATTAAGTAAAATGACACAATTAATTGGTAGAAATATTTTTATTAACATATTAGAATTAAGAATTATTTATTATATTAAAATATATATATATTTTTTAGATACTTATTTAGATAGACTACCCCCCTATATGTTTTTGACTGCATTTTCTCAAATAGTTTCAAGAATATGTCATCCAGAACCAGAAGTTTATAGATGTCTGAAAAATATTCTTGTAAAGTTGCTTATTACCTATCCACAAAGATGCATGTGGATGTTTATGGCAGTTATTAAAGTAAGTAAATTAATGTTCTGAAAAGAAGAAAAAAAAACAATTGTTTTCAAAATTAGGGGCCGTCCATAAATCACGTCACACGAATTTCAAGGTTTTTAGACCCCCTCCCCCACCCCTATGTCACCTTTTCAGTGAGCCCCCCCCTCCCCTGATGTATTGGGACGTCACACTATCATTTTATATCTTATAATTTGGCTGTATGGGCATAGTTCTATAAAGTCAGGTTGCAATAATAATAACCTGAAATCTAAAAAATATATTTGTAAATTTTTAAAAAATTTTAATCTGACTTTTGTGACATCACAATTTTTAATATCCCCCCTGTCACATTTTGTCACTAATCTGAGATGCCCCCTCACTGTGTGGCCTAATTTATGGACGGCCACAAGGGTGTCCTCAAATACCCTATATTAGATTCCAATTTATCATATTTATATTTTTATTTTTTAGTCAACTCACCGAGCCAGAGCAAAAAGATGTGAAGATATTTTAAATGATCATAGAGTGAAAAATGCAAAATTGACTAAGCTTATTGTTGATTTTAATAATGTAGCTGATAAGCTTATTGAATTAACCAACAAACCTCTTCATTCAGTAAGTAAATATTAAAGTATAATAAACTGGTGTATGTGCCAGAGAACTTTTCACTTAGAACCTCTCATTTGAAATCATTCTACCAATATATCACTATATCGATGGTGATGAGGAAAAAGGTCCAATCTAATTTTACCCGCTCAAGGTCATCAGTTAATTTGGGCCAATCTGCAGGGCCCAAACTGAAATCAACTAAGGTAGTTCTTTCACAAATGCAAAAATTCAAGAAGTCTTCGAAACTTGGAATATAAGTCAGTAAAATCATAATACACATACTGTTAAAATTTGAAGACGATTTACCACACCAAACATGAAATAATTGCAATTAAAAATGACATTTTTAACATAGGATAGATAGGGAAAGGGTGGGGATATGATCATTATTTTATTTTTTTCATTGAAGGACTTTCACCATCTTGATGAAAAACTAACATTTGTTAGAATAATATATTCCGAGTAACTTAAAAAAAAAAAATTTATTACCTCGTAGTTTTGATCAAAAACTTGGCTTGGAAACGATCCGGCTAGTATGTGTGTATCCATATAGAGATTTCGTAGTGTGAGTGGACAGTCACGTTAAAAAAACATACCCTAAAATTTTAGTTCCGTTCATATTTATAGAGTGGTTACGAGGCTAAAACTTTTTGTGTGGATTGTCGCGAAAGAACCTCCTTAAACATGAAAATGCAAAAGGGCCAAACTGCATTTAAATTAATCCAAAGGGCCATTTTTGAAACTTGTTCAAATTTTTCTTTCGTTTATCTTTTTCCCCTATTATTGAAGAGCCAATGTGTCTGGAAAACTAAAAGGGCCAAACTGAAAGATTGGCTCTTTTAGTTCTCCAGTTTTAAGCATTAGTCACTTATGCTAAAGGGCCAATGTACAACACTTTAATTTTCATTTTTTTCAATTAACCACGTAATCAGTTAAAATTAAGGATGTATAATAAATATATAGCTAATATTTGCCATTTGCCGTTAACATAAATCTATAAACTTGCGAAAAGAAAATGAATTGTAATCGCACTTTTCAGTTTTAGAAACATTCTGGAAATTGCAGATTGGCCCTTTTTCCTCAACACCATCGATATGATAAGCATACCAATTTTGAAAAAAAATCATTATTTTTTTTTTTATTTGCGACAAGCCTAATCTATTTCCATTAATTTCAATCTAAATAAAATTTATACTCGATAGAAAACTGACAAATGAATACTTGGCAAGCACTCCAATTTAAAATAAAATCATTTAAACCGTTTCCATAAAATTCTACAAAATCACGCTGAGAGATAAGAGCTAATTCCGATTCTTAGATTTCAACCGAAATCTTGAGGAACTTTTAGCGAGAGCCTAGCTTAATTTTCTAAATTCATTGCTCTATGACTCACCAATTATGAGATAAGGCGCTTCATATATTTTTGCAACCTCCCATCTTAATTTCAACCTGTATACATTTTTTTTTTTGCGACACCCATTGACAAAATTAACTGCAGCATTAGTGGATGAATGAGAGACCATTCTTCAGAAAAAATTGCCTTGGGGGGGGGGGGGGAAATTGAATAGGATAGAAAATAATGTAGGAGCGGGGTTTCGCCCAAATTGGCTCATAGGGGTCAAATAACACACGTATTTATTATTAAATGTATTTATTTACAAAAAAAAGGGGGAGGAGTTACATATTCTCGTCTAGGGGTCGTCGTGCAAACATCTTAAAACATCAGCTTAGAACTAACATCAATTTAGTACATCAAAGTAGAACTGCGAATGAGAACCTAACTGAGTAGAACTCAAATCGACAAACATGCCATCTTAAGCAACACTCGCTTTCGACTGGCAAACTGCTAACTAACAACTCACCTTCACATATGCATATCAAGGGGGGGGGTGCACTGTCAGTCGACAGCCCATCAACACAAGTTGTCATATTATTATTTATGACAGAAAGCTCTTAGCCTGACTATAAAGGGACACAACAATAGCCGGCTAAGAAGAAAGAAAGAAAAGGCTTCTTTTCACAAGGGTAGAAAGCCTAGACACACATTTGGAAAACATATGATCTTAATAAAACAGAAATTAAGAAAGTTCATTAAAATAATTTCCCACAATAAGAAAAATAAATTCAACTTGCCAAGTGATTCACATTTTTAGCCAATTTAATTAATATTATCCCAACGCATTGCATCTGAATTATTTTTTAAAAAGACTGTATCTCAAGTCAACACACCATTGTTTTTTTATTCTATTCTAGTAGATAAATGCTTGAGAATTAATGTCTTAAAATTCAATACAACTCCAGTTATTTGAGACATTTTGCGCAAATAAGTTATTGTATTCTATTTAACAGGAACATGGACATCTCAGCGTGAATACAGTGCTTAGAGGTCTCCCGAAGCTTCTAGAATCAAAAGATTTAAGCCCGATAATGATTCCAGCAGCTAAATTACGTAACGTTTCATTACCTAAAACATCTTCAAATGGTTATTCAGCGGAACATAATCCATTTCCACAGTAAGAGTAATTTTTTTTATAATATTGATGCAAGAAGGTGTCACTAAAAGAAAATTATCTAAAAAGTTAAAAAAAATAAATATTTCCTATTATATTACGAATAAAGGTATTTATTAAAACTCTTTGTGTACTAACAAATGTTGGGCAATCACCAGCCGTTTCGGCTGAGCAATGAAAATCACTTATTGTAGGCTATAATAAATAGGTATATGCTGTCATAGTCTTTTTAACCGACTTCAAACAAAAAGGAGGAGGTTCTCTATTCGACTGAATTTTTTTTGTTGTGCCTATGTTACCTCATATCTCCGCCAATTGTGAACCGATTTTGAAAAATAATTTTGCATTGGGTCCAGTCTACTTTCCGATTGGTCCCATTTTTTTCATAGGTATTAGACCTTTTTTGTTAGATTTGTTCAGGCCTAACTTCTTTGTTTATTAACCGATTTCGATGATTCTTTTTTTATTGGAAAGGGGTTATCTTACGGATGGTGCCATATTAATTTGGTCAAGTTCTGATGATATGATCACTATTAATAACATCACTAAAAGAAGAATAAAAATAATTTTTAAGAAAATAAAACCGACTTCAAAAAATTAAATGCAACAAATAAAATACACTAAAAGGTATAAAATAATTATTATCTTATTTAGTTACAATTAAACGACGAAATATTAACATGAAATTACTTTTTGAAGTCGGTGCCAAACATATACCTTTTATGAATCGCACTCGACGGATCTTACTTAGTACGTTTGGTGGGTACGCTCGCTTATAGGTATGGTTTGTTTGGCACCGACTTAAAAAGTAATTTCATGTTAATATTTCGTAGTTTACTTGTAAATAAATAAGATAATAATTATTGTATACCTTTTAGTGTATTTTATTTGTTGCATTTAATTTTTTTGAAGTCGGCTTTTATTTTTTTCTTAAAAATTATTTTTATTATCAGGGCTGTATGGAGTCGAAGTCGGGAAAAATGTGTCAACTCCTACTCTGGTATTTCTCTATTTGTTTTCCATAGAAAAAATTTTCAAGTTTAATTTACGAAATGGGCAAAATGCTGATTCTTGTTATGAAGACTCTCAGTTATTGTTAAAGCCTGTTTATTTTATTTTTTTTATATTTATAATCAAACTAATGGGAGGAGTTACACCAAAGAGGTGCATCCCCTTAAAGCCTGGGTTAGCTCCTCCATCGTGAAAAAAAGAAAAAGAGGGGATTTTATGGTTTATTTGTATTAACTTCCTTTGGTATGCTATTCCATACTTATTAAACAAATGCTTCTTTACAATTAAGGGGAGTTTATGAGGTGTTTCTCAGAAAATAAACTATTCGGAAAAGCTTTGGTAAAACTCAATATATTTCGGATTATTGACCCATGTTCAGGAAATGAATGACAAAAGATGAAATATAAATATATATAAAAAAAACCATACAACTTCTTTTTAAATCAATATTTTTTCAAATTTCCTTTGACAAAGTGGGAATTTCTCTTAAAACGTTTGTGGATTTCTAATAAACGTTTTAAGACGTTTTATAAAATAACTTTTTTAGCTTTTTTTACTTTCACATTTATATTTAAAAAATTTAATTTCACTTTATCCATCTAGGTGTAGGGAATTGATGTCCTTAATAGTTTGAAACGGGATTTAGAACAAAAACCTGGTATTGTGGTCTCCAGAGGCCAAAAATGACAAAAAATCCATTGGTCCGTATGTATTTAATTTTACCGGAGTAGGTCTACTAAAATTATCAGGCGTCGAGTATCTTTTTTTAGACTCCAAAGCCCTGCTTTTTATTCCCTACAATTCTTCCACATCCCACTCATAGTATTGGTTTATCTTAACGGTTTAGGGAGCGTATGATTAAATACGCTCATGAAGCTTACTTAATTAGACTTTTGACACATTTATGTAAGATTGGTGAAATAATTTAAAAATTCGGTTCCCTACTTTCTGAGATTAACTCCTTTGAATAAATAAATAAATTTAAAAACTTTATTTTTTATATATTAGAAGTATAGTAGGTATAAGTAGTATAGTATTAAATATAGATTATCATCTTACTTTAGTTATTTTTCTTATTTTTTTATTTACTTAAGTATATGTTTTTCAGAGATATGGTCTATATTCAAGGAATGGAAGATGATATGCTTATAATCGCTTCTTTAGTTAAACCTAGAAAAATCACCTTAAAAGGATCTGATGGGAAAAAATATATGATTTTATGTAAACCCAAAGTAAGTTTTTTTGGTTTAAGCAAATAAATTTAGCTCTAGTCAGAATGTTTTTCAAATAATCTTTCTTAAGTTCGAAAACAGTACACAATCGAACAAAGAATTATAATTAATTATTTATTAGATTATTAATAAATTAAGTATATTAGCAGGTATTTGTGGACAGGAAAGTAGAAAATCAAACACTTCTCATCGATTTGCTCTCAACGTTTCGCCAATTTAATTTAAAAGAGAAGAAAAAATGATGTAACTTATATATATGTAACGTTTAGGGAAAGCGGTGTTGTTTTATAGTGAAACATATTAAACACAGGAATTACTTTACAGGGTATGGTCAAGTATTGTAATCGTGCATGAAAAAAGTGTTTTTTTTTCATTCTTTTTTTCGAAATATATCAAAAACGGCTGAAACTATTTTGATTAAAAAAATTGAGCGAAACCATGGCATTTCGCTCTACAAAAAAGCTCTTATAAGTGAACATCGAAAAAATTATATTTTATGAGATAATAATTGTTTTGTCAAAATATTTATTAGTCTGTCTGGTTGTTAGTTAGTCAATCGTGCGTTACCAAATTTTGTGGACGAGCTAGCTCAAAAACTAGTGTGAATATCGAAACTAAATTTCACACGTAGTTTTGGTCCATTGAGATTAGATTTTGGTGTATATCGGCCCAAAATTAAAGGGTTTGGAAGGGGGTTAAAAATTAAAAATCTAGTCCATTTGAGCAAACTCAACCAAATTTTGTATACATAATCACTGGGACCCCAGAAGTCTAAAATGCAAAAACTAACCTCCCAAAATGGGGGGGGGGGGTGTAGGGTCAAAAAATTAAAATCTTGGCTATTTGACCAAACTCAACCAAATTTTGTATACATAATCACTGGGATCCCAAAAGTCTAAAAATGTAAAAACTAACCCCTCTCCCCTACATGATTATAAATAATTTTATTAAATATTAAATATAAGTGAGGGGCCAGGTTGTATCGTAAAGTCAAGTGGATGGCCACATCAGAACACGTCAGCTTATTTGGCGGATTATAGTGGTGTTTCACAAAGGGCCTCTTTGTGAAACACCACTATAATCCGTCAAATAATTCCTGTATATATATATGTAATTTCTCTTAAACTCTCTTTTTTGCTTGTTTAAATGCCTGATGAAGCATAAATAAAATTGGCGAAACGTCAAATCGATGAGAATTGTTTGATTTTCTACTTTCCTGTCCAAATACCTGCTAATATACTTAATTTATAATTAATTATGTGTGATTTAAATAAAATTTCTACTCTTAATAAATTTAATCACAAAACTAAAAGCTTTAACAGCAACATAACTTCGAAAAGAGAATATTACATTAATTTTTTTTTCATGTTTGATTCTAGGATGATTTAAGAAGAGATTTCCGACTTATGGAATTCAACGCTATAGTAAATAAATATTTACAAAATGACCCAGATTCTAGACTACGAAATCTTCATATAAGAACCTACGTAAATATAAAATAATAATTTGAGAAAAAAAACAAAAACATTAATAATAATCTTATTTTCTACTTGTAGAGCGTTGTGCCTTTGAGCGAAGAGTGTGGCTTAATAGAATGGGTTCCTAATCTTGTAGGATTAAGACCAATTTTAAATAAACTATTTAAAGAACATAATACTTATGTACCTAATAAAGTATTGAGAAGTCTCATTTATAGTAAGGTTGAATTTGAATTTTATTCAGATTCTTATTTTATATTTAATATAATTATCTACATTTTAGAACAGGAACTAAAATTGGAAGAAAAAAGAGAACTTTTCAAAAAGAATTTTCTAGCCAGACATCCAGCAGTTCTAAGTGAATGGTTTTTACAAACATTTCCGAATCCATGCGATTGGTAAAATATATATTAAATTAATTATTTTTCTCTTTTATTTATCAAAATAATTGAAATTGTTGCAATGTCTTCCCAAGAAATACACTTTTTCAGTTCTCCTAAACACTATTCATAACTAAGTGGATATTATTGATGAGGCAGTCCAAAAAAGAGGATAATTTATTCTATCTTTTTATTCATAAAACAGACGTTTCGGAGGCTATTCCCTCCTTCTTCAGGGTTTTGAAAAGTCAGTGAAGGAAATCCAACGCGACATTCCCCCTCTGTCTCCTCTTTAAGTGGCAGTAACAATATATTATTATTAACCCTGAAGAAGGAGGGAATAGCCTCCGAAACGTCGGTTTATGAATAAAAAGATAGTATAAATTATCTTCTTTTTTTGGATTGCCTCATCAATATCCACTCAATTTCACTTATCAGTCCGTCTCCAAAAATTACTCGAATACTATTCATAACGCTTTTAATCTTAGAATTCCAATTTTCTAAATAAACCCGTTTTGGGATTCCTCAAACCGCTAAAGATATGTCAGTCATAGGACTAGGTATGTGTATTTGTGGTAACGATAACCGCAAATACCAGAAAAATATAATTATGAAGTAGCCGAGTTTAGGACTTGTTTTTGGTGAAAGTGAGGGAGGACTTGAAAGACAATAATTCTTAAATCTTTAATAGTTACTTATTATTTTCATTGAATTTCTTTGGAGTAAACTTACAACTTGTAATAATTAAAATTAATTACTATGTATAATAGTTAATCAAATATGCACTGTCTGTTTATTTATTCGCCTATTGTTCTAATTTCAGTTTTCTTGTTATTTTTGTATGTCAGTTTTTTAAGTTAATAAAAGCCTAATTAAAGGTTCTTTTTATCTAATTCTTTACAATTTTATTAACTTAAAAAGACCGACATATAAAATAACAAGTACACCGAATATTACAACAATAGGTGAATAAATAAACAGACAGTGCATATATGATAGCTACATAGTAATTAATGTTAATTATTACATTCTCTCCCTCCAAAATTATAGTTTATAGACTTCAAGATAAGCTGTTTAATATATTTATCCATTTTGTACTAGTTGAAAATTCTTTTTTAAGGTAGTTCTTTCGCGACAATCCACACAAAAAGTTTTAATCACATTTAGGGAACGCGGTGTTGGTTTATAGTGAAACATTGTTAAAATTAAATTAGGTTGGAGTTGGTAGTGTTACTAAGGAGAAAAATAAAATACAAAGATTTTTTTAGTTTACTCTATATATATTTCGAGCTCTTAACTCATCGTCAGGAGAACATTGACTGTCAATGTTCTCCTGACGATGAGTTAAGAGCTCGAAATATATAGAGTAAACTAAAAAAATCTTTGTATTTTAATTTTTCTCCTTGTGAAACACCACCAACTCCAACCTAATTTAATTTCAAAAAGTTTTAGCTTCGTAACCACTCTATACATATAAACGGTGCTAAAATTTTAGGTTATGTTTTTTTAACGTGACTGTACTTCTCACACTACTATATCCTCTTTATGAATGGATCGTTTCCAAGCCATTGATATTATATCCCCTCCACTAAAAATAATCGCCCAAATATGTTTTTTTTTTTATTTTCATCAAAACTAAGAGGTAAATAATTTCAATTTTTTTTAAGTTAGGTACTCCGAATATATTATTCTAACAAATATTAGTTTTTCACCAAGATGGTGAAAGTCCTTCAATGAAAAAAATAAAATAATGATCATTTTCCCACCCTTTCCCAATCTACCATATGTAAAAAATTTCATTTTTAATTGCAATTATTTCATGTTTGGTGTGGTAAATCGTCTTCAAATTTTAACAGAGTGTTTATTATGCTTTTAATGACTTATATTCCAAATTTCGAAGACTTCTTGAATTTTTGCATTTGTGAAAGAACTACCTTAAGATAATAAAAGCCTAATTAAAGATTATTTTTAACCAATTCTTTACACAATTCAAGAACTAAATTAAAACAAAATGATTTCATTCCCCCTTATTTCCAAATGCTAGTGACCTATAACGTTTAGGGAAAGCGGTGTTGGTTTATAGTGAAACATATACACTGGAATTATTTGACGGATTATAGTGGTGTTTCACAAAGAGGAAAGTTAAACCTCCTGATGAAGGGTTCATAGTCCGAAATATGTATAGAGATAAATAAAAAATCTCCAAAATATAATTTAAAAAAAAAAAAAAAAAAAATTTTTTATTTTATTTCCTCTGTGTGAAACACCACTATAATCCGTCAAATAATTCGTGCTAGTGACCTAGCCTAATTAGTCATCTAAATCAATTATTTTAATTTTTTGAATTTAATGATGCTCTTGCTATTAAAAATCAAAACATATACCCATAAATTATTAATATTTAAATTATTGTACACATAAACATATTTGTTGATAATATTAATTAAAATAAAATTATTAATTTTAAACTAATTATTTTAAGGTTTGCCGCAAGAACTCATTATACTCGAACAACTGCAGTCATGTCTATGGTTGGATATATTATGGGTCTTGGAGATAGACACGGAGAAAATATTTTACTTGATTCTTCCAATGGAGATACAGTTCATGTGGATTTCAATTGTTTATTTAATAAAGTAAATATTTTTAACTATTAAATTTGAATTAATTGATAAAATAAATACATATTTTTATTCTATTTAATAAATA